>JAYKKM010000294.1:345000-925000 GCA_035772405.1 Chrysogorgia sp. JL179-B06
CGTGTCCGAGCTGCAAACACTCCAAGTGTGTCACGTTAAAATCTTGCAACACGCCAAACGTGTTAATTTACAACACGCCAAACGTGTTAATTTACAACACGCACTTTTGTCCCCTATAACAACACGCCAATTTGGGGTGCGTGTTCTTAAAACATGTTGCGTGTTATTGTAACACGTCATAGTGTGTTCTTACAACACACATGAATTTGGAACACGCTGCAGTGTTCAACACGCTAAAAGCGTGTAGAAAATTGGCGTGTTGTTACAACACACTTAATTCTTGACAACGTGCTCTAGCAACACGCTTCCAAATACAACACGCTTGTATTACAACACGCTAAAGCCGTGTTGAACACGTTTGGCGTGTTGATATAGGGGACAAAAATGCGTGTTCTTACAACACGTTTGGTTTTCTAGTGCAATTAAGACCTCCCCGATTGGTCAACAAAGCACCAATCCAAAAATTCTCGCATTCTCTAAGACTGTCATGCCTCTGATCAATCAACATAAATTTTAATGCCGAATGATCAACACCATGACAGTCCAAAAAGTGATTTACAGTACTGCAAGTTCTACGTTTATGCTTTATGTGCGATTTGTAATTTGCAAGTCGGCTCTTAAAATTGACAGTAGAACCTATCCCCTGCAAACCACAAGCCACACATTCTGCGAGATATACCACATTAGCCGAACTACATGAAAGGGATTTCCTGATCTTGTAAACTTTCCCAGTATTGGCTGAACGAAAAGTGCTACCGGTAATAAGAAAGTTATTACAGCAATCACAACGCTTAGCTGAACACTTATAACAGCCCAGCGCATCTTGATTATTGGTGTTCTTATACGGATTAGAAGGTGCTAAAAGCTCTTTTAAATTAGCATTCCGTTTATACGTAAACCGAATCGCGTTTTCAGGTAAAATAGACTTGGCCCGTGTGTCACCATCAATAATAGATCGATGTTTCTTAAAAATTTTTTGAATATCAGGCGCTCTGGGATTATATTTAACACTAAACACGCAATGCCCACCCTCGACCTTCTTTCTACTATTTCGAGCATCTTCCCGAGTCTTATCTGCAACTTCCCTAAACTTCTCTTTGACATGTGTTTCATCATGGCCACACTCGATTAAATAACTAATATATTCCTTACTCTTAACCTTAAAATCATCCTCATTAGAACATATCCTACGTAATCTCAAAGCTACACCCTTGGCAATACCACGTATTTGCGAACCAGGATGACACGAATTTGCATTAAGATATATATGTGGGTCAGTAGGCTTACTATACACCGATGTTTTCAAACAATTATTAGATATGGAAATGGAAAGATCCAAAAAATGCAAAGAACTACCCCCAACATCCATTGTAAATTGTAAATAAGAATCAAATGAATTCAAAGTACTAAAAAATTCATTAAGCCGCAACACTGTACCACGCCAAAGCACAAACGTGTCATCCCGAAATCTAAACCAACATCTCAACTCAGGATACATATCCTTAGATTCTAGCACCTTCTTATCTATATGTTCCGCGACAATATCGGCATAGGAACAGGAATTCTTAGGTCCCATAGCTGTACCATTTTTTTGCAACCAAAATTGTCCGCGAAAAGCCGAACAATTTCTCTTAAGACAGATTTCTAAAGCCTCGATAATACATTCAACAGGTACATCAAACCTATCCGAAAATTCGACTAACTTACGACGTACTCTTTCTACTCCTGTTTCATTATCTATAGATGGGAACATGTTGACTATATCGAAACTAACCAACAAGTCCCCATCAACAACACCTATTTCATTAAGCTCATCAATTATTTCTAACATGTGTGAAGTATCCCTAACACGGCTAGAAATAGACTCAACCACAACTTTACAGTATTTTTCAACGAAAAAAGACAAATTTTCCGTGGGAGTACCACAACCGGATGTAATAACTCTAGCTGGGTTATTGGTTTTATGTGTTTTAATTAAGGGATAATTCACACCTGGATGAGCATTACTATTGTTGGTAATATATCTAATCCACTTATCTGACAAACCCTGAGCTTTCCACTTATCGACCCAATCATTAATCTCTGCAACCGTTTCTAACGTGGGATCTTTATCCAAGACCTCAAAATCACCCCTGTCCATTTGCTCTTTCACTTTACATTGATCTAAATCTTTATCCAAAAACACAAAATTATTTCCTTTGTCCTGTAGTCGAGTAACTAGATTACGTTCATCCACAGGTGTAGCTCTGTATTTCTTCAATATACTTCTTTCATCTGATGGTAGATTATCCTTCACGTTTTTAAAAACGGGTTTCTTGAATAAATCTTGCTCTAACGCGTTCCAAAAATACTTCAATCGCTGGCACCCCAGCCAGTGGGGGATCCTTTGTCGATTTCTCATAGGGGGCATCCAAACAGCCCACTTCCCATGTCCTGCCAACATCCTGAGAGGAATGGAAAAACGATCGCCATCTCACTTTTCTTTTAAATGCTAACCAACCTTGTTGTAAATCATTCCAGTCCACGCTAACCGGTGTAGGAACAAACGAAGGACCCCGACTACAAAGTTTGACCAACGCCTGATCGATAGATGTATCTGCGAGATTAATTGGTTGATGTTTTTGTGCTGCTTCAGTGATCTCTGTTGTTGCCAAATTTACCCTCACACTTTCTGTCTGTAAAATTCCATCACGAATATATTTCCGACGGCGCAGCCTCTCATTTATCTCACTGATCTTCTTGGTACGGTCTTCCAACTTCTGCAAAATCGAATCTGCTTCTCCTGGATATTCTCTTATCAAATCCTCAAAAACCCTAGTCTCTTGCTGTCTCAAATATGGAAGTTTATGCTTGTAATGTCCTTTGAAAGCACTCATAAGCCTCATTGAACACTTTGTCAAAATCGATTTCACCTGGGACTGCAACGTGGCATCCACCGCACCCGAGTGAAACTTAAGTTCAAATCCTCTTGGAATGGTTTTATGAGTTTGGTAGTATGTAAGCAAAGAAATGTGATGTTCAAATCGGAGAGACTTTTCTCTGCATGAAAATAAACGATTAAAAAGTTGTCCAAAAACTTTTATATATATATATATATATATATATATATATATATATATATATATATATATATATATATATATATATATATATATATATATATATATATATATATATATAAATATATATATATATATATATATATATATATATATATATATATATATATATATATATATATATATATATATATATATATATATATATATAATATTATATATATATATATATATATATATATATATATATATATATATATATATATATATATATATATATATATATATATATATATATATATATATATATATATATATATATATATATATATATATATATATATTATAGGTAATATTTGGCATTTCACTCGATCAAACTACATGTTGAAAGGATTTATGGTGAAGGAAAATTTCAAGTGTATAGTTGTACAGTTATATATAATTTGGTAAAACTTACTCCATCATCCCGTTAATGTCATATTCCTTGATACTTTTTGCATAAACCAACGTAGCTGCAAAAACGACAAAAGCAAGAAGAAGCAATATTGACCGGTTCGACATATTGATCCTTGTTAAGGTGTTCTCAGAATGATTTACTTCCCGAAATGATAATCAATGTTGTAGAACTCACGCTTTTTATAATATTTTGAGGTCACACAAATATTGTTTTTTTCTTCACTTCTCTTTGTTTGCTATAAAGCATTTCAGTTAAAGATACAATACCTGATTTGAACTGAAAGGCTCTCTCATACCCTATTTGACTCCAGGATCTATATTAGTATGTTTTGACGAGAGACGATCTTATTTTGATGTGGTGCTTGGAAACAATTTTCAACATATGTTCGACAATATCGCTAAACATTTGATGTTTAACGAGTGCTGCCGTTTGTAACCAGGGAAATAGAGTTTGTGACCAGAATTCACAAGCAAATGAATCAAAGATACAGGGAATTATGGCTAGCGAAGAGACGAGGGAATGTACTGGAAGGTTGAATTTCTATATTTCATTTTATTATTTTCGAGAGGAAAATTGACACAAACAAGAATAGCACATAGTACTGAAATTGTGGGCGTATTATTTTCATTTTTTTACGAATGAATTTTATTATTAATTTTGTCTGGTCGAAAGAAAAATTTTACAATCATGCAATTGTTCAAACAGATTACCAAAAACATATAGTAAGTATATCCAATTCAAAACTCTGATATAAAAGTGTTGTTCTGCGTAGGCAGTGTATAAATACAAAAGTCAATACTCTAAAAGGTTGTTGTACCTCCTAAACCGTGTACAGGTGGTCTAACTTTTCGAGCGAGCGAAGGTCCTTAATCAAATAATGAAACAAAAAATAAAGTCACTTCTCTGATGAAGAACATTCGCCCACAACGTTAGACCGCCTGCGCACTATTTCGGCGGTATACCACCCTTTTAGAGTATCCACTTAAAACAATTTCTAATACTGTATATACTTACTGTATATCTAATGTATATCGAATGTATATCTCATGTGTAGCCTATATCTAATATATGTCTAGTATTTCTCATGTATCTAATATATGTTTCCATAAGCGAACCAAATTAGCACTTATTCACCAGGAAGCAGTCATTCACCAGGAATTATTTTTCATCATAGAAGTAGGTAAGATACTTTTCCCCTTGCTGAATTTATAAGTGATTCTAACAATTCAAATATTGTGACCGCTCTTCAGCAATATGCGACTTTCTCAACGATAACCTTATAGTCATTCTATGCAAATGACACTTCTACAGGACATTCCGCTACATTTTGTGCAAAATTAATTATGTCGTAAACGGCTTTTAATTACTGGTCCATTTTAGAGAGGAGTTTTCAGCTAGCGACTGATGCATGACATCGATTAGCCGTGTTTCAATAAAAATATCTCCTATGAAAAACATTTGTATAAGTTATACATGTATTGCAACAACTGTATCGCCGACATTCTAGTTGGATCTTATGATGATCATTGAATATTGGTCAAATCACATTTGTTGTCTTAATTAACTAGAATACTAAGCAAATGACCTTGGAAATACATGAATACGCTTTTATACGGCAAAAAAACGTTTCAAATATTTATAAATGAAAGAAAATACAATCAATAAAAAACCGAGAAGCACTGAACAAAACTGAGATTACACTGAGCGAACAATTATTCTTTGTGATCAGATATATTGTTCTGTTTACAGTATTTAAATCTTACATGTGGGCTACAATCCACTGCTCGTTTGTCTATAGCTTTGCTCCTATTTAAAATAGCTTTCAAACCGACACGTAGCTTTCAAAACTGCTAAACAACTCGCTTAGCAGTTGTGTTTCGCGACAATTCCTGATTACATTTTAATGAAAATAATTACCAAAATTCCCCTGTTTTATATCATTTGTGTTTTGGCTGCATATTTTAAAACAATTATTCACTTCAGTGTCTTTGAATGGTAGTGGATATTTTACTCGACGCTTCGTGTTTCGGTAAATATTCACCATTATATTCACCAAATATAAACGTTAAGTACTAAGTACTAATTAGTAGAATGTTAATAACTATACATGACGTTGTGACCGTTATTCAACTAATTGCGTTTTCTTTCTTTAGTGCTCTGGCATTTTGAAACACAGCATCAAAAAAATAACCATACCAAAAAGGAAAACTTTAAGGCCAGCTCAAACATCTTCAATTGTTCGAAGTTTGTTATACAGTGTACATTGACTTGTTTTATTAAAGCACGCAAAATTAACAAATTTGTTGTTGTTTAACTTCAATATGATCTACACATGTTTGGAACACCGTAGATAGGATCAATACTTCCACCAACACAATAGATTAGCAATTGATAAATTGATAAATACATGATGGCGAGAAAGCCAAAGTAAAATCTACATGGCGTATGAAGGACGGTGACAATTTGATAACGGACAAACATCAAATTGCTGAAATGTTTAACTTATATTTCATCGAACTGCCGAAATCGATATTAACTGATCTATTTAACACCACAGGAAATTATATTTTACCAGAGCAACAAGTTCAATCACAGTTTGAAATACCGAATATAACTCCTGAGCAAGTGAAGAATTGTGTGGATCAAATTCCTGTAGATAAAGCCACTGGTCCTGATGGAGTGGGTATACGGCTTCTTAAGTTAGCTGCTCCTGTAATATCAGTATCACTCAGCAGAATAATAAATCACTGCATAATAACGGGCAAATTTCCAACAAAGTGGAAGGTAGCGAGCATCACACCTATATACAAAGGTAAAGGTTGTAAAAATGAAGCTTCAAATTTCAGGCCCATATCAGTGTTACCTGTTTTGTCTAAGGTGTTTGAAAGGCACATTGCTACATCACTGCGTGCTCACCTGAATGAGAACGCCTTGCTGTATGGATTACAATCTGGTTTCCGGAAGACATTCTCCACTGAAACTGCTTTAATTAGACTTTTAGATCAGTTGCTTTTTAATCTTGATGAAAACCGTGTTAGCGGTCTAGTCTTCGTTGATTATAAAAAAGCATTCGATCTAATAGACCATGACATCTTGATAAAGAAGCTTTATTCTTATGGAGTTCACGGCCAGCTTTTGGAGTTGTTCAAAAGTTATCTTTCTGATCGATCTCAGTATGTCAATGTGGACGGTGTTAAGTCATCTTCCAGGCCTGTAGAATGTGGTGTGCCGCAGGGATCAATTCTTGGTCCCCTTTTATTTATAATATTCATCAACGATCTTCCAAGCCAGATCGAACATTCTGTTTGCCGACATTTATGCTGATGATACGACGCTTAGTTATGCACATGATTACTCTTCTGCCCCTCAATCAATTATGGCGGAATTACAGAAGGACATTACACATCTCGCAGACTGGTCAAGAACCAATCATATGGTTCTGAATGAAGAAAAAACAAAATCTATGTTGGTTGCCAGTAAACGCCTGAAGAAGAAATTGGATACATTTGATATTGGTCTTATGTTGAATGGGAAAAAACTCGAACAGGTCACCTCGTTTAAACTGCTTGGAGTCACGTTCGATGATGAACTGAGCTTTGATGAACATGTCGACAATCTATGTATGAAATTAACACAACGAATCGCGGTACTCTGTAAAATAAAGCGCTGTCTTCCACATAGAGAACGCATTCTTTATTATAATGCTATGATTAAACCAATAATACTCTATGGATCAGTTGTTTGGACAACTACCTCAAAGGAAAATTTAAACCGAGTTTTAAAGTTACAAAAGAGAGCTGCTCGGGTGATCTTGGATCTGGATATGTCAGCACGAACAGTTAATATGTTCAAGCAACTAAACTGGATCCCATATTACGATGATGTGAAGATCCTTAAAGCAACAACAGCCTTTAAACGCATTAACAGTGAATCTCCGGAATATTTGGAGAATATGTTGAAGTTGAATTCCAGTGTAAACAGTAGAGCTACTAGATATTGTAATTTAAATTTCCTATGCCCCAAATACAAGCGAGAAACTGAAGGCGGTCGTACATTTACTGTTACGTCCATAAAACAATGGAACCAGTTGCCTAAGTCAGTACGTGATAAGGGGACGGTGGCATCATTTAAACATAGCATGAAACTACTTTTTAAGGAGAGCTACGAAAACATTGATCACTTTATCATATGATCTTGTATATAATAGAGTAATATAGCACAATAATCTTTCTACCAGATTTTAGTAACATCTATAGTACATGTAATTAGTTTTTAGTTTAATGTCTGTACTAGTATAGGTTGAGAGCCACAAATTTATCAGTGCAAACTGGCATGTGTAACTCTCGTTAAATAAAGTCTTCATTCATTCATTCATTGGTATTAACGCGTAACCTCAACTTCATTCATAGAAATTTATTGAAAACTGTGAAAAACTAAGAACAACGAGTTAAATTGAATATAATTCAAATTGCGTGCATTTTCCATCTACACGATACGATTCATCGTATACGATTGTCATTCTGGCGTACGTTGTTGTATACGATTGTCGTACTGGCGTATGCAATTGTTTGCACACGACATAATTCTTGTTTATGATTCGATGACGAATGTTGACACGCGTGTACAGTTTGATCACATACGCCAAGATGACAATCGTATACGACAAATCGTATCGTGTATAGGGAGGCCTTAATGATGCATTTAGGCATTTCGTCTATTAACACGTAGCCATCTATTTCACACTACAAAATTAATTGTCTTTTCGTCGTGATGTTTGTTCAACAACAAACCTTAATACAAAGCCAGACACTTCTCGAAATTTCCTTGATGCTCACGAAACAGTGGCTTTAGTAGCGGCGCCACGGAGAGGAGGTCGATTTTCCAATTCGTCCAAATTCGAGGAGAAAAGTTTGCGGGGGGGGGGGGGGGGGGGGTGGGGTGGGGTGGGCAGGTTTTTGACTGAGATTTGAAATCTGGCTCATGGGAACTACTGGCATAAGGGCAGGCAACGTACCTAAATAAACTTTTGAATATAAGAATGAAGATAAGTAATAAAATACCTGAGTGAATAGTCTTCGTTTTATCAATTTTTGAATTATTAAGCAGTATATATCATTAATCGCAGGCGCTGATTACAACATCCGAATGAAACCCGAACTCTGATCGTTTTACAAATTTAAGACCTGAAATGTGTAGTTTTTAGTGTGTTTTATGACGTTTTACTAGAAATACGTATACGCAACAACCCCTCGCCCGCTTACTGTTTGAAAGTTTTTTTGCTTACAGTACTTCTTTTAGTTCTCACTTTCAGTTGTACTTGAATTAAATGATTGCACATTCTATGTGGTGACGCAAGCATATGCTTGCACGCGCTAATTTCGTTGTAATTTGTTGACGTGTACAAATAATTTTGTAATTGTTGTTTTTACCAGTTCACGTGTAGTCACGCTCTGACGAAGTCCTGCGTACGGGACGAAAGCTCAGCAAATTGTATCTTTAAAATAAACATGGTGTATAGCTACAAACTTTTGATTTTATTACAATTGCACATTCATTTGCCAAACAAGACATTCAGTGGACAATATACCCGAGAGCTTTGTGTTGTCCGAATTTAATTATTTCATAGGACATCAAAATAAATAACTAAATACATTAATGGTAATAGTTAGTATAAACAGACACTATTGACTGTTGAAGGAAGAACGTGCATCTTTATCATAGGGGTTTATATATAGTGCAAATGTATAGGGCCCATTCAAATAGGGTTTACTAATTGGGCACATATTAGGGATTCTACCCTGATTGTTGGTGTGGATAGATTATACCTGTATGCAGCAATTTGATAATTCTACCCACATTGGACGATTGCGATGTGGAGCTGGCAGGGGATGTGGATGACTTAATATTGATTTCTCTCGAGAGGTATCAATGCAGAACAGGGAAACTGATCTTTCCTAACTCGGGACTTGAAACTGATTGGTTAATAGAAACCCTAGAATTGGTACATATTGTAACTATAGAACTAATATCTATCATCATATCTAAAGACACATGTTTTCGCACCTTATCAATTACATTAATTGACATCTTCAGCATATACAACTTTTGAGTTAAATTAAATTAGCTTTTGTAACATTGTACTGTACATATATGAATTATGTGTTTATATTTGCAATAACTTTAATTTGTTAGGATATAAGACTGCCATTAATACCAGTGTTAGCATTGAAGGGGATATCCTGTAAAATATTATTGTATTATTATTATTATTATTAATAATAATAATGCCTAATGCAGTCTGCAGATATCATATTTTGATGGTTAATACAAAAGCCATATGTACGTCCAACAAAGCATGGCATAAAAAGCTATATAATCAGGACGACCCATTGCTTATAGCCTGCTTGTTGACAATGATCTGACATAGCGAGTGTCAACATATCCAATGTCAACATAATCCTATACCGGTATAAGCTGTACATGTATTTTACATTGCAAGTCTGGGACCAGTATTGTCCAAGCCTATTATCAGACACAATAAGTTATGGCCCACTAGGCCAGCTACTGTAGGCCTAACATGTTTCATAATGGATGGAGTAAACACAGATTGTTTGTGGAATACAGACCAGTATACAATACATAGAAGATCGTCAAGCTCATATCCTCAGAAAAATTATTCCCTTCTGATCACTGGTGACTCTAACCATTTGAGCCATCGAGCCATGAGCCATCGAGGTAACAATGATCTACTGATGATTCAAATGATATAAGTGCCTATGCGGCAGTTACTATACATCAGTAATGTTTGAATGTGTTAACTGCTGTAGTAATTCAACCCGCATAGGACATAATGTAATCAGTATATAAATCATTGTAACTCAGAATCATTTTTCTGAGGATATATGAGCTTGACGCTCATCCATGTATTGTCTGTCTACTCTGAGCTCTCCCTTACTCACTACAGCAGTGCACATATTACCACTGACCAGTATACAGTAATTGCTTGTTTATACTACAAAATTGTAGTCCAGGCCCACTGTACAGTAAATATAGGCTAATCATAATATAGAGGGCAAAATTACTCGAATATATAAATTGGCTAATGAGGAGAGCATTTTTCTGAAATTCAGGGCAAAATTACTTCTACCTGATTGGTGTTTTACTGGTAAATCCAAGCTCCCCTGTTCTCTTAGTCAATGTTTTATAACTCAACAAAGTTGGTTGTAATGTACTGTGTACCTTCAGTGGATTGTATAGTTCTTTTTCACGCTTGGTTTTGACATTTGGCTGACTTTCTCATGTTGTTGATGTGCGTAGCTAACTTATTTATGAAAATATTTTGCCCTCCATATGATTAAGTTAACAGGTAATCGTAAAATTAAGGTTTAATTTCACTTGTGTTTTCCAATGGTATAATGAAGCCCTGGGACTGATTGCCAACAGGAACAGCTTAATTAAAAAGCTCGGATTGGATTGACAAACTCTGATTAATATATTAGATATTCCGACGACGATATCTTTTGAACTACTAACTCTAGCAACTTATGCTATACATCAAATGAAAGCCTGATTACTCGAACATATTTGCAAAATATCTTTGTAAACTGATTAATAACAGCATCAAAAAAGGGAAAACTGGTTTACCTTTTGACGCCATTTACGAACTTGTCATCTCCCGCCGATGATACTGTATCTTTTGAACACTGCAGTTTATGAACTTTTTGAACACAAATCTTCATTCACCGTATAACCCGACTGCAAAACATATGTACTTTTCGTGTTTAAATATCTCGTTAAATATAAGGACTTTTGCCCTGAGGACGAGGTTGGGCCGTTGACCCCCTTTCCTAAACAAATAAACTAAATGTGACTCGATATTAGCACCCTCGCCCTCAGGCCTTCGGCCTTCGGCCGGCGCTTCGCGCCGGGCGAGGGGATAATTTTCAAAATTCTATAAATTCACCCCCAAAATGCAGGAAATTTCAGAGACTCTAAATTTCAAAATGTCCGGCTCAGGCCAAGCACATCGAGCAGGTGAAGCACATGAAGCAGGTCAAGCGCATCAAGCAGGTCAAGCACATCAAGCAGGCCAAGCTTGTCAAGCATATAATCAAGCAACATCAAGCAACATCAAGCAGGCCAAGCACATCAAGCAGGCCAAGCACATCAAGCAGGTCAAGCACATCAAGCAGGTCAAGCACATCAAGCAGGTCAAGCACATCAAGCATGTGAAGCACATCAATCACGTCAAGAACATCAAGCACGTCAAGCACATCCATCAAGCAGGTCAAGCACATCAAGCAGACCAAGCAGGTCAAGAACATCAAGCAGGTCAAGCACATCAAGCAGGTCAAGCACATCAAGCAGGTCAAGCAGGTCAAGCAGGTCAAGCACATCAAGCAGGTCAAGGACATCAAGCAGATGAAGCACATGAAGCAGGTCAAGTGCATGAAGCATGCAGGTCAAGCACATCAAGCAAGTCAAGCACATCAAGCAGGTCAAGGACATCAAGCAGGTCAAGCACATGAAGCAGGTCAAGCGCATCAAGCAGGTCAAGCACATGAAGCAGGCCAAGCGCATCAAGCAGGTCAAGCACATGAAGCAGGCCAAGCAATTCAAGCAGGACAAGTATATGAAGTAGGCCAAGCAGTGTAAAGTAATATGAAGTAGTAATATGAAGTAGGCCAAGCAGTGTAAAGTAAGTATATGTAATATATACAAGTAAAGTAAGTATATAATATATGTAAATATACATTGGGGTACTATATGGTGGGCTTACCATGAAGTATATACCCATTATTATATACCATTATCGCGTTGCACCAGAGCCGCGCACCTTGGCCACAAAGTGCAGCAGCAGGCGATAAAATAAAACGTACTTGATCACTGCAATTATTATTGTGTGGAATATAAATTTCTTGAGAGGCTGCTGCATACGGTTGCAAATGCATGCGACTTTAATCGCATGTGACTAAAATCGCACACAGTCGCTCAGGTTTGCTGCCGCCTTAAGTTATCTGCCGCGCGTGGGTAACGATGTCCCTTAATACTAAAAAGTGTAAGATACAGTATACATGTAGTTGATTTCCTACAGTTTAGGTCCACTGATCTACCTAGTCATTACCTGTATAGAGAAAGTCAACTTCAAAAGCCTATTAGGTGTTTATATAACACATAATCTATCGCGAAACATTCATTACATATTCAGTAATGCCAACAGACGCATCCTGGATATATAATAAAAAGGATGAAAGAAGGAAGTTTAGCAAGTTATGTCAGGTGCATAAGCTCCTGTAGTGGATACTATAACTGATCATTTAACTAGCTTAGTTTATGGTGAAGGACAATTTCGAGTGTTGGAATATAAACATTTTAAGACCAAACCGGGACCTGCAGTGGCGAAAAATGCAACTTCAAGGCCGGCCTTCCGGCTGGAATTGAACCCGCGACCCTGCGATGCTAGTGCAGTGCTCTGACCACTGAGCTACGGAAGCCGTTGTCGAGAGCCTAGTCACGAGTTCTGTATATATAGTGGTGGTAATGCCGGGATAAGATTCTGGGTATATTGCAAGTATAATATTGGGCATTTCACTCGATTAAACTATACATGTACTAAATATTTATATATTATATATATATATATATATATATATATTAGATTCCTTCTTCCGTATATTGTTACCGTATTAAAGATCCTTAACTTCACGCCTGTCTGCTCTACCTCTGATAGAAGACCCCCTATAACAGATATTTAGCCAGTAACTAAATCCCCTCACTTTAACAACTAAACCTCCATTATTATATATGCATGCATAAAAAATGGTTTGAAATCGAGTTTGTATATAAAAGATAACAGTAATTGGGTTATACGATCTCATTGCGGCAACCTAGACGAGGACGAAAGAACTTGTAAACAAATTTTAAAAGTGAAATTAAGGGGTATACGTATTAATAGACCAAATGCCTAAATAGATCATGCATCATTATGCACGCAAAGTCTCGATATGAATTATATTCAATTTAACTCGTTGTTCTTAGCTTTGGACAATTTTCAATATAATTCCTAAGACTGAAGTTGAAAGCTACGTCTACAATGATACATTGTGTTATTTACAGGTGTGATCATTAATAGAAATTAACAACAAAATGGCCGCCTCTAGCTTTAAGACTAATTTACATAATATGGTCCTTAGAAAATGGCGTCCAATTTTACAGTTAAGTTGTTACTTAGAGCGAAAATATTAAAATGAAGATTCTGCTTTTCGAGTAGATCGCTTACCGTTTGCCGACCTCTTAATACACGTAACAACGATTTTCAAATTATTCAGTTACCAGTGTGATTAGATCAGTAAAATCTACGATCCGCCAAACTGTGTTGAAAATTGCCAACACTGAAATAAAGTAAGCTATACCCGTCATTGAGTTGTTGTCGCAATTTGATTGATATTTTCATAAGCGTCTGTTTCATATTTTCATAAGCGGTTTTTTCGAAACAATACCTTATATCTTATATATCAATAATAGAGGCACAAGTGTTGAAGAAACTAAGTTATCTCTAGATTTTGTGAATTGGCGGGTCGCATATTTGACTGATCTAATCAAACCGGTAACTGAATAGTTTGATAATCGCCGTTGCATATATTAAGAGGTCGGCAAACGGTATAGACGAGCTCTTCAATAAGCAGAATCTTTATCTTAATATTTACGCTTTAAGTAAGTCAATGTGAGATGGTACGCCATTTTCTAAAGACCATGTGTAAATTAATTACCTTCAAGTGGCGGCGAAAAGTTGCGGCTAAATACAGTAGTCCACTTTATAGTAGATTACATCAAGTCCCCAGTATACGTTGTATATTAGTATTATCAGTATTAGGGTTATTTTTGAGGTTTCCTGTACTTAAAAAGGTTTGCGAAACGAAACAACAATTTGCCTAACGTGGTGGATAATAATAACCGACCCCAAAACAACAAAGAACCTAACCCCCCGCTTTACGAGTTTTCTATTTAGGTTAGGGTTAGAAAACACGTTAGGCGGGGGTTAGGATCTTTGTTAGGATCTCTACAGGAAACCTCAAAAATAACCCTAATACGGATAATACTAATATACTAACTGTAATTAATAACCTATAAATCACTATGACGTACATGTATATTGAGGACTTGGTGTAATCTACTATAAAGTGGTTAGGCGATTCCTGTATTTAGCCGCATGTACTGTAAAATGGGACGCCATTTTCTAAGGATCGCATGTAAATTAACCTTCAATTTTGTCGGTAATTTCTGGTAATGTGTGAATCTATTGTGATTTGTGAAAGTATATCAGTCCTTTCTACGGTGTTCCCGTAGATTATATAAGTCCCTATTCAATTGAAGTAAAATAACAAAAAACAAATTGATAATTTTTCGTGCTTTATTGAAACAAGTCAAGTGTATTACAAACTAAGGAACAGATCTTTTTTATTAACAGCAATTTGAACAATTGAAGTTTTTTGAGCTGGTCGTAAGGTTTTCCTTTTTGGTATGGTTATATTGCGATGCGGTGTTTCCAGATGTCAGAGCACTACAGGGAGAAAACGCAATGTTAATTGGATAACGGTCACAACGTCATGTATAGTTATATGTATATGGTAGTTAACAATTATTCACCTCAGTGTTGGTGAATAGTGTTGCATATATACCGAATTGCGAAACGTCGAGGAAAATATGAATTTTTTTGGTTCATTTCGGTTTAGATTCACTAAAATGTACTAATTGTCGCAAAACACGACTGGTAAGCGAGCTGTTTCCAGTTTTGCAACTATATATGTCGTTTTGAAAGCCATTTCAAACGTGAACAAAGCTAGGCAAACGACCAGTGGATTGCAGTCCAAATGTAATATTTATTGAAATACAATAAACAGAACAATCTGATAAAAAATAACTGTTAATTCTGGGTGAGTAAACGACAGTTGTTCTTTTTAAAAGTTGAAATGTAAAGCGGTTTTTTAGTTCGTTCAGTGTTATGCTTCATGTTTTTACTGATTGTACTGTATTTTCTTTTTCTATAAAATATGTATTTATGTATTTAGGTATGTATTTCCCAGGTCATTTGCTTTTCAGTTAACTAAGACAACTTACAAATGTGATTGGTAAACCGGCAATTTCTACTTCTGAGTAATTTTTATTGCCAAAGCTTTCGTTTTTAATTTTTGCATAATTTGTGGCGTAAGAATGATTTTCAATAATTGCAAATGTTATCGAATGCTATGTGAAAGGCAATAAACTCTTCAAATCGTACCCTAAACTTTAAATGTAGATATCGATGAAGTATGCAGTTTTTTCCTTTTAATGCATAATATAAACAACAATTGACAGCAGACAATTCATTCAATTGAATGTGTTTTCGGGCACGTCATTTGCTATCCTCCGAGTTTCTGTTCACTTTTTATTGGTTCTTTTTTGCCATAAATACTATATTAAAGTAATTTCACTAGATATAGTAATTGTTTACTGCCTGCCTGCTTTTACCTTAATACATAACTGATTTTAATTTATTTTCACTTCCAACTTCACATAAGGATTTCACTTGACATTAATTCAATTACTAATTATAAGTCTAATTATTTCTTCCTTTTACACGTTTATTCCTTTTACACGAGAAGAACTCCGTTTGATCCAGGTCAGACTGGCACTCCTGAATGAACCTAATTTATTAAATCATCATGGTTTTCTAAAGCGTGCAAGTAATGTGATGTAATTTCCAATACTTACTAACTATGCATCCAGTTTCATCGCCTTTTAGTTTTATATACTTTCAACGATTAATAGTGACCGGCACTACTGCTGCGGCTTCGGCTTCGACCATCACTGTGACTGCGACTACGGCTACGACTTTTGCTATGGCTAACACTGCGACTTTGGCTGCGACTTTGGCTGCGACTTTGGCTGCGACTTCGGCTGCGACTTCGGCTTCGACTTCTTCCACGTCCTCGTCCTCTACGCTTACCCCAGTATCTGTAGCGGCGTACGGGGAAGTAGACTGGATGCTCATGATGATCACTTTGTGTTGAACTAACGATGGAAAAGGACATACATGATGCATTAGCTATATGTATCGAGGTCAATAGGATATATGTATACTTCAAGTTGTTCAAATAATTAACTCATAATGCAAGAGACCACCAAAATATAACTTCTCATTACTTTGATGGTAACTCGTGGTTTATTAGCTATTCACGCTAAGTAATTACCATGTTACTGATCTCGTCGCTTAGTTCACGATAACGGCTTTCGTAGCTCAGTCTGGTTAAGCGCTGGTCTAGAGATCATTCTCAATACACACTTGATTAATATCAGTGGAGCACTTAGTGCATGGGCTCATTAAACTCGAGAGAAATAATTTGAGATTTAAAACAATCATTTATCTCTGTAAAATAATATAAATTATAGCCTTTTAGCTGCAGCCGATACTTTAAAACTCTAAACGGTCGGTGTACTGCTGAAATAAGAAGTCTATATAACGTTTCCAGGAATTAAGGCCTCAGAGAGTGAAAAGTAAAGACATTACGTTTGACGGCTCGCTATAAGACGAAGCGGCTTCACTCGAAACGCTAGACCGCCTATAGTTACTATTTAACCAAGAGTAGACGAACATTTTAAAAATAATATATAAATACCTACACAATTGTGCAATACACTTAAACCAATAATCCATCTTTACAAATCCCTAAGTTTTTCAGAACGTTATTGGTTCCTGACGCGAAACAAATCTACAGTAATTATCCGCTGAGTGAGTTGAATCATCGTTTAAAATACGAATTTCTCAGATCAAAATATCGATCGCTATATAGATGCATAAAATCAACTTCATCTAGTCGCAAGCTATATGCACTGCTTTAATTGAGTCGACTGTCGAAAACGAGAGAACTTCACTAAAGTATATGCATTGATGACGATTTTTTTCTAACGCGAGTATTACGCAACATCAAGCATTGGACTATATATATTATAGCCTTGCAGGTGAAACTATCAAGCAATTTTAACTTAACATTCAACCGAATTTGTTGCATGTAGCTAGCATTGTTGGGCCGTTTCATACTCCACTTTCTCAATCCCATTTTTGCACAACATTTTTGTTGAAATATATATTGAATACAGGTTGTTTTCGATAAAACATTTTTCCAACAGTTGTTGTCAGAAAAATGCTGGATGGAACAAATTTGAAAAAAAATCAGTTCTCCAAAAATGTTATAGTTACTGCATGCAGGCCGATGCTTTATATGTTAATGTGCTAACTTTAATGCGTTATAAATTCCTGTCATTTAAGTTTCATAATGTATCAATGTTTCGTTGAAGATTGGATCGGATCATTATACTCATTGACAGATCATTAAAGGTAATCATAATTTAAGTTAAGTGTTAATGCAGTTGCACGAATGAGCAAAGATTACGCACAGACAGTTGACTACACATTGATTTATCATCGATCTGTCATTCTATATACATTGTATATGCCCAGCCCGGTAATATATACTTTTTGTTTCCAGGCAGTTACAGTATTTTGAAGTGAAAACTTTGACTTGAGTTAATACGACGCGTGTACACAACAGCACAAGCTATACATTTGTGTTATACATGTAGTGAATGTGGGCTTGGAGTAGACAGACGATACAAAGACAATGGACATTCGCTCTCCAATCTCGGTGACTCCTCTCTCGGCAAGCATGAGAAGGTTAATATAGGTACGTTTCCTGCTCTGGACTCAGAAAAATCTTCTGAGGATTTGAGCTTGACGATCGTCTATGTATCGTCTATAGATTTTATTAGCCATAAATACTTAGTCATGCTATACCAGACGAATAAATCTGATTATAAAGAACGTCGTGAGATTCTAAAACTAAACCGTAATTATATAAAACGCGCCGAAAAAATACATAAAAGAAAAGGTCTTTTTAATTCCAATTGTTTTTCAATTCGCACAAGCTGACATTATATTTCAGGATGAAGAAAATTATCATATATATATATATATATAATATATATATATATATATATATATATATATATATATATATAGTACAATATCTACAGACACGTGTTTCGCTGTTCCACAGCTCATCAGTGTAGCTTGGTACAATCTAGACATGGGCATGAGCACTAATTATACACAAACGATTGCCAGTGACAACCGCTTGTGGGATAAACAGCGGTCATGCGCACATCCAGAGAGCGTGAAGCGGTATAGGGCCAGAGTGCTCAAACTACCACAAGGGTAGTGGGCGTTGCATTATCGCTAAAGGACACCTACACCAACTTCACAGAGTGCTCAACAACACCGAAATGAAGGAGCGTAATAGTACAATATCTACAGACACGTGTTTCGCTGTTCCACAGCTCATCAGTGTATATATATATATATATATATATATATATAGGTAATATTTGGCATTTCACTCGATCAAATTAAACTACATGTTGAAAGGATTTATGGTGAAGGAAAATTTCGAGTGTTGGAATACATACATTTTAAGACCAAACCAGTTGCGAAAAATGCAACTTAGCGGCCTTCCGGTAGGAATTGAACCCGCGACCCTGCGATTGCTAGTGCAGCGCTCTGACCACTGAGCTACGGAAGCCGTTGCTTCCTTGGTCAGAGCGCTGCACTAGCAATCGCAGGGTCGCGGGTTCAATTCCTACCGGAAGGCCGCTAAGTTGCATTTTTAGCAACTAGTCCCGGTTTGGTCTTAAAATGTATGTATTCCAACACTCGAAATTTTCCTTCACCATAAATCCTTTCAACATATATATATATATATATATATATATATATATATATATATATATATATATATATATATATATATATATATATATATATATATATCCGAGAGTAGTAAAAAAGTAGAGTGCTGCGTAGACAGTGTTTTGAATATATAGCAAACCACCTTTTCACTTTGCTATATATATATATATATATATAATATATATATATATATATATATATTATTATTATTATTAGTTGTACAGTTATATATAATTTGTTAAAACTTACTCCATCATCTCGTTAATGTCATATTCCTTGATACTTTTTGCATAAACCAACGTAGCTGCAAAAACGACAAAAGCAAGAAGAAGCAATGTTGACCGGTTCGACATATTGATCCTTGTAAAGGTGTTCTCAGAATGATTTACTTCCCGAAATGATAATCAATGTTGTAGAACTCACGCTTTTTATAATCTTTTGAGGTCACACAAATATTGTTTTTTTCTTCACTTCTCTTTGTTTGCTATGAAGTACTTCAGTTAAAGATACAATACATGATTTGAACTGAAAGGCTCTCTCATCCCCTGTTTGACTCCAGGATCTACAGGGTGTATATTGGTATGTTTTCACGAGTGACGATCTTATTTTGATGTGGTGCTTGGAAACAATTTTCAACATATGTTTGACAATATCGCTAAACATTTGATGTTTAACGAGTGTTGCCGTTTGTAACCAGGAAATACAGTTTGGGAACAGAATTCACAAGCAAATGAATCAAAGATACAGGGCATGGGGAATGATGGCATGCGAAGAGACGAGGTAATGTACTGGAAGGTTGAATTTCTATAGTTCATTTTATTCTTTAAGAGAGGAAAATTGATCACAAACAAGAATAACACATAGTACTGAAATTGTGGGCGTATTATTTTCATTTTTTACGAATGAATTTTATTATTAATTTTGTCTGGTCGCGACAAATATTTTACCATCATGCAATTGTTCAAACAGATTACCAAAACATATAGTAAGCATATCCAATTCAAAACTCTGATATAAAAGTGTTGTTCTGCGTAGGCAGTGTATAAATACAAAAGTCAATACTCTAAAAGGTTGCTGTACCTCCTAAACCGTGTGCAGGTGGTCTAACGTTTCGAGCGAGCGAAGGCTCTTAATCAAATAATGAAACAAAAAATAAAGTCACTTCTCTGATGCAGAACATTCGCCCACAACGTTAGACCTCCTGCGCACTATTTCGGCGGTATACCACCCTTTTAGAGTATCCACTTAAAACAATTTCTAATACTGTATATACTTACTGTATATCTAATGTATATCGAATAATATATCTCATGTATATATCTAATATATGTCTAGTATGGTATAATGTCCATAAACAAACCCAAAGCACTTCAGTGATTCACCAGAAATATTTATTTTTTTACCTTGTGAAAACCTCATAGAAGTAAGTATAAGAATCCTTTCCCATTGCTAATGTATATCTAATGTATATTTCTCATGTATCTAATATATGTTTCCATAAGCGAACCAAATTAGCACTTATTCACCAGGAAGCAGTCATTCACCAGGAATTATTTTTCATCATAGAACTAGGTAAGTTGCTTTTCCCCTCGCTGAATGTATAAGTGATTCTAACAATTCAAATATTGTGACCGCTCTTCAGCAATATGCGACTTTCTCAACGATAACCTTAGTCATACTATGCAAATGACACATCTACTGTACTATACCGCTACATTTTGTTCAAAACAAATTATATCGTAAACGGCTTTTAATTACTGGTCCATTTTAGAGAGGAGTTTTCAGCTAGCGACTGATGCATGATTCAATAAAAATATCTGCTATGAAAAACATTTATATAAGTACACGTATTGCAACATATCGCCGACATTCTAGTTGGATCTTATAATGATCATTGAATATTAATGTTCTTACTATCGGCTTTCCTTCGGTGTTAAATAGATTGATACGTTTATAAAATACGAGTTTTGTATAAACATGTAAGAAATTAATATGAAAAATAGAACTGCATATGACTGTCGTGCATGGCCTTATATACAGTAGCGCAGTAAAATTAAAAGAAGTCGTGAAATGCCAAAATTGAACAATGCATCCATGTTCCGTATATCCGCTTACAAGTTGTCTTGCAATAGAGAAGATATGATTCCATTTATGGTCATTGCCAAATATAAACCCTGCATGATGTTGTAGTATTTTTATTACGTTATTTTTAATTAGAGCTGAAAGATTATGCTCTAATGTTCTAAAAATCTAAATTACCTTAATTACACAAACGATTAATCAAAACTGTTGTTAATTGACTTGACATGTTTGTTAGTTAATTGCATACATTAGGGTTAAATAATAGTAGTATAAAAACATACTAAAAGGATAGTGTACTGTGTAGGAGGCATAAGTTTCAAGCAAAGGCCCAAGTAGTACCACCTACGCATTATAACGAATGCTTTGAGCAGAGCGGCGTATCCATATTACGTTAAGGGAGGGGCATAAGCCAAGAAGGGGGCTTAAAACCATTTCTAATGAACTTTTCTAAGGACTATCATGAACGTTAGCCACCAAACAACGTTTTGGGTATTTAATGTACGCAGAAATGTTTCCATGTAAACGACTAAAGATGGCTGGCCATCGTGGGAAGGTTAGAAAATAATTTACGGATACGCATATGAAAACATTTGTATGCAAAATAGGGCTGGGTTCCTCGAGGGGCTATGAAACTATAAATGCGTGGTGAATTCCAGCACTCGTACTAGAGAGCTAGCCCTACCAATAAGGCTGCAGGGTCGCCTCCATATAAACACTACTTTGTTGCATGCAGTAGCTAATAAGTCTAAACCTCCATAATAATGAAAAAATAGTTATAGTCATTCATGATCTGTGGAAGTAATAAATACGTCGGATGTTCCTAATATTTTGTATCTGTCCTATATTTTTATATATCAGAAAGTCGTCCAGTGGTTAAAAAGGCAATTAGTTTATTCCAGGATAAGTAAAATATTTATGGGTGAAATTATTATTAAATTTTAGCTTTGAACAACGTATATACACCATTGGTATAGTGAACGTTCTAAGTTTATTACCAATCACCATAGTATATACGTTGTTCAAAGCTATATTTACGTTTGTTACCACGACAAGTTCGTTGTTCTATTATTTATATTTTATATTAAATAGACCAGGGAAATACGGTGACCAGCCGTCCCAAGCAAATGAAATAAAATATACAAAGCGTTAAAAAAAGAGATGAGGGAAATACTATAGAAGGTTGAATTTCTATATTTTATTTTTCTGATCACAAATAAGAATACTAGAGCACACGTTATTTGAATTGTTCGTTTTGAATTATTGTTCGGTTTGAATTATTTTCAACATAAGATATATTCCACCATGCAAACGTTCAAGGGATATCCAAAACCATAGTAAGCATATCCAATTCAAGTCTCTGGTATATAAGTGTTGCGCTGCGAAGGCAAATGTATAAATACAAAACCAATACTCTAAAAGGTTGTCGTGCCGCCGAAATAGTGTGTGCAGCTTGTGGTATAACGTTTTGAGCGAAGGCCCATCAAATAGTGAAACATAAAATAAAGTAATTCACTTCATGTTTCACACACATTTGCTCACACATTAGACCTCCTGCACACTATTTTTGCGGTATACTAACCACCTTGTAGAGTATCCACTTAAAACTCTTTCTGATACAGTCTATATTTAACAATTATTCACCAATGTGGAGGTGAATAGTGGCGGATACTTACCGAGCCGCGAAGCGGCGAGGTAAATATCCACGTACTATTCACCGACACTGAGGTGAATATTCGTTTTAGTATAAATACACAACTGATAGCATTTTCTTTAAAATTCGTTAATATTTCCTCATCTGTCACACTTACAAATCGGCTGGCATCCGCCATTTTTCCAAAACATTGTCGTTGAAATAATCCGAAGTAGCTTGCCAAATCTGTGCATGTGTGCGATTTCTATAATCACCTGACGGTGTATTTATACTAAATACGTACGTATATCTTATATTGTATATCAAATGTATATCTCATGTATATCTGATATGTCTGATATATGTATAATGTACATAAACGAACCCAAAGCACTTCAGTGATTTATTGTTTTTTACCTTGCGAAAACATATCATAGAAGTAAGTATATATAAGAATATTTGCCATTGCTAATGTATATCTAGTGTATATCTAATATATGTCTAGTATATGTTTCATGTCTAGAGCGAACCCTAAGCACTTCATTTATTCACCTGCAGGAATCTAGGAATATAGGGCTAGCCCTCTAGTAGAAGGATTTCACCTCATATTTATATTTAGCCCCTCGAGAAGGCCCAGCCCTGTTTTGAATGCGAAAGTTTATTTTCATATGCGCATGCGTAAAATATTTTTCCAACCCTCCCACGAGGGTGTCATCTTTAGTCGCTTACATAGAAAATTTTATGTCTACATATAAATGCCCGAAAACGTTATTTGGGGGGTAACGTTCATGAGAGCCCTTAGAAAAGTTCATTAGAAATGGTTTTAAGTCTCCTTCTGGGCTTATGCCCCTCCCTTGACATAATATATAGATACGCCTCTCTGCATGCTCAATGCATTAGTTATATAGTTACTGTGTAGATGCCACTACTAGGGCCTTTAAAAAACGTATACCTCCTAAATGTATGGGATAGTTTTAATGAATATCATTCAATAAGGCCAGATAATGAATCAACTATACATGTACATTAATATAATTAATAATTTGAGATTTTCGGAACATTATAGTTATATAACATGTGAGCTCTAATTAAAAAATAACGAAATAAAAACACTACAACATCATGGGTTTATATTTGGCAATGACCATAAATGGATCACATAATATCTCTTCTACTGCAAGACACTACTTGTAAGCTACAGTAATATACGAAACATAGACGAATTGCTCAATTTTAGCAAGCCTGAATAATTTAATGACTTATATACTACATATAAGACCGTGAAATTTATCTCTTCTATTTTTTTTCATATTGATTTTTTTACATCCAATGTTATATATCTGTTTGCGTAGTTACTTCGTCTTAGTTATTTTAACTACAACTGTTTAACTACATATATTTAGATTGTAGCAATTCTAATTATAGTTTACATAGTTACTTATTCCATCTTAATAACTGCGCGAATACACTTAGGTTGTAGATTATTGTAGGTTCGGGACTTTACGGTATTTCCGGGCTCGTGATAGCCTTAGTTATGTATGCGCTTTGACATAAGAGGCCATTGCCTCTCGCATTGCCCGTCACATGAAAACTAAACATGATGCATATGCATCTGCTGAATAGATGACCTGTAAAGTCGTATTGGCAGTCAATATGATTTATTTCGCCGTCAATAACTAGAATGACCACGATCGTCGTTTCGACGTATATCAGTTTATTTAATGATCATATAAACTTTGATTAGCAGATTGGTCCCCGGATTGGCGTTTGAATCGGGTCTCAGTCAAATAAATGTTCTCTCAGTAACACACGATCGGAACATGTAATAGGCTACCTTATACGGTACGCGAAAATACTATTTTATAAGCTAAGGTGAACATATATTTATATTTATTTTTATATTTCTTATCTTTGTGATTGACCATTTATTTCAATCGGATCAACTAAATGAGTTTTCAACCAATCAGGAGACAATGACGGTGTGCTTAATTTAGCAACACAGATGCAGCACTGTCTTCGCAGAGGTCCGCCTGCGGCTCTACCAATCAGAATACAGGAAATGTTGATCCCACACAGCATTGAAGCTCTAATCGCTTCGCCAGTCAACTTCGCGTTTGAATTTGAATAATTTTCTTTCAACGCAACCAACACTCGAAATGACAGAGCTAATTAATATCACTTTAACTAACTATTTTAACTATGAGTTAACCGGGTAGTAATCATGTCGTTTTGATATTGTTATTGATACATTGTTAAGATCTGTTCGGTATGTTATCAGAATTATGTAGTATTTAAAACACGAGAAGGAGCGTTTTATCATATTTAAAATGCGAGCGCGCAGCGCGAGCATTTTAGATATGATAAAACGCGAGTTCGAGTGTTTTAAATAGCTTCAAAAACAATTGATTGTAATCACTAGGGAGTGTACTGGTTTTATTTTCTATTAGAGGTAAATTGGGTTGATGTATGAAATGCAAATTAGCAGGAATTTTATATAAAGTTCGTAAAGAATTTATATAATTTTCATGCTGATTAGTATTCATGGCTTTTATCAGGTATAAAAGCCTTGCGCGTGACTAAATATGGAAATGTGATTGGACAATTTGGTTAATGAATATTAACGAGTTTTTGAAGTAACTATAGTAATCAAATAACTACAGTATATAGTAATATTATAAGTTGTAGATTAAATAAGACGTGAGCAGGCGTATAAACAGATAATTTGTTCACAGTCAAAATAGGCTGTGGCTTATGTTGGCCAAGCATTTGCACCCCAAGTCTTATTTTGGCGCAATGCGAGTGTTAATGGCATCTTATGACATA
Source organism: Chrysogorgia sp. JL179-B06 (assembly GCA_035772405.1). Lineage (NCBI taxonomy): Eukaryota > Metazoa > Cnidaria > Anthozoa > Scleralcyonacea > Chrysogorgiidae > Chrysogorgia > Chrysogorgia sp. JL179-B06. The sequence goes on from JAYKKM010000294.1 coordinate 370,833, forward strand.
GCGCATATGTAACCACGATGTAACTAAGGCTACGTATCTGATAGCCTTAGTTAGCGCTGTGGCATAAGAGGCCATTGCCCCTCGCATTGCCCGTCACATGAAAACTAAACATACATATGTATCTGATATGTATCTGATCGGTGAAGATATGACCTTCGAGATGATCTGTAAAGTCGTATTGGCATTCAATATGCTTTATTTCGCCGTCAATAACTACAATGACCGCGATCGTTGTTTCGACGTATATCAGTTTATTTAATGATTATATAAACTTATTAGCAGATTGGTCCCCAGATTGGCGTTTGAATGGGGTCAAATAAATGTTCTCCCAGTAACACACGATCGGAACATGTAATCGGCTACCTTATACGGTACGCAAAAATACTATTTTATAAGCTAAGGTGAACATATATTTATATTTATTTTTATATTTCGTATCTTTGTGATTCACCATTTATTTCAATCGGACAACTAAATGAGTTTTCAACCAATCAGGCGATAATGACGGTGTGCTTAATAGCGCTCCGTCGAGATGACGTCATTATGGATGTTTGTCCGCTTTTACCCATAATTCTTGCGGCCATAACAAAAGAAATAGCTCATTTGCAATCATTTGTGAGTCAAATTTGGTTTGTTTGTCCGCTTTTTGAGCTATTAATAGCAGCCAGACTCTACGCTATTTAGCAACACAGATGCAGCACTGTCTTCGCAGAGGTCCGCCTGCGGCTCTACCAATCAGAATACAGGAAATTTTGATCCGACACAGCATTGAAGCTCGAATCGCTTCTCAAGTCGCCACATGCGTGAATCCTTCGGCATTGTTACAGTCAACTTCGCGTTTGGATTTGAATAATTTTTCTTTCAACGCAACCAACATTGGAAATGACAGAGGTAATTATCACTACTAACTTAATAACTTTTATGCGATTTACTAGTTAGTAATTGTTTTGATATTGTTTCATTACCGATATGAATTTGGTGTGAAATATTGTTGAGGTTTTGTGCACATTTTCAGTTTATTTGGAAAATTCAACTTAGTCCTTACACTTATTTTCTGTATTTCTATAGGTTTTTTATCGTGATCTTTACGAGTGTTTCCTTGCGTCGGGTGTTCGAGAGGACGCTTTAAACTAACTGGAAGATGATGAAGTTTTTTTTGATAAGGTTTATTTTGTCTATTTTGTTGTCGTTGCAATATACTCGGCTTAAATAGTTTACAAACGCAGCGCCAAAACTTGTTATTGTGGCAAAAGCTGAATACAGACTTGGATGAGAAGGTATAGCAAGCAGATTCCACAGAATAGAGATAATATATCTCTATGATAATATATTATCACAGAATAGAGAACAACAGTTGATGTCTATTCTGTGAAAATATATTATCACAGATGAGTAGAGATCAACAGTTGATCTCTATTATCTGGAGTCTGCTTACTTTTCCTTCTCAACAAGTCTGTATTCAGCATTTCATTTTTGAGAAATTGTTAAGATCTAATATACAATTATCGGATGAAGTTGAGCATCATGAAATCAAGAATTATCCAGACCGAGGTCAATGTTATCTGCCAAAGCAGATAACTTTGACCGAGGTCTGGATAACTGTTAATATCATGCATAAGCCGAATCCAATAATTGTTTTATTATACATTGTTCAAGATAATCTTACTAAAAATATAGAAAAAAATCTACTACAGGGATTTTTTATTTTGTAATTTTTGCACGCTTGGTCCCAGTGACGTCATCACCGTTAAATAATTTTTGTTTTGGACATCTCCGTGCAATAATTCACAGTATTCAACAGAAATGAGGTCTGCACCTGCCAGAGGTTAAGAATTCACTGGAATTGACCAATAAGAAACGAGAATGAATTTTGAATGTATAATAAATGCTTTTAGCCATTTGTTACTGGTAGGTATGCATAATGGTTGCAACATTTCATTGGTCTGCAGAATACACCAGTCACAAGTGATTGACGTGGCGATATGGCCGGGCTTCTTGCAAGACCCAGGCATTTTGGTCCCCTCTCACCGACCTTGTGATTCATGAAATAATCAACTCAGAATATAAAAAGACACCAAAGGCTGTTAAAGAATGAAGGAAGAACGTGCATCCTCTTTATTATTCAAATATCTTGGGGTGCATATTGTGCAAATGTATATAGGCGTCAATTTGGTTTTAATAAGACATATTAGGGATTCTAATCTTTCCTAATTCTGGACATGAAACTAATCGGTTAATAGAAACCCTCGGATTGGTAGCATGCTAGTTAAGAAACGTCTTGAAGGCATTTTACCACCATTTCTAAAGAACAATTTTAATCTCAATGAATCTGTTCATTGCATACATGTAGGAGCATTATCTATTGCCTTAATTGACAATACTGCATTTGTAGGATTGATACTTTCAAGTTATAATTATTTTTTGTAACATATTGTACATATATATGAATATGTGTAATAAATTTATATTTGCAAAAATAATAATTGTAATTTGTTAGGAAACAAGACCCCATCAATACCAGTGTTAGCATTGAACAGGCTATCCTGTATTAATGTTATTGTATTATTCTTGTTATTTTTATTATTATTATTAATAATGCCTAAACTTTTCCCAATCCCAGAGTGTTGTCACACTTGTGTATACCGGTTCCAAAAAAATTGACGAACCTATTCTTCTGCTGGAAAACCTCTATTGCTTTCATAATATTAAATGCACATATATAACCTATATTCAGGATGACATATGTCTCCTCAGTCTTTTTAAATATAGTGTTTTTTGTTTATCCCCCGGCCCCTGGCCCATTTCAATGTTGATTTCTACACAGAAAATTGAACCAGAAGTGGTTTCTTGCAATTAGGAACAACGTTGCACAGCGGGGCAGGGGATTTTTCTTGCTAAAGTTGTAAAAATATCTAATTCAAGTGTGGATTATCTAGCTGACATAGTACTCGCTAGTAACAACTTCCATAACAATTTCTGCTGACAGTGTCGACATACCCAATATCAATATAATCCAATATAAGCTGTATTTTACATTGCAAGCCTAGGACCAGCATTGTCCAAGCCTATCCACAGACACAATATTAAACTTGTGGCCCACTAGGCCTGCATATACTGTAGGTCTAACATGTTTATGGACATTCAACATACATTCAACGTTTCGAGCGAAAGCCCTTCGTCACTCAAGTATCAACACAATCAAAAAGTTACTGTAATAAACGATAAAGTAGTGAAGGCAGTGGCTATTCGTACGGTAGCAGTAAGGCGGTAGTCTTTTAGAATTCAACGAAATGCTAATCCTAATATCACCAAAATACTAAACCTAACCAAATTACTAACCCTAACAATTAAGGCATATTAATGTTTATCCAACTCGACCGAAAACGAACGCCTTGTTTATATCTCTGTATTACAAATATATAGACACTTAAAAGTTCAAATAAAATGCTTAACACACACTCACAGTAATTTATTTACCTGTATTCGTGTCCGAGCAAAGTATCCATAGGCATAGATGAGTCAGTTTCAAAATAAAACTTGCTTGTCCGTCAACACTACATTCTACAGTTTCGGCATGACATCAGTGTTTGTTCAAAACAAACATGGCTTGTTTTGATGTAATTATATCTTTTGTCGCTGTCCGTAGTCTTTCGACCTTTTTCTCCTCGGTTTCAAATTCGGTTTTGCTCTTGCCGCCTTGAACGCCTTCGGACCTTCCTCTTCCGCTCCTCATAGCAATAAATTATTTTCAAACTCACTTTTTTCAAAAAACTATATCCTTATGAAAAAAACACCTTTGAATACCGTTTCAATTTTTGCACTATTTACCAGGCCCAAATTTTCCGATGTCGCGCAATCGGCCGTTGATGACCCAACCAATCCCCGTGATAAGGGACTAAACGCCGGTCGATATTAGCACCCTCGCCCTCAGGCCTTCGGCCGGCGCTTCGCGCCGCGCGAGGGTATAAAATAATGGTAATAAGAAGCAGGCAGCTATAATATGTGTATATATACTGTAGCATCTATAGATGGAGATACAGAACCATGCTGTTTCGAGTAAAACTCGGGGATAATTCTGTGTATCAGCATTCTGTCTCGTACAATTTTTGGATTGTTTCACGGCTGTCATTGTTTTTTTTCTGAACCGTATCACCGCTATTTTTCCTTCACTGACGAGCAGCTCGAGGTAGGAACTTAGTATTTTATTAGCCTCACTGAATAAATAATACTGTCACAGATTGACATTTGTTTGTTGTACGGGGGATGACGGTCAAGACTGAAGCTCGGATTGACAACAAACTTGTTTTTGGTAAAAACTCAGTGCCGTCTTTTTTCGGGGAGAGTCGTAAAATATCGAAAAGCATTTGTTCATCTCTTCAACAATCATGCTAATAAGCTTTCAAATGTTGTCCGAAATGTTTGTTGTTCAAACTATTCTATTAAATAAAGATTTTTTTCACAAAATCACTTGTTGTTTTTATCGTGTCACCGACTGCCGTAACGTTAACACCACCAACAAGAGTTTAGCTATGAAATTTGGGAAATTCTTATATTTACCTTGAAATCGTTTAACTCTATAATATTTAGTTGCTTCTTTAGTTTGTTTTTGATTAGCATTTTCTTTAATTTTATTCACTTTTTCGTACGTAATATCGATAAATCGAGAAGCCGCCATTTTTAAATGGCTGAAAATGTTATAGTCACCTATTTTGTTATAGTCACCTCGCGCGAGCTCGTCCATCTCGACCAATCACGGCACGAGAAGCTCTAGTCACCTGTCAATTTCTACTAAATATCATTAGAACCAGTACATCATTGTAACCTCTCTCCATCTGAATCTCCATGGCTCAATGGTTAGAACTGGCAATACGAAGGTTATCATTTTTTATGTTTCTGACGATATGATCTTGACGTCCATGTTTTGTATACTGGCATGTATTCCATATATAATCTGTGTTTACAGTACTCCATCCATTATGGAACATGTTAGACCTACAGTACTTAGCTAGTGGGTCACAATTTATTATGTCGCGATCTGTTAATGTAAGAATGGAGTAGAATCCCTAATACGTCTTAGTAAATATAATTTGAATGGACCCCTATACATTTGCACTATATGCATCCGTAGACATTTGAATGAATTTGATTTTTTTAAAGGACACTCATTGTATGATAGAGATGCACTTTCTTGCTTCAACAGCCTTTGGTGTCTATATATTAAATACTGCATTGATTATTTCGTGAATCATCAATATTGTGATAAAAGTAATTTCTTTCTTAGTGATTGGTGGTAGAAACAGCAGTAGACCCCCACTATTATGTTGCTGCACTCAACAATTTAATGGTTTGGGCTGCATGTATTTAGTTTGATGTCCTATGAAACAATTAAATTCAGACAATACAAAGCTCTGAGAGATATTGTCAACTGAAAATTTATTTAGTTTGGCAAATGAAGTGGCTATTATCTAATTCAAGTAATTTAGAACTAAAAGAAGACAGTACTGTACTATAAGTTTCAAACAGCAATTGGGCGAGGGGTTGTTGCGTACACGTATTTGTAGTAATATCTAAAATGAAGTTTAAAGGTATATTCATGTTGTTTGATATGCCTAAACAGATTAGTCTAGTCCAGTGAGTTATATGTTTGGCTACTCTCTGCTTTCTGACCACACTGGGCCAGAGGCTCAATGATTTTGTCACCTATAACTATCATATGTAGTCATTGTATATAATATCTATAATGAAGATGATTGTGTTGCACTTTAGGGAGGTAAGGGCTAGCTAACCAATTATTATTATTATGAGCACAGAACACCTTTTCAGTTTCAGTGTCCGGAGTTTTTCGACCTGATTGTAGAACGATTGAGTAGTATAGAAAGTGGGGCTACCGGCGCATTTTTCCATTTTTTCATGCTTCGCAATCAAAATTTAAAAATTCGCTGTTAACCCCACTTTCGAGACTACTAAAACGATACGAAATAAATTTCGTTAAATAAAATTCGTTAAATGAAACGAAATAAATTATACTCTAAAACCATCACACGCGTTTCCCAAAATAGTTTTTCGAGTATTAGTACGTAGAAGCTGCAACTCTCTGTCGTGGCTAGTCATCCTTTCCCCGAGTACAGTATGTTTAAACCTCTCGTCTAGTTTCTCACGTTCTAAGATAGTCTTAGCGAAGAGTTGTCGTTTGATCTCTCTAACCTGGTAGATAAATAACAACTCTTTGTTTAGTCTCACTGTCTTTTCCTCCACTGACTCCTGACGTTCTACACTCATTAAGTTAGTGTATACTCATGTCTTTAGGTCGTTTTGTAAATTATTGTAATTAGATAGCACTGTCTCCTTCGTTCGGTGGTTTCCCCTCAGGGGTTTCCTCTCTAGCCATGTGGCTAAATACGTGTTTACTAGTTGTCAGTCCACCCGATAACAACCCTAAACAAGGGAGGTAGGGGGATACGTATGATATAAACTTCTCTACGTCTCTTTTAAGTAGTTGGTCAGTAATCAACTCTTTTTCTAGCTTTTCAGGTGATTCAATAGCGTTGAACCCTCCTAACGCGTGGGCGAACTTGCTTATTAAGAGATCACAGAGAAACACGTTCGCTTTCTCCATTCTTTTTACCTCCCATTCTTCGTAGATCTTGTTGATGACTTTATCTGAAGCCTTTTTGATATAAGCGACGGATTTGTCTATCCCACCATCCTCTGAGAGTCTTCTTAGTTCGTCTCGTTTCTTGTCTACATCAGTTTGAGGAGTGTCGTCGGCTTGTGGTGTGTTGGTTTGTGACTCATCGATCACTTCCTGTTCTGCTTCTTGTATGTCTTCGATGAGTTCGTCGATTGTATCAGTATTTTTTGTCTTACGTTTTGGCATGTCCTATACTATACGACGTGTTTTGTTTTTGCGGAATAACTAGTTCGTACGAGTACGGATGTCTTAGAAGTATCTCCAATCTTGCGTACTCATTGTCTTTCAACTGTTTTATTATTTTCTCAATTTCCGCTTTATCAACTCCGTTGAGATAATCGTCTACGATAATTTTCATATCGTTTCTGTTAGGGTTGTAGAATGTTACTAACTTTGAGATGTTCTCACGGTATGGTTTACTAATTGAGGTTAGTTGTTGTGTTATGACTATTGTGGATAGGTTGTAGTGTCTAGCGCTAAAGGCTAGTTTAACTAGTTCGCTTGTTCTGTTTTTGACGTCCTGCCCACCAGCGCAATCGTCTAGTATTATCAATGAATTGGTGCCTTATTTACCAGTCACATATTTAAGAAATACGTCGACCTTGTCTTGCTCACACTGAATAGCGATAAAGTTTGGGTCTCTCAAGTATTTCCACTCTATGTACGTTTTATTCCATTCAAATGTTGGGCATATAAGAATGATGTAATCGAAGTGATTCATGTAGTCTTTCTCTATCATATCCAAGAGGTAGTGCGTTTTACCACAGGCTGTCATACCAACAATTAGCATGTTAAAAGGCGTTTTCATATAGAATACTATATGTTTTAGTATTGGATTGACTGTAGATCGTTGTTGATAAGGTTTACGAGTCCGTCGGAGAGTATGAATATTCTACACATGACGTTCGCTGTTGTGACTTTTTTAATGATTTCCATCAGTATTCCTGACTGAGTATTCACGATCTTTTTTCCAGTGGCTACTTTCGCGTTATCTTCGATAGATCTAAGGTCAACAACCAAAGCGAAACCGTCTTTGTAAAACTTTTGGACAGTCATGTGCTGGTCACAGTCTAGTTTTCGTCCAAATAGTCGTTTCGCTTCTACCCATAGTCTTGATTTTGGTATTCCTTGACTGTATACCATATTTAGCACGCCTTCTATAGTAAGTTTGACTGACTCTATGTTTGGGTAGACGAACTCCTCACTGTCAGTTCTTGTCTTATTTGTGAAGAGTAGAACGATAGCTTTCATTGACTTTCTTGGTAGGTTAATGTTTTCGTTCACAAGTGTGATTCCTTTATCCCACTCCACAGTCTTCATTAGCGTGACGTGCTCGTACGATAGAGATCTACCGGATGCGTATAGAGATGATACTTCATCAGCGATCTCTTGACTCTCGATAGTTTCGTACTCCAATTCGAGGTTCTCCAACGTATAACCAGTAACAGCTGATCCAGATTGAGCCACCATAATATCAGTTGCTTTGGGGAGTGTGATTATGTACCTGAGATTATTGTTCATATTATACGGTGCGTATAAACCATGATCTTCTAGAATCTTGTCAAGTTGAATCTTTTGTTTGGTGCCATGAATAGAAAACATCAGACCATCGCTAACTTTTTGTACGTTTCCACTGGCCGCGCCACTGTCGTCCTTCGAGATTAACTTTCGAAGGTTCTCGTTTGCTAGGCCGTATTCGATCATAGCCGTTCGCTCTGTTTTAGGTCTCCATAAATCTCTGTACGTACCGATAACACTCTCACCACAGTTGTCGTACACAGTCTCACCTGCTAGTTTTATAACCAGTTTTTCAGAGAGTAGTCTCGAGAGGTTATTAAGAAACCATGATTTCGCGTTCGCACTTTTGAAGTCGAATATGAGATGGAAACTGGAGGGTACCAAGCAAGTGTTACCCTTTGTCTTTGGGATATCAATGTATAACTCCTCCTCTGGATTGGCTTTGTTAGGGTTCAGTGTCACAACGCGTGACGGGTTCTTGTGCCTTTGATAGCAGATATTTCACGACGTCTATATCCAGGAAGCAACTCTTTTTCACTAGTATTCATACTATATATTATAACACATGTTTTATTTCCTCTGTTTGTACTGATCGTAGACGAACCAAGCTAGTGCTATTGCTAGGATCCACAAATTAGACGCTAACCAAGATATGCCTGCAGCTCCCCACTTTAGCGCAGTTGCCACCACGTTTAGCAGTCCAGCCAGTAGAGGGCCAGCCTTTGTAGCTAGGTTAGTTATAGCTTTTCCTAGTTTTCCAAGTGCTTGACCACCTTGAAGACTACGCTTCTAGCGGATATTATAATCGTGGTGATGAAAGAGGCTATGGTTATTCCTAAAGCTGAGGCACCCAACCAATTTTCTCTAAACCACTCCTTTATTTTTTGTAACCGAGTGACGTCCTCTTCTTGTCGCTCCCTACCTCCTCCACCTCTCTTTGATTAATTGTTCTGTCTCTCGCTTCTCTTAAACCGTTGATTCTTACTTCTAGCTCACTTATTTTATCCACATCTTCAGTCGTATCTAATTGCTCTAGTGTTTTGTTTACTGTTTCTTGGTAATGATCTGCTTGAATTTGTAAAGCGCCGTCATCACCAACTCTTGATTGTGGGTCTATAGTATTTGATGAGTTTACCACACCTTGTAGCTCACGGTTCTCGTTATCTGTTAGACCTCTTATTAGTGAGTCGTTGGGGGTTGTGTCAATCATCGGCTGTCCTCTACTTGTCTTGTTCCTTTCAACGATTCTACCGATAAGACTTAGGAACTGTGTTGATGCCTTATCGTTTTTCTTTGTTCTGTTAATAGTTAAACTACCATCATCGTTTCGCTTTAAGACGATGTGTGGTATACCTCTCTCACTATTTTTTAAAATAGGTTTGTACTCAACATTATTGGTCCCTATCCTTATGCTTGAGTTTTTGACTAGCTCGAGTACATTATCGTCGTACATATTAAGATCCATACTATACGTATCCATCATAAATTTACCCAAAGCCGTACGCAAGTCGTTTTCAGGGTGGTTGGGTACATCGGTGATTGGTAGGTTTTCAACTGAAGGGACCTTCATGGCGTCACCACTGACCTTATTGGTGATTGTCACCGTTTTTCCACCATCACTATCTATGAATGATGTCTCACTCTCCTTAGGTTGTTGTCTCCTATTTATCTCTCTTTTTATCTCAGTTATCCTGTCATTAATTTTATCGTATTTGACACGGACTTCACTCGGCATATTATTATTAGTGTACTCATTGCGAATATCAACATAATACTCAAAAGTATCAGAAAGTTCATCGTTTAGTTCTTCGTCATCATATTCCTTAAACTTGTCACGCTCTTCCTTACGGTTTTTCATTTCAATGTCATCGAATCCTCCTTCAGCCATTATATACTACTCGATATTTTGAATATCACTTTCTGGTATCCATGAGTTGTGCTTACTATCGTAGCCAAGCCACTTGACTAAAACCATTTTCTTACCTCCCACCTTCTTTCTCTTTAGTGTCTTCTCAACTTTGTAAACGTCGTCTTTTTTATCGACAGCTGACAACTCTTCCTCGTAGAACTTACCAACGATAGGTTCCCCTTCATGGTCCTCTATCTCGTACACGGTAGGGTCACCACGTATACGACCTTTGTCACTTTGAATATCTCCTCAGTGAAGTTAGCCTCATACCCTTTCGCAAATATGCTCTTGTACTTTGATATCCTGACAGTCTCACCTACTTTAAACTTTGGTAGTGGGTAGTCACCGAAATGGTACCCAAACAACGTCGTCCATACTTCGTTTTCGTTTTTCTTACTAACGTCTTTAGGTTTCATTAGAATAGTACTATGTTTGGTATTGTTGTAATTCTCAACAAGCTGGTCTAGAATGTCAATCCACTTGTACGTTCCTTTACTGTAGAAGTACTTCCACATAGACGTCTTGAGTGTTCTGTTAAACCGTTCCACGACTGCTGCCTTTTTATCAGAGTTCGTGCTGAAGTACTTAACATCGTGTTTATCCAATAGATACCAACGTTATAGAATTATCAAGATCACACCAACGTTATAGAATTCCTTACCGTCGTCAAACTGAGCCAGCTTTGGGTACTTGCCAAATCTAACCTTAGCCTTCTCTAGTAACTTTGTGACAGCCTTAGTCATGTTTTTCGTGTCTTTCCTATAGACGGGTATTGCGAAAGCATACCTACTAAGGATCTCAGTGGCTGTTAGTATCCAGTAGTACCCGTTGTTCTTATGCTTGTACTTGCCCATGTCAACCAAGTCCATCTGTATCTGCTCACCCAGATAGTCAACAAATGTTTGTCTAAACTTGTGTTTCTTAACAACTGGTTTATACCTGGTGTATGTGTCTTGAGATTTTAACCAGTCCTTTATCTTTACCCTACTAACGTTTAGACCGCCTTCTTGTGCCTTTTGGTACAGCCTCTCAGCAGATTGGTAACCAGTTGATGGGTTATAGTAAATATCTCTTAGTTCTTGCTCCATATACACTACGTGATGTGTAAATCTAACAACACCTCGCCAACGTTAACACTGTTATCGTCCTGATCTGTTATCTTGAACACTAGTTGGTTGATGACTCCTTTGTTTATTAGGATTTTCGACCCAACACCAAAATGTTGTACAGAGCCCTTAAGTGTTTGTGTGCTAGTTATTGGCAGTACTGCGATACAACCACTTTTACTACCATTAACTATGTTATTAGACCTGTCCACAATATTAGATGTTACTTGTATGTATTTCAGTCCTCTGTTAACGTTCACAACGTTAGGACTGGTTTTTGTGGTGGTTATTGTAGTGTTTTCGTCAAACCCTAGAAGTTGTCCAAATTTAAATTTACAGTTCTATTTGTTGATCAGTTGTTATCGTACACGTAGAGTCATATCTGTAAGCCACTAGCTTGACGTCTCCTAACTCTTTCAAGTCGTCGGCAATCGTTTTAAAGGTGTGGTACCCAGGACTAAAAACGTGGTTGTTACTGTTATAAGTTATCTTGTTGTTAGCTGTGGTTACGTTAACGTAGTCCCAAAAGATGGTTGCCTTCTTCACTAGTAAGTGAGGGTCTGAGTTAGTTGCTAGAGTTGACTCTGGTAGGTCTATAGTTTTCGTTGAACCACTAATCAATACTACCACTCTCATATAACGTACGGTATGTTATGATGGATGCGTTCAAAAGAAAGTATCCTTTATGCTGACAAGAATAGGTTTTTTCTTGATGTTGACGACAATATGCATATACATATATTCTTCGTGACAAAAACTAATATTGGTGACGTTAGTGTAGACTCAAGTAGGTTTAAGAATAACCCGGAGTACACTAAGTATCTAACGATAAACAAACCAATAATACCTGACCAGGAAGAGATAGCTAACGCTATACGCGTGGCTAAGCTGAATCTAGTCAAAAAGCACCCTCACATCACTTTGAGTAAGTTTGAGTTCGATCCAACTGTGTCACAAGACGGTGAGGTTAATGGCGTTGACATATATTTTAGAAACAACGACATCATAAGCACTAACATAACTAGTGATACCTTCAAAAACGACAAGAGCATGTGGATTTGGTTACACAACAACAAGTCTAGTCACGACGACAAGTTTCCAAAAATATGGCTATCTGGTGGAACTATCCAACCACTATCAAAAGGTCGCAAGAACCACTGGGGACTTTGGGATGGCTATCCAACGGAAAACGTGTTGAACTACCCAGTGAATAACTTTAGAGTCTTCGTTAATCAAAAGAAACTACTTTCTCTCAAAGTTACCAATATTACAAATCACCACGTCAAAGACAAAGTCAAAGTGGGATGATAATGAGAGCTACTATAGGGTCGTGTTTGCAACGTATTGTGCGAGTTTCTGTTGTGGAGTGTCGTTGCAACACTTGTCACCATCGCAAGAAGTTCACCCTGTTATCACAAGTGTAATGAGGTTTCATCTGTACTTTACTGTTAGAAGACTTCTCAGAAGGATGGAGGGTGGTGAGAGTATGAGATCGATAAGTAGAGAGTTTTGACGCTGGATAATTGTATGGTAAGACAGACAAGATTCCTAGAAAACATTACTACCAAGGTAAAGTCCTTGCTGATGGTACAACAGGTGAGGAGAGAGTCTTCACGATTAAACGACGTTAAGAACGACTACAAACGATACGTTCCTCTGGTGTCGAATGGTTTCACCAACATTGGGCGACAATATCTAAATCAGTCCATTGAGGCCTTCGTTTACTCCACACTTGGTGCACAAGCGAGAACACGTGTGTCAGTCGTTGGTGATTCTGCAGGCAGTCTAGAGACTCAACAAGAGTTCCGAAAGTTGGTGGAGGATAGTGTTATAAACTACGACGTGTCAACGTGGATTCTCAACATGAACAAGTCGATTAGGGACACTAACGTTGTCCAAAACCTTGCGCTGTCACCGTCTACGTGGTTAATGCCAAGTAACGTTGTAATCCTAAAGAACAAAATCGCTGGGTACAACAACCTATCGAAGACTGCTACACAGAGTATGAAGTTTGGGGTAAACAGTGGGTTAAACTACGCGAAAACGACTGAGGTTAAGAAAGTACATCAAGAAGGTGGAGAGCATCTGGAGACACTTGACAAACCAAAGGTTACGAATCGTCTGGTGACATCAAACGTGGCACACCAGGAAGGTGGAGAGCACCTGGAGACACTTGACAAACCAAAGGTGACGAATCGTCTGGTGACATCAAACGTGGCACACCAGGAAGGTGGAGAGCATCTGGAGACACTTGACAAACCAAAGGTGATACATCAAGAACGTCGTCTAGAAGTGACACCAGGTGATAACACTACAGAGTTGGGGCTAGTTCTAGTGGTTTCGGCTGCGTCTGGCTATTTAGTAAGCAAATATATGTTATAACATAATGAGTCTAAGTTATGGATTTGAGGACAGAGACTACGAGAGTGACAAAATATTAAGAAGAGCGAAGAGACATCTAGACAGTGACCCTAAGTTAAGCGTTAGCGGTGGGAGGATGTCTGGGAATATAGATATGGCGTTCAGGGCACTCAAAAACATAGCAGACCCAGAAGATGATTGGGATGCTGTCAATAAAAAAGTGTTGGAGTCTGTATACTTATCGCAATACTTTAGAACGCAGTCCTATAACGTTCTATTTGATTTTAACGTCACAAACCATGCTGTGAGTATGGTGGAGTACCACAGTGGAACAAATAAAGTGAAAACCATTAGAGATAAAACGAACATGTTAGTGCAATACGATCCAACGTATGGTCCTATTATTGGTGTTAACAATGGTCATAGCTTCCTATCCCCTGAGCTAACTCCAATTCCGTTTGAAGCTGGAGTGCATTTTAACTGTCCACGTATGCAATACTGTGACATATCCGTTTTTATGGTAGTGAGGTTAGTCACCAGGGTTTCTACGATAGATTGGGAGGCAATTATCTCAAACGACGATGGATCGTGGGACAAATACATAGGATACAAAGGAGGCGAAAACGATAAATTATCATATGGTGGTGGCTCTCCAGCAAGGGAGTACACGTGTACAATCCCAAATAACATCGACATCACCAAGAGACACATGATATCAATACATTGGCGGATGGGTAACTGCTCCGTTAAGGTGAACAACGTAAGATCAACAGACTCAGACTTCACAGCTAACCACGAAGAGATAGGGTCTCCTTACGTAACGATCTTTGGAGTGTATCGACCAAAAATACCACTCGCACCCTATAAGTACCCGTCTTTGATAGAGTTCTACGGTGTGAGGGTTGTCTCTGGCTACATGACGAGCCGAGACATAATATTAGTTGGTAGAGATATGATGAAGGAATATGATGTGAGCTAAGATATATGAGGAGGAAGTCAGTTGTTGTTTTCAATCACATATCAAAGGATATGCCAGAGGAAGAGGTGGTAGAGCTCAAACGCTTGTACGCGTACTACCACAAACTAGAAGCCTGTTACAAATGGAAATACAAGAGGTTGAAGAAAGTTAAACTATCGTTAAACATGACTAGCATAGGGTTAACGACAGTAGGGATTGTAGCTGGATCGATAACAGCTAACCCTCTAATCATTGCTTGTATTAGTGGTCCTGGTGTGATCATCCAAGGCTACTTGGCTAAATCCAATCTGACGAGTAGAGTGGAGCATTGCAAGTTTGCGCACACTAGCTACAAAAAGATATTGACACAACTAAGATCGTATCTTAGAGGTCTTCCTTACAACGAGTCAATGTTCCTCTCAGACGTTAAAGTGTTGGACGATAATGTAACTGACTTATGTCCACCAATCAACGGAATGGTGAAAAGGTATAACAAAGTATACGAGACACAAGGGGGGTCCGACCCCGACACCCCTTAAACACGGGTCTACACGTAAGAACTAGTGATATGTCAGTCGACAAGTTCCAAGAGTAGATGCTCATAAGTATCACCAATTAGGAGTTTGTTCTGACCAACCCCCCGTTTTGGGGGGTTGGTCAGATCGTGTGTTTGTGCTATTAAGTGGGTTACTCTCTTAAGATGACTGCTATTTAAACATAAAATAAAACATGTGGTATATTATAGGTGATGAGTGTCACTAAAATATTTAGAAATAACGACATGTCTGTCACGACTATTAAAGATGGAGACAATATTTGGTTCTATGGAAAAGAAGTCGCTAAGGCACTAGGGTATAAAAACGCGAAGTGGGCTATCAGCGTACACGTTGACGATACATATAAGGTCAAACGAGAGGTGTTTGAAGGGGGGCGCGAATCACGCCCCCCTTTAAACTTACAACCAAACACGATATTAATATCGGAGCCAGGAGTTTACGCTCTAGTCTTCTCATCGAAACTCGAGTCAGCCAAGAAGTTTCAAAACTGGGTGTTCTCAGAAGTCCTACCATCTATTAGAAAGACAGGTGTTTACACGCAACATAACCAACTATCAATCATGAATGAGACAGATTTACACTACGACATTGTGAAGTACATTAGAGAGTACCACCCAACAATAGTCATCCCAGGGTTGGGTGAGTACCAAGACACATCTACTAAAAGAATAGATGGATGGAAGAAGGGTTACAGTGGTGGGCAACCAGACTTGATAGTTCCGCAACTACACAAGAGATACAATGGTTTTGCTATAGAGTTCAAAACACCGAAAGGTAATGGAGTTATTAGGAATAACCAGATGAGGGTATTAAGGAGACTAAGATCACAAGGGTACAACACACTACTATCCTCAGACCAACATGAGATAATACATTTCATAGAGACATATATGAGAGACTCCAGAGTTCTGTGTGAGTACTGTAACAGAAGATTTAAGAGTGAAACCACACTGTCTAATCACCAAAAATACTTTCACCGAATACTATATCTATGAGATAATCTGTGAGATGACTGTGAGGTTATCTATAACAAGACACCACGTATAGTATAAGATGACTGACAGTGAGTCCGTACCTATTATAACGTCGACAACAAGGGTTAAAGACCCTAAGAGAGTAGAGGCAGGCAAACGCTTGGCTGCTATATCAAAAGCAGCCAAAGAGAGGAAGATGAGAGAGAGAGTGATAAATGAGGACGATAGTTTTAACTACGGATACATCATAGGCACTATAGGAGTGGTAATAGCCGCTGGCTCGCTGTACTATACGATTAGGCAAGACAAACAAGTAGTGGAGCCTAAGACCGTCGTTATAAAACCACCACGTAAACTCGACAGCTTCGATTTAAAACATGTCGTATAATATATGGCATCAATAGACAGAAAAGAACTGATGAACGAGCTATACGACGCAGCCCTTGTGACTGCTGGAGCCGTAGCCGTATCCATGGCATCAAAGAAAGTACTAAAAGAACCGTTAGGCACTCCTGAATCAGTGAAGGGCACCCTCAAGTTAGCGACTGCTGTAGGCGTTTCGACGCTACTCGTTAAGTGGGCGCAGAGCAAGAAATACTTACCTATTGACCCGTTCTCAAAATAACACAGCGTAATATATAATGGCTAGTGTGATAGCGGGTGGTTTGTTCAACGCTATAGCATTCGCAGGAGCTGGATTTATATTCAGCAAGCTAAACCATACAGGATACGAGACAGAGATAAAGAGACACAACAAAGCATTGGAAAGTCTTGCAAGAGCGAAAGAAAAGTTCTACGAGAACGAGATTCGTCAGAGAGACAAAGTCCAGGAATTAAGACAACAATTGTCAGATGCTAACGCAGACATAAACGACACGAACCACGCTCTGGATCAACTAAGACAAGTACTGACGATACAGTATGATGGGAAGACATTTAGTAAAGAGCCTGAGTTGTCAGACTATTACAAACCTTCAGACGAGATGAAAGAATATCAAACGGTATTCGTTGGAGTCGTTGGACTACCTTTAGGTTACTTAATATATAGAGTGTTATAGAAATGAGCACTAAAACTTTGAAGGAGATGGCTATGGAATTTGATAAAAAGTGTAACTTGACAGAGACACTCTCTTACCAAACTCGTCAGATAGAAGAGTTGGAACAACTACTATCAGACGCTCTAAAACAGGTCACAACAATAAAGTGTGAGTGGAAGATACTAACCGACAACCACGAAGTTACTACACTATAGTCTAAAGATATATATAGTATACTAACTTAGATGGTTGACGAACGTACAATGAGAATGTTCTATGCTGGGTATACATTGGATGAGATTACATCAAAAAAGTGGAGTGGTACTACATTAGGGCACACATTGGACGAGATCAAGAAAGGAAGTAGGGACTCAACACCAAAAAAGTGGCACGACACCACATACTGTTACAAGTGTAGTAACCACAGAACCCAAATCGAAGATGGTGTATTTAGTTGTAACAAGTGTGGAGAGACTACCTACGGACACGTGAGAAACTTTGTATTTAACATTTGGATGTACAAGAAATCGACTCATAGTTACAGTAAGTGGTTAAATAGAATGTTGGCTGGACTAGTTAACGAGAGTGACATACCGACAGTTGTCAGTGATTTTATAGAGATAGTATGGTCTCTTAAAAGAAACAAACTGATTGTCAAGAACGTATCGAAATATATTTTCTATGCCATAAGAATATGCTCTAGAAGAGGTATAGAGTTGAGAGGTAGTCTTAACGACCTCAAACCTGGTAAGGTTAAGGTACGATTCGAGTATAACCTGTATAGTGTAGTATACAATAATCTAGGTTGGTATGGGAGAGAAGATCCATACTACAACGAGTGGATAAATAAAATATATGGTAATATACAATGGCAAGACCAAAAATTTACCAAACCAAAGAAGAAGCTTTGATAGCATCCAGAGCTCAAACCAAAGAGTGGATGAGAACTCACAAGTGGGTGTGTGAGACGTGCGATCGGTCATACCACGTGACCTCTAAATATAAACACCTCAAGACTAAAAAACATTTTAGGAATCTAAACAGCTAGTTCTGGACTATTTTGTAATGTCCATACGCATAGCTAGATACACCGTCTGGTAGTATATGTCGCTTGTCGTCAAAGCAACTTAAGGATATCTTGTTTATTTCATAGCTTCCTAGTTGGTGGCTCTTGCTGCGAATAGTTTTAATTATGTGAGACATTTGCTCACCATTTGTCAGGACACTTTTATAGTTGTCATGTCTTATATTATTTCTAATGGTACTCTTCTTGATACCTTTAGCAGTCTTCCCACCTTTTCCATCCTCTTTTATGTAGCTATACATTTTCGACCTTAAACCAACGAACTCAACGATTGGGACTCCTAATGTCTCATCCTTCATTTTACCAATAACCTTCTTGTTGGTTAGGTCGAAGTAAGGAGATGACTTATCATATCCACTAAAGTCAAACACTTCTTTATTAGCGTGCATATCTTTGTACACATCCTCCGTCCCAATCTCGTACATTAGGCTATCCGTGTCTGTGAATAGTAGTTTGGCTTTGTTACCATACTCCTTTTTGATGTTATTGTAGTGGAAGTCGTACATCAATGTCTTTGACAAGTCTAGAATACACATACCTACGTATGCTGGTCTATTTAGAGTTGGTGTCTCTTTGATCTTGTGAACTGCTACCAAGTTATTGTCAAATATCTTACTGCTCACAAAGGTTGGTTTTGACGTTAGTTTCCTCAGTTTTTCCTTGTCTGTTACTAACTCCACGTTCACACGCTTTCGTAGATTCTCCATAGTCTTTCCGAATACACTATTATTCATGAGCTTGAAGAAATCCTTCTCAAAGTCGTTCTTCGCTTGGGTCCTCTTGTCTGTATTAAAGTCAATATATTGCTTGAGCCATGGTGACTGATCGAACTGAAGTACTCTATGTATCTTCTTAACCTTCATTCCCAAACTTTTGTATAACTGTAGGTTTCTATAATGAACGACATACTTACTCTTACCGTTTAGGTTAGGTACAAGTTTTGCAACCTCTCCTACAGATATCTTGAACTTGTTTTGGATTGTCTTACAATAGTTTGACAACATATCACTACTTACTTTCATCCTCTCAGGGGCTAAAGGATAGTCGTTGTGAAGATCGTGCAACTCCTTTGGATACTCTAAATCAACCTCAAGTATCAACCCCTTGTCTGATTCGTTGTTATATTTGTCTAGATTGTTGACGTCAAAACCCTCGACCCACTCAAATCCACCAGTTGGTAGATACTGACACATAGCCCAACCGTAAAGGTTATTCGCATCTAGGTATACGATGTGTTTCGATGGTTTACTACTATCATACCCCTTCATGTATTTGTTATTAGCTTCTCCATGCCTATGTGTTATGCAGGAGACACCACCCCGCATTCCTTTCTCGATGAACTGAAACATATCAATGTTAGTCATTAGCTTTAGTTCCACTCCTGTCATCTTTAGAGCAGCGTCCCACGATAGTCCCAGGTGATGTGAAGTAATGACAAGGATCTAACTGGTAGTACTGTTTACACGTTCTTCTAAAGTTCTCGAACACGTCAGCCAGTAGTAACACGTCAGACTTTAGGTATAGGTCGTGGTACTCACCCATATTCTCCACACCCATTGCCTTCCACACTTCTTGAGCGTGCTCGTAGTCTGTGTCTGACACATGCTCGTCGTTTAGGATGCTGTAGAAACTCTCCTTTGATGGTAACTCAAGTTCGTTAAACTTATCGAAACTATCCATATAGTCATACGGGTACACACCTTTTCGCGACACCAACTTCAGCTCCTCGCCTTGAAATAGTTCAGACGTATACTTGAGACATTCCTTTGGTAGGTTGTTCACCAGGTTGGCTAGACTAGAGCTCATGAATTGGAAACTATCTAGAAACACTAGATGTTTACCTAACCATGAATGCCATATATTTCTCCATATTATTTGGTATGACGTTGATTTTCTGACCTAGCTTGCCTATCTCTTGCATTATGAAGTGACTATCGTACCCTCTTAGATTATGGAATATGACAGGTATCTTATCAGTCAGTCTATAGTTCCTATTACATAACTGATGTGCCGAACCTCTATACTTACCAGTGACATGACAATGATCTCTAACTCTCATTTGTCCCCTTTTGTATTCTCTATCACAAATATGACATTTAGTCGCTTCCTTGAAGTTAACCTTGTCAGCTATGGTCATCACCATGTCCTTATTAAAATGCTCCTTTCTGACTTTCTTGCAGTATTTAACCTCCTCTAGCATCTTTTCCATGAACTTCCTAACTGCGTTCTTACCTCGAAACATCTCTACTGGTTTACTGTATTTATCATCGTAACAGCATACTACTTTGTACCCATACCCACAGTCCGTGTGTCTTTGGTACTCACTAGTGTACGATCCTGTAAGTGGTGTCACGTTGTCGACCTTCTCTGTGATAGCCTCGAAGTCTGCGTATATCACGAATGGTACCTCTAATTGTTTGTGATAATTTACGTACTCAAGAGTACTGTCTTCTTCAGCTGGCATCTTGATCGCTTGCTTACCATTTATCACCATACAAACCTCCTTATGCTTCTCAAGAATCTCACTGGTAGTAAAGCATTGAAGACAGTACCTACAGAAACTCTTGCGACACTTGTGTTTAGACTGACTACACATAAACCTATCAAAGTCTTTGATATACACGTAGTGTCGTTTAACACCATTCGTTATTAGCAGCAGGTCCATATAATCCTCACACTCCTCAGAAACGTAGATAGGAAATGTCTGCTTGTTCTCATACCCAAACACGCTAATGCTAATTTAGTTTAGTTTAGTTTATTAGATTTTATCACTCTTTGGTGAACGGAATAACCCAACAGGCTAAAAGCCCAATTATAGGGGTTCCGAGGGCCTACGATTTTAAGGTCGTTATCCGAGAAGACCTGAAAGTCTTACCATTTGCTGATATTATTGCAAAGGCAGCACTTTCTCCTCAATTATTTTTAAGACCTTGAGTGGAGGTCCGACCCAGGATTTGAACCTGTGTCTCCCAGCTCATAGACATGTGTGGTAACCACTAGACCAATATTATAATATTATTACAATAATATTATTCTGCGTCTCTATCTTTTTGTACTGTTTCGTATCCACTGGAAAACTCACTCCCTCATAATTGACAGAACCTACGTTCTTCTTATGCTTCGACACTCTCTGCGGATCCTTTCCCACAGGACACTTATGCAACACGTGACACCACATGAAACACTTGTCATCTTCATTCTTTATATTAATCAAACCTTTCGACGCGTTCCTCAACTCTTCCGGTAGCTTAATATAACTCGATCCTTTAAGAGGCTTATACACTACCACATTAATATAGTGATCATTAATACTATCTACACTGTAAATTTCAAGGAGTAAAATTTACCCCATTTCAGGGTTAAATTTACCCTCTTCTAGGAGTGTAATTGATCGATGGGTAATAATTACTCCGGAAACAGGGGTCTTTTTACACCATCCCGGGGGAAATTTACCCCTTGGAGAGGCTAATGCAAGAGGGGTAAAATCACAGGGTAAAATGTACCCCCTACGTAAGGGGTAAACAAAATATTTTCAAAATGGCGGAATTTTAACAGAGGAGCGAGGTCTTATTTTAAGATATGCATACGGACTTCGATTATTTATAACGTCATATTTGTGAGCTTTCTTTCTAAATTTTACTGAGAAACATTATTTTAAAGACGTGTGGAAGTGTTATGCGAAACTACGGTAGCGAAACACTGAATGTAGTCCATATTTTGATATTTATACAGTATTACGATTGATCTACTACCCTCACGGCTCACGCCAGCATATATATATATATATATACTGATAATTAAATCGGCGGAGATCTCATTGAAATGTAAATCGAAGTGGCCAAGATGATAGATCCTGCCTCACTGTCTATAACAATATGTTTGGAACTTGGAACTTTGGGCAGACAAAAGTTTTGACTTGTTCCTGGTCATTTGTAAATGAAATCAAATGGAGTGGCAAAGCATATGGTAACTGTTGTTGCTTTGTAAGTATCAAACCACCAGTGTTATTCAATTCATATGCATTTAGGTGCTTATTAAATTCTATTGTTTCTAATGCATCTCCAATTAACCATATACTATTTAAATCTCTTTCGATTACACAAATTTCTTTCAGTAATCCAAAGCATGGAGTTTCATCATCATCATGACCAATCCATAGGACACATCCAACCTTATACTTGGTGCCATGAACTGTAATCCACTTTGGCCTGAAAAAGTTTATAAAACAAGAAAAATTATGGTGCACAATTCATTGGCTTTTACAAGTAAGTACAATTTAAAGAAATAATTGTTGGGTGATTATTAAATGCATAGTCAGAATGCATTTCTTACTTAGTTATGATGGTGGTTAATTCCAATGATGCTTCTAGCCCTTTCAAAGAATTGTAATATTCAAGATCACCAGCACAAATAGTTGAGCCTTAAGATGGGAAAACATAAAGTATAACAACAGCATGTATTGTACATTGTAGATACACATTTTTACATATTTAGTAGGTAAATTATAGGTAATTTAGTAGGTTAATATATTGTTGAAATGTTAAAAATGCTGGGTTGCAAAATGCTTATTTTTTGTGATGTCATATTTGTATTATAATTGGTTCTTTTACAGTACTGTAGTGGTATATATGTGTGTGTATATGCAAATGTTGTGGGAGTTGCAAGCTTGGATATAAGTAACAGACGAACAGTGGATATTCTTCAAGCTCATATGCTCAGAAACAGTGGTCACGAGCCCCTGACAGGATTCGAACCTTTGATTTTTCTGTCTGGAAATCAGAAGGTTGGTTGGGACCGAATCCCGTCAGGGGCTCAGTCACTGTGATCTGCATGAGCATATGAGCTTGAAGATTATACTGTATATATATATAATATACATTGTATATTATATATACAGTACACATAAAATTTTCAAGGGCTAGAATACAGGTGTATTTAAGTTTAAGGCTAAACTGGTACATTTCTGCTGCTACATTTTCAGTGTAGCACTCTGATGACTGCAGAGCTATGGAGGTCATTGCTTATGGCTACTGTAGATGAGTAGTATTGTCATGTTCTGCACACCAATTGGTAAAACTTCATGTTATATTAAAATACTGTAGACACTCTAATCCAACCCTTAACCCTAACCCTAACCCCCGCCTTAAGTGTTTTCCTAACTCTAACCCCCCCCCCCCCACCTTCAATTGGTGCGCGAAACATAATGATACACGGTAACCCATAAATGGATGGCGTGGTCCATTTGGGTAGGTGGATACATGCATGTACAGTACTGATATAATAATTATTACCTGTTCCAATATAGAGTCCCTTTTCGATAAAAGATGATTCTTGGTGCCCAGTTGACTGCAACTTATAACAGACCCATTGTTGATGGCGCATAGACAACGTGAATGGTAAATTGGTGAAATTTCCAATAATTGTTGATAATTTCTTAAAGTAGTGATGCTTGGCTTCAAATCTCATACACCAAGATCGAATAAGAGGACCGAGACTGAAAATTATAAGGATAATAGTATTCTACACGTACCCAGGCTGTTGGCGCTCAGCTTTTGCTGAAAATAATTGTCACTGTACTATTGTATAATTATATTTACTCACTATGTACTGTAACATGTTGAGATTTTTAAAAACAACTTCCCATTTATATATGTATAGAATGCATGCACATACTGACAGTATTATCCTGAATTAAATTGTGGCAATAGAATTAAGCATCCTGAAAAAAGTTGAGTACATTATATGTAATTCATTTCCTAGCTTTACCGAATTCATTCGATGAATTACTCAACTTCCTTGATAAATTGCTACTTCAAACTTCATTGTATCATTTTACTGTATTGTATGTGTGCCAAACAAAATGTGATTGGTCAATTTAAACAGGAAGTTAGCAATTTTGAGCCAATTCCATGAAATTATCTACATTTCGAGGAACATCAACAATTTCAAGTACATGTAACTTGTCAAATGAATTGGGGGAAGTTAGGAAACAACTTTTTTGGAACACTAATTCTATTGCCATGACTGAAATTACAGGTAATTTTTAATTACAGTAACTTACAGTAGCAATACTGTACACATTTATGAACCAGCTGTGTATTGTTTTGAATTGTATTGGAGAAAACTAATATATAATTTGGGGCATTTACCATATATTTTATTGCACTATAACCCCTCTTCACCTTTGGTATGTTTATAAACCTTACCAAATTTTTAAACTTTTTTCTACCTAGTCAGATGCAATCTTGTTGCAAAAAGTCTTCTCCTAATTACTTACCTCAACATTGTACTTGGCATGTGGATCATAAAATGCATTTTGGGTATAATGCTGCATTCTGGATACAACCTGTGAAACTCATGATGGTGGTCAGAAATGAGGACCTGCAGGTATGCTATTTGATCCTTAGATACTACTGGGGAAAAGCAAATTGATGTAATTTCCAGCAATTGCAGGAAAAGATTCCACCTTTCATTTTCAAAAGGAATCCGATCACCAATTAAAAGTGGTAGATGGGTTGCCAAACACCACATCTGAACAGCTGAAAGCATAAGAAACTGTTACATATACTTCATGATCATAATTGTTAGTGTGATAGCTTGGTGTTATATCTGCTTTATATATATAATTTATATATATATATATACAGTATATATAAGAAATATATATCATATACATGTAACTGTATATGTATATATTACTATAGTATATATTATTGTGTTTATTATACTGTAATTATAAAGCATATCATCAGATATTTATACTTATAATCTGTCAGCATGGGGAGAGTTACAATAATTTGGAGAACCAAGCCACCTTTAATTCTCCAATCTAGTACACAAAGCCCGGAACCACTAGGGTATGTAGGTACTGTACATGTATCTTGCTCCCACGCAATAGCTGATGCATAACCTACCATGTTGCTTTATGTTGTTGTCACAAGATGACAATTTCTGATCTGTAATTGGCGATGGTTTATTTTTGTCGTTGTAGTATCCATAGTCATACTTAGCAATTCGACCATTCAGGACATCCAATGTTATGTAATGCTCAACTTTGATGAAGTTTTTCAACATCTCCTTTACTTCATAGTGTAGAACACCTGTGCAAAATTACTGTATATAATTATTACTGTACATTGATGGTGTAGTTACAGTAATTGTTTCCTTTTTTTAATTTATTTATAAAAAAATTTTCTTAAAATGCTTATGCAGTATATTATGTTATTTTAGTTGAGATACATAAGTTATCATTTGTGTTTCAAGTCGTAACCTACATTACCTTCAAGAATGTCGTGCATGGCATCTGGTGGCAATCCCCCGACAACATGATAAAATGCACTTTCAGTCAAGATGGATTTCCTATTAATGCCATAGGTCTTACTGAAATGCTCTCCATGTATTGTCACCAAATTACTGTGAATATTGTATCCATCTCTGGTACGCAGCACAAAATCTTTCTCATGAAACTGAAATAAAGTAGAATTAGTTAATAATCCGTATAGTGTATTTATATCAGATGAGTGATCTATTTATAGGAGATGAACACTATACTCTTGAATGCAAGCTTTATACAAGCACTGGGAGTGGCATTTAAAGTGGGGGCTATAAATCTCAAATTTAAGTCGATGACTAGCGTGCTGTCAGCTGTGATGATTGTTCCTGCAAAAAAATCACAAATGCCAAAAACATCAGACCAAGATGAATTCTAACTGTGGTTATTAAACAAACTGCTGATATTCACTTAGCTTACATACATGATACATGTGTTATTCACTTTAATCACAACTAATTATAAATGCAATTTACCATAAGTGTTTACCTGAGTACTGTAGTTGTCTATAAATACTGATAATAGCAATAACTACTTTTACTGAAATTATTGCTGTCAATTGGTATTAGCCAGAGTACAATTTCAACACTGCCCCTAAATTGTCCCTCAATGGGTTGATATACATTTTTATCGATATACTTTTTTATTGATATACAGGTACATTGTTAGTACACATTTAACATTTTCACCAATAATCAAACTTAATATTTTTCCATACCTTACTCTTCACCTCATTGTCATTTCCAAGACAGTGACGACATTTTCTTTGAGCATTACAGCCTTCTTTGAAGCCTCCTAATAATTGTGAACCAGGATTATCCCCACATCCATATGCTATGGTTCCACGGAAATTCCGTTCTCTACCTTGGATAGAGAATGTATGGCCTTGTTCCTAATTGTAAGAAAATCATATAAGCTTAATAAAGGGGAGGTGTGTATTACACCACAATTTGTGTCTCATAAAACTTATTGTAACTGCACCCCTGTTTGAACTTTTTTAAATACCTGCTCCAGCTCTTTTATGTCTGTCATGAATGGTTGAAGAACTGCATCTATTCCATGGGTTTTAACAAGGGATGATTTACACAGACACAGTAGTTGAATGGATTTTAATGAAGATCTGTGTAATGGTCTGATATTACCCAATGTGTAGTAAAATGCTCCTAGAAATATAATTAAATGTAAAATATTATTACTTATTTTTTGTAATTACATATGCACACTGAACAAGTGCATTAAGAGTGATTTTAAATACCATCCAATTGATTTATGTTTCTCATAATTTTGATCAAAGGGGTTCTCATAAATTTGAGAGGGCACCAATAACTCCCCATAAAATAATGTTCTTATATGCCACACATACTGCATGACACTAATATAATTTTATATATTTTACACTTGCTAAAGTTTGGTGAATTGTCATGAAACTACATTATAGCCAGCACTTTTTTCAAACCTCAATTCCCCTAACAATGGTGATCAGATTATTCCTATACACACTAAAACTAATTCTAAATTACATGTACATGTACTGTATTTAATTAGCATTATTTAGTATGACAGCTTCTTAAAATAATCATAAACATGCATATACATTTGAATAGCTCATATTCCTATGGCAGGTGATTTATTATTTTTGATATACAGTATACGGTACATATTAATTGGACCCCATATAATAGCCTCGCTATCACGTGTAAAATTCAAAATAATTTTTGGCAGAAAACTAAGCTAGGCTATTCATTTATATGCATATTATTAAATTAGCCTAGTTTTTTTGAATTTTACCCATGATAGTGAGGCTATTATTTGGTGGTCAGAAAATGTGCCAATTGCCTATAGAAGCCTATAGGATCCTATAGGTTGCCTATAGACATGCATATAGGCAGGCCTATAGACTTTTTTGTTAGACTTGCCGTATTTTAGTCTAGTATTCATATCATTATTGTGTTACATTACCAAGTTTGTGTATAGTTGCTCTTGATCCGAGTGCATTACAGGTTTCCAATTCATCATAATGTAATATGATCTGTAATGCTGATGGGTCAGAGGAGAAAAGAGGATGACTTTTATACTGTTCTCCATCACAATAATCTCTTATCATTCCATCTGTGCTGATATGTGGGTTCTCGATCTAAAAATATGTTGCAAAATATGCATATATAATGACAAACCAACATCAACTTATACAAAATATTGTGCACAAGTTTGTTATGCATTCAAATTGACTACTTGAAACGTTGGATGTCAGATTAATATTTAAACAAAGTTGTTTGTCAGAATACCTCTTCAAGGATGAATTCATCATTTAGGAGTTGCTCCAAGCTATCCAGAATTGAAATATAGTAGACCTCTTGATTTATTTGAATGGATGTCAGCTTCCCTGCTCTTCTTCTAAATACTTCTTTTTGTCCCAGAACAATTCTTTGAGGTTCCTATCAAATTGTTTAAATAGATGATTAATTAAATATTAATTAATAAATTATGGGTTGGCATGTATGGTGACGTGTTATATTTCATCATGTTACTGGGCTATTTCTTAATATATATATAATATATAATATATATATATATATATATATATATATATATATATATATATATATATATATATATATATATATATATATATATATATATATATATATATCGAACACATTTATGCATGGTACAAATCTTTAAAGTAAAATAAAATAATAAAAAATTATTATATTTATAAAAATAATAATTATAATAATTATATTATAATAATTATTATTTTTATAAATATATATTTTTTATTTTAATTTTGTTTGTTGCATAAGTTCTGAAGATAACCCTCACCAAAAATATAAACTAATAATTATTTAAAGTCAAAGCCATTTTGAAACGCAACGCAAAATTATTTTGCATATTACGCCCCACCTTTTTTGGGTGGGGGGCGGAGGCTTATTTTCGGATTGGGGTTGCTTATTTTCGGGGTGGGGTTATTTTTGTAAGTTTACAGTAGGATTGGTGTTGTGTTGGTGTTGGGTTCTAACCCTACAATTACCATATTAGATTAACCATTATCCTTAATTCAGAGCGATTTGTAACGATTCGACGACTCGTATTCCCAACCTACAAATTCCCAACCTGCAAATTCCCAACCTGCAAATTCCCAACCTGCAAATTCCCAACCTGCAAATTCCCAACCTGCAAATTCCCAACCTGCGTTTTGTATCACCCACCTTTAATCCAAAGTGATCTTTGTAGTAGGAACGTCGCTGTGTTTCAGTTTCGAGGTTATCGAATGGGTTCAGATCCGCGTTGTCCTCTGCAAAAATGTCTTGCAATCCAACCACGTCATCAAAATTTATGTTTGCGCTGTCTAAACAATTTTTCACGCGCGTTTTCAGAACCGATTGCATTTCTTGTACAAATGTCTTGGTGTTTAAGACGACGCTATTAATCGTTGACTTAGGCAAACAACATTCTTCTTGGAGCATCAAGATATACAAAGCACTCGATCTGGTATTATATTCATGTTCTTCGTTGACAGCGAAGTGGTTTGGCATATCTTCTGCATTTGCGTGTAATGGTTGACCATCTTCTTCATTGGTTATTCCATTTGCAACGACATGTTTTTGTTGTAGGTGTTTTCTCCAAGAATAATACTTTTTGAAAGTTTTTACGCAACCATCGACGCCGCATACGCAGTGAAAGTTTGGGTCATTGCGGTGACACCTGCCGATATGATTTAGAAGATGGTTCAAATTTTCCGCGGCAAAAGCTCCACAAATACTGCATTGCCAAGGCATTCTTAAATAATGTTTTGTTTACTAAGGCAAAGTTTGCACCTTTGGACTTTGCACCGTTGGTCAATTGTTTTAACCAATAAGAAAACGACAAAATTTCTTGGCGCGAAAATTCTTTACGAGTCGAAGAAGGAAAGGTATTGTTTTCTCTTTTTCTCCGCTTATAGCCTTTTCGTAGTTCCAGAGCAAAATACGGCAAGTACAGGAACGTTTTCTGAAATTATCGGCATAATTTCAGTGGAAATAGGTGAGAATGAAAAAGTAACGTCTGAAAGTTTATCTTTGTATTGTGATATGTGATTTTAATATTCGCCGGTAAAAATGGTGCAGTTCAGAAATATAAAAAAAAATCGGAAATATGCTTCTTTTAAATCATAAATAATCTTTTTAGACGTTTTTCAAAGTGACGATGGACGTAAGGTTGAGGGAACACTTGTTTACAAGTGGTATCAACGAGGATGTTATCACCATTTTAGAAGATCAAAAGGTGAGTTGGCGTAATATAAACACAAAAGCTGGTGACACTTTTTTATACTGATTTATAGTTTATTTTTTATTTATTTATATGTATATTTAATATATTAGTACGTTTAACGTTTTGGTATCGGTTATTTAATATAGTCCACACTCGCTCATGTTCAGCGGTACTGTTAAACTTGTTTTCACTGTATTCTTGTTGATTTTTATCAGCCATGTTGGTAAATGTCTTCCGGGAAGAATCTTCCCAAAGGCAAAGGATTAATTCCACAGCCACTAACTTAACTGCTTCATGTGAAGTCATGAAGATGATAGGGATTCAAAGTAGTTTATTCAATTCAGTATTTATTCAAATGAGGCATTTATTTCTATTTGAATTGGGTAAGACTTAAGAGCACTATTTCGTCTCTGTTTTAGTTGACCAATTGCAAAATATTGCAAGAAGTGGACATTAGCGTGCTCATTTTATGTGGAGTCAAGGCAGGAGATGCCATGGCAATTAAAAAGCATTGTCCAACTTTCTTGTTATCAAACGATGACCAGGTATAAATAACTATTTACGTTTTACATTTGTGAATTTGTTCACGAAGAAACATTCACGAATTGTCTTATTAACCCCCTTCCTGACTAATTAGCAGGCGTTTAGGGGAGGGGGCCGGGGACTGGTACCCTGGGTTGCCAGAGATTACGGGCGGGAAAGGCGGACGTGCGGGCGAACCAGGGTGGGACTGGGCGAGAGCCGAGAGGACATTGATTCTGGGAACGAGTTGTCTTTAATACATGCAGCATTCACTATATTTGCAGGCAATACTTGATGAGCCAGAAAATACGTCTAGCTTGCTAATTCCAGGAAACCAATTGGTCACTACTGATACAGATGAGTCCTCAAACAATGTAAAATCCCCATTTTTGTTTGAAGAGAAAAAAAACAGAAAATATTTTGAGAATTTTCAGCTGATAGATAAGGTATATAAGTTAGTTATAATGTTGGAATTAACAATATGATGACATTTTACCATAGTTTATGTAGAGGGGGTGTAGAGTTAAATACAATAAAAGATAGCACTACTGTATAACCATTTTAAATCTTACTTTTTTCAGTTACAGTACCGCTCAGAAGTAACCTAACAAAATCCGCGGTTAACCTAGGATGATCCGCGGACGATCCTCGGGTCATCCGCGGTTGAACCGCTGGTCATCCGCGGATCATCCTAGGTTGACCCGAGGATCGACCGAGGACCATCCGCGGATCATCCTAGGTTCGACCTCAACCGCTGCTGCGCGGTTCGTATGGCGTCATTTCACGAGTGTAGTGTCGGAAGAAGTCGGTTATTTCCAAAGTTTAGCGTCCTTCCTTCGCACGTTGTCTGCACTTCTTCGATTGGCGTTTGTCGTAGCTTGGCAATTTCGTTTTCAAATACCGTTGCCGTGTTTAAATTGATAATGGGAAAGCTATCTCGATACGTGAGGGAAAGAATCGTCTCACTGTCGTCCTCTTGGGTAAAAAAGTCGCTTATTTCCGAAGTTTAGCGTCCTTTTCCTTTGCGCGTTGTGTTAATCGTTATAAGCAGTTATGTGTGTTCGACAATCGACAGTTTCAAGCTTTAATATCTAGCAACAATGGGAAAGCTATCTCGATACGCGAGGGAACGAATAATTTCACTTTCTTCTTCTGGAGTGCAGGTCACTAAAATTACAGATCTGCTTCAACAGGAAGGAATTAAAACTTCGAGATCTGCTTTAAACTTGTTTCTTTCCCGATAAGAATGAGATAAAAAAGTCATACAGTCATACTCTAGAAATACCACCATTCGCGACAAACATATTTTTGTCTAGATATGTGAAGCTTGTGCCGCGGATAAATTATATTACTAGATGGTGATATAAACGCCGTGACTCCGTCTGTGGGTCCGTTCATGCGAAGCATTCCAAGCTCTGTTTGACAATCACTCTCAGGGAAACATGAAGAGAAATGTTTTGATAAAAATGTATTCATGAAATTTTCTATTCCGAGACTCGCTATTGCCACAGACGACAAAAAGGACACTTGCCTGCTTCGCTACTGGCACTGTTGACATGCTTCTGCCATCATGCATTTGGCCTGCTTTGCCACTGGCACTGTTGACACGTAGCCTGGTTTGCCACGCTTGAAACAAAACTGAAGCACTTTGAGTGACCGCGCGCTTCGATTGCTCAATATCAATTTTCAGGTAAAGTGATAAAGTTGGGCTATATGTCGACGCAGGATGCAAAAGTGGTTAATGAAGTTGTTAATGGTTACCATCTTCTAGCAGTACTATAGCAGTTTAGCCTGACAAAATAAATCGGACGCTCGTTGATTTGTTTACTTGTCCGGTCACTCACGGGTCACTCCGGTGGTACTCTCTTTGAAAAGTTGTACTCCCTCATGATTTTATAGTATATATTGCATGGAGGTATTAGTTATTAGATAATTACTCACAGTTTTAAGTCTTTACAATGAGAGCGCCTGCCAGTCTCCAGGCATGCTCTTCTCACCGTGGCGAAAGCGCCACGTGCCGAATTAAACGGAAATTGACAATACACATGTCAAAAGCTCTGGCTTAACTTGAGGTTTTTTACGTTATCTTATAGTTCACATAAGAGCAATAAGTTACATACATGAGAAGCATGTCGGATAGCAATGCCAATGATATACAGTAGTTCATCAAACAATATTTTTTAACGTAGTACGGATTTGGAGTTTTGAAACTTGTCAATGGACCGTATTATATGCACGTGATAAGATCGACCGCAATATTATTAAGTTCGACCGCTTTGGTCGGACATATGCTTATTCAAACGTCGAATTTGTCACTTATCTAGGTTCGACACATGATAAGTTCGACACATGATAAGTTCGACGTTTGAAACGGGATGAGTATAATATAATATACCCGATGAGTTTAAGAAACATGCGACAGCAAAACATGCCGTTGGGTCAATAAACGGCTCGAAACACAACAGTTATAACATAATCGTAAATCGTATCAAGATGCCCGTTAAATTTTCTTCTCCTAAAATGCTTTCACGCAATAAT
Source organism: Chrysogorgia sp. JL179-B06 (assembly GCA_035772405.1). Lineage (NCBI taxonomy): Eukaryota > Metazoa > Cnidaria > Anthozoa > Scleralcyonacea > Chrysogorgiidae > Chrysogorgia > Chrysogorgia sp. JL179-B06. The sequence continues at coordinate 403,669 of JAYKKM010000294.1, forward strand.
AGTTATTTGGTAAGACTATTTCGGGAAAAATTATTGTTAACGTTATTTGATAAATTCCAACATAACAGGCTTTCAGTTTGTGCATTTGTACCAACGTCGTCGTCGTTGTTAGGAGTTCAACCACGAAATCGTTATACATTGTATGCAGAATACAGAGAATAATATAAGAATGACTTCAAAACTGCTCCAATGATTACCAGTTAATAATTCCCTTTGTTTTGAACTTGATACGGCAAGTTATTTGACGTCCGCGTCATGTCTTTCTGCTGCCGGCTTTTGGTCGGATGAACTCGGAACCCGAAGCGTTTAGTCGACCGTTGCGGTTAGATGTGTAGACCGCAATCTAACCGCTACCTCACCGCTTCCTCACCGCTACCTCACCGCAACCTCACCGCAACCTCACCGCAACCTCACCGCATCTCCACCGCTACCTCACCGCAACCTCACCGCAACCGCAGTGTTAGGTTACTTCTGAGCGGTACTGTATATATAGTTGTTTTATATAACAATAACTGCGGTTTCTATTGTTACTGTTATTTTTATAACTGTAGTTGTTGCTATTATTTATCAAGCTATTTCACTTGATTAAACTATACTTCTAAGGATTTATGGTGAAGGAAAATTTCAAGTGTTTAAATGGTTTGAACTACTTACTGCACAATGGCTTAGATGCAGCACAGTATGCTTGCATATCATATGTCTACTTGTACATAGGCAAGAAGACATACTGTAGCCAGGGCCGTAGCAAGCGAGAGTCAGTCCACCCCCCACATCCGGATGTGGAAATTGGACTGGACTGCTGGGGGGTCCTGGGCCATCCCCCATGGAAAACTTTTAAAATTAGGATCTCTGAAACACAATTTCCTGACTTCTGAGAGTAATTTCCAGCAAGTTTTAATGGATCTGAAACTGTCAAGAAATTGCCAGAGCAAATTATTGGGGGGGGGGGGTGACCCCACCACCTGCTATGGCCATGCATAGCTGAATGCATGGTTAAACCAATCAGTTTACAGGATAAGAAATGTTCTGAGGTTTCAAGCTTGATTCAAAAGTAAATGCATTAACAATAAATAATTTTGTCGCCGTGTAATTTCAATAATTTGAATACATGGTAGTTAACTGGAATGTGCAACATTCAAACTGACTTATAATGTATATACAGTAATTACAGGTACATGTATACCTGTAATTTTGTAATCTACAGTGGTTAGCTTTTAACGAGTTTAATTGGTTACATATTATTTTGTACAATATTATGCAATTACATGTAAAAAGTACACAAATACTTATAGCTATCTGATGTTTTCTTTGTAGTTCTCTCCTCCTGTTTCTTATGCATTAGAAAATGAGTGCCTCACTGGAACCAACAGAAATGAGTTTGTTAGGGATATTTGTACCAACATGTTGGCTAACGGGATTCACTATGTCAACAAGTCAGAAAGAGACAAAGTAGCTTTAGCAATAGTGACAAAGTACCCACATTTAAAGGATCCCATTGGAAGTGGTCTTGTAAGTAATTAAGAATCATAAATAACATATACTCAGGGCAGAATATTCTTTGAAGCACATTGAAATATTAAACTACAGTACTGTATACTATTTTCCTCCAAGTACTGCAAACAAACAGTATTGTTGTAATAATACAGTAGAATCCCGTTAATTTTGAACTCTCAAGGGAACCGAAAAATTGCTCAAGATTGTAAGTTTGACAGAGTATGCTTATTTATATATTTTATAATTTGAGGGAAATTGCTGTCTGTAAACATTGAGATGGCAATCAATTTGAGATGGCAATCAATTTGAGATACACTGCTGTAGTTGATGTGGGAGAGCTCGGAGTAGACAGATACATGGATGATCGTCAAGCTCGTATCCTGAGGAATTGAACCTGTAACCTTCTAATTGCCAGTGAGATGCTCTAACCTTTGAGAGCGATGGTTACTACTGTATATTATATCTGTAATGTTTGTATGTGTTAATATATACACTGCTGTAGTTAATGTGGGAGAGCTCGAAGTAGACAGACAATACATGGATGATCGTCATGAACTACATTAACCTCTCTCCCACATTAACTACAGCAGTGTATAATTATATTAACACATCCAAACATTACCAATATATAGTGACTGCCAGATAGGCAGTACATTATATCAATCAAACCAGTACATCATTGTAACCTTCGCTCTCCATCTGAGTCTTGGTGGCTCAATGGTTAGAGCGTCTCACTGGCAATCAGAAGGTTAGTTCAGGTTCGATTCCTGTCTCATTTTTCTGAGGATATGAGCTTGACAATCGTGCATCGTTTGAGATATACTGTATAACCAAGTTTGAGATGGCGATTGAGATTCCATTGTATATACCAACATATGCTAATGATTTCCTGTCCAAATCAGACTTTACAGATGTTACTCTTAGGCTAATGCAAGACAAAAGTAATAAGTTAAAAGTCATCAATTTTTTCCTGTCTGGATAAGACTTTACTGATCTAAATTAGCCTCTTTTCCAGTCATTGCAGAAACAGGTTCAGAGCTCATTGGGAGTACTTGCATCTCATTAAAAAGAACTCAAAGCAGCGAGCACTGTGAGTTTATTTTAATTATAGATGCAAGTATTTGCTGTTAGCTCTGATCCAGTTTCTGTGATGACGACTGCAAGAGGCTTTACTAATCTGGCTAATATCAGATGATTTTATTCCAGGGGATACCCTCAACAATAATTTAAACTGAATTATATTAATTTACACTTTAAGGGATCTTGGACCGAGTCGATAAAGAATCGGTTCAAACACATTAGAAAATATGATGCAAAAAAGAGAAGAGCATCGGAAACCATCACATCTCCAGTTGCAAACAACCAGGCTTCTTCAAGTAACTGCAAGATAAACCCAATGCCACCAAAGAGACCAAGGAAATTGGATTTTTGGAATGAAATTCCAAATGAAACAGTATCAGAGGGGATTCATGCAGACCATCTCAAAGAGTTAAAAAAGGAATCTGAACGGCCACATGCCAGTCAAGATAAAGTGAAAATTAAACTGATAATGACGGTTACTTATAATAAACGAAGATGCGACATCCTAACATCAACCATTCTTGTACACGAGCTTGTCAATAATTTTCCACCTCTGGCCACCATTGTTGGGGTAATTATTTTTAATAAATTATAGTTTTAAATTTTAGACATATGAATGTATATACTGTACAGTACAGTATATTTATACTGTACTGTATACATGGTTTGTGAAACTATGGAATTTATTTTGAGTGTTAAACAGGATATCTCACTAGTGGGTAATGTGAAGAAGTGAGGTACAGTATCTGAGTTCAACACCAGAAGTAATATCCAGAAGTATATAAGCATCCATATAATTATTATTCTGTTTATTAGTATATCTTGTTTCTGGATAGCAATGCCACTAAACTTCAAGTAATAACAAAGCACACCCCGGCCATTCTCCAATGCTTCAAGAGTATGCACCTTAACATGGTTTGTATATAATATAATTTGCACATAAATAATTTTAATTTACAAAGGCAATTATGGTGCATACTTGAGTATTGGGGAATGGGGCAAGCTTTGTTTAGCAGCATTGCCTTTGAGAAACAAGGTAGTTTATTAAGTTTGTTTTCTGGACTGCTTATGATATATGAAATTAAAATATATATACTCCCATAATTCCATTTCCAACAAGCAGAATTGAATCATGATAATCTGGCAAATGTGAGATTATCACTAATAATTGGGCACATGTGATATTACAGTATCTATAAAACACTGTTTTTTATATAATAATTGATTACAATTGGGCGGTATACTGGTATTTGTAGTTATTCACAATATTTAGTCGATACCGGTATGACGGTATTGGTTCTGATGCTATACTGGTATACTGTTGTTACAGTATACAGTATTAAGATAAACCGGTATCATGACTATCATGGTTTAAACTGCAAGAAAAGTTCTGTTCAGAAACCTGCGATCACTGAGTTCATTTTTTTACTTTTGAGCAATTGTGGCGATCATACTCATCGTAGCGATCATATACTGTATGAAGACCAGGCTTTTGAATATGGTGTTGATATATGTAAAGTAAAACACTGATTTATCCATCTAATTTTAGATCATTAATTTTTAACGAAACAAAATCCCGATGACTCAAACTTTTTTCCATTTTCCCTTGAATGTTTGGATTTGCTAAAAAATTGTAACAGTATGCAATATTTTTCGAATATTGAATACCGGTATATATTGAAATTCCCATACCGCCCAACTCTATAATTGATACTAATGTGCTATATTACAGTGTACAGTCAGGTACTTCTGTAATAGCCTGCAGTGATACATGTAGCTTGCAGCAAATTAATGCAGTGATATCACAATGATTGCAGCATGTGTTCCATTAACCCTCTCTAGAGAAATTTCTAATATTATTAAATGTTGATGACAGACATGCATACTGAGTCACTTGGCAATTAAAGTACAGTAAGGTGACAAGTTGGCAAATGGTTGTTGGATGTTTATGAGTGTGTCACAATTTGAACTACAGTATTAAGAATCAACAGTACTATCAGAATTTAGTACAGTGTAGTATGTGGTATACTGTAGTTACAGTTGAACACATCAACAATTTTCATGACAGGTTTATACTGTGAGGAAGATTTACTGACGAGGAAGGTACTAGTGAGGAAGGTTTACTAGTGAGGAAGTCAATACATATATATTTTGTTGCTTTAATGACAATTAATTTTATTATACTATAGATACGTCATGAGTTTGGTAGAATAATGGAGGATGAACATGTGATAAAAGAATTAAAAGATAAATTTTCCAAGTATCATATTGCCATTGTAAAATATTGTGAGAGAAAACAAAGAAAGACGCCATTTCTAAAAGAGGCACTGCACCTGCGTAAGGAAGTGATATCCCAGGAACCAGAAAGAATTCAAGGTATATAATATTGTTTATGATGAAAAAGAACTTGATATTTTTATGCATAATTACTTTATAACTTGTTTGAGATTCCTGGTTTAATTATCTTTTCTTGGCATGTTACAAGTTAAATATTGAGAGAACGAGAAATCGTAGTGGGAACACGAGCCCGTAGTGGGAACATGAGCCCGTAGGGTGAGTACGGGCTCACATTCCCACGCGATTTTGAGTTCTCCCAAACTTCCATGAGTGTTTCTATATTAACGTATGGGAACACAGAGAAAAATGTTTTCTATTTCTTTTATAAAATAACACTAAGAAAACAAGTAAAATATGAAATTATTCTCTTTATCAAAGCATAAAATGATTCTCCTTATTGCTCATGATGGCATATTTGGCATATATATGGTGCAACTTTCCATGTTTTCCACAGTTGTAGAAACACGGCTTTCAGCCAATCACCGCCTGCGTTTATAAAATGTTATTTTATAAAGTACAATATAGTACCAGTATTACAGCACAGCAAAGTACAAAATGGTACAGTACAGTACATTTTTTGGCAATATTAAACAATATACATGTAAACACAAGTAACACTCCAGTCCTCGCCATTATAAATTGAATTTCCAATGGACCATTAATTGCTCCCACTCACCAACCGCCCCACCCCCCCCCCCCCCCTACTCCACTCCCTATTGAGGGTTGCACATCAATCCTAGCTCTAGGATAAAAAATCATTGCCCAGTATGGGTCAATTATTCTGTTTTTCAGAAGATTATTTCTAATTCCTAATCTAACTATTGCCCTAAACTAGTAAGATTGAAGATATCAGCATTTTAGTAACACCCCTTTAAGTAAGATTAATATTTTTTATATTTTATTTATATAGAAATTGAAACTACGTTTGCAGTCATGGTTCTGCCGGAGTTACTTGGACGAAAAATTGGAAAAGGAACAAGCAAGGGCAACGCTATTGCTAAAGGCAATGCTATTGCTAAAGGCAATGCTATTGCTAAAGGCAATGCTGAAGATAACCCTCAGCTTATATATATAATGAATGTAAGTATCTTGTTTTTCTTTAACCAAACCTTATATTGCCCGGGATCCCAACCTGTCTTTCCATTGCCTTGTTGTTTGTTGTCTTAGTCAGACCATGCACACTGTGTGTTCACAAATTGCCTTAATTAAAATTATCCTGGCCAGCTGCACAGTCATCATGCTACAGTGACGTTGTGTATCAATAACCTTAATGCGTGCCAAAAAACAGGCTAGCTCATTCTCGCCTTGACTGCCTTCGTCAAAGCATCAATACATGAGGGTTATTCAATACAAAATTATCCCACCCACCGCGCCCTTTAAAAATAAACGCAAAACAAAGTTGTAACATAGTTTATCGTTAAAAATATAATCTACTCTTTTTGTAATAACTGAACGAAAAAAAATTGTAATCATAGAATTTCTATTAATAAATAAATAGGGACGGAATGTGGTGTCCCCTCGGCCACACTTCGCCCATGGTGAAGCACACACTCCGGCCACGGATAGCAAGGTCCGTAGCGGTGAGGGCCCTTACCTTCACCCTGATCTCGCTTCTCTCGGTAACTTCACCACGGGGAAGCCCGGCTGGGACATGAGAGCAAGGTCCATAACAGTGAGAGTCCTCACTCTGTCATTCGCTTCTCCAGCTTTTCTGAGGGCACCTACCTCCAGAAAATCGCTCTTTCTGTCACCCACAATTATCCACAAAAGATTTGACTTATTAATCGTCCTAAAACTTTCACAATCAATTAATTTGGTGTTACTTTCTCCAACTTGAAATTTTCGTTGCACAGGTTAGAAAAAACATTGTAAAGATCATGATGTACAGTATGCCTGCATTGTGCGTATGATACAGGTTGCTTTCTATTTCATGAAAATATTACATTTATTTTAAATTTTAGGAAGAAGAGGATCTAAACGCGTATGTGCGACACACGAAATTCCCCTGTCTCGTAGGAAGTGGAGACACCATTTTTAAGTTGGATCGCCTTTTTCTCTGCGTGGAAGGCACCGTATTGGTGGATGTTACAGCAGTTCCAACTGATACAGTATTGTTTACTCTATACGCCACCTACTACATATTTTCCATTGTTTATCCACCGCAATATGTTGATGTATTCGCATACATCGATTCTGTATTAATGGGGCTGCAACACACAGCCACGAACAAAATTGTCCTTAACAAATTTATAAGAGATATCAACGATTTTTTGTCTTAAATGGTAAACAATATCCGTTATGACAACTTAATAAAGTTGATAATTGTTAGGTTTGACTTTATTATTAAAACTTTTGAAACTTTACATCGCTTAATTATTTGTGTTTTTAAATTTTCCGATTTTTTTACCCCTGTTTAATTAGAGGTATCCTCGATATCTGGGCAAATTTTATCCCAGAAATTTACACACTCAAAGCAGGGTAATTTTTTACCCTGAAGTTCACTCCACAAGAAGGGGTAATTTTTACCCCTCACATTAACCCCCAACAACGGGGTAATTGTTACCCTATATCATTACCCTTGGATACAGGGGTAACTTTTACCCCCTCACCAACTTTTACTCCCAAAAACGGGGCTTTCTGTGGAAAATTAGTTCCCCTCCATTTTGGGGGTACATTTTACTCCTTGAAATTTACAGTGTACAACCCACCCAGACCCTTCTGACAACCACACAGCTATACGATTCACTATCTCCTCACTAGCTTGCTTCGTAGTCTCACTAATATCAACACTATTAATCACTGTTTTGACCACACTATTGAAGAAGGCTGTCTTAAACACAGACTCTCCGTCACCAATTTGTTTCTCTAGAGTCACTTTCAATGTCTCAGAAAACTTTAAACCTTTCAGTCTTTCTAACTCTTTCTGTAAAGTTGAGCTCACTACTCCTCTAGTCTTGACTAGTTGTTTTAGTGGTTCCTTATCGTCGACTACCTCAACACTATACGACTTGGTGTACCCTTTTAGAGCAACTCTCCTTTGCACTACAGTAGGAAGTGTCTTAGCAATAAGGTTAGTGATTCTCTCATACTCTTTGTCTGAGACCTCCTGACTTAATCGTGACCTCTTAACATATCGCCTAAGATCACGTCTAGCCTTTCTGACCTCCCTAACTCTGGTGACTCTACTAATAACGTCCTCTCTAGATACCTTTCTAATAAGGTCCATCCACTTATACCCCAATGCTTTAGCATCAACTAGATAGCCAGACATCCTCTCTAGAAAACTCATCTTAATATTAGGCATAACTAAGTCACCAGAACCTATAGCAGGACCACGTGCACCACCGCTCGATAGTGTACCACTACGAGCAACATTACCATCCACAATAGAGTTACGTTTACTCTCAGACATTTTCACACGAGTCATTTTATTATTTAATATAGCTAAGTCCTTAGACCTTTTTGAGCCACGTGCCCCACTCGACTCATGACCTGAAATAAAGTTCATATCAGGATCACGTGTAATATCACTTGACATATTCTTATTACGAGCGACATCCTCACCAGCAGCAGCCCCACGTCTAGACACCTCACTCTGTAGCCTACTAGCTGACATATGTCTCATAGGCTTCAAACCATGCGACACATCGCCTATTAGTAGTCTCGAAAGTGGGGCTAACGGCGAACTTTTTCCATTTGAATGTCTCAACTTCTCTGGAGAACCAAGCACTTTTTCTGTTTTTGGATTCCACATATTTGCTCGAAAGTTATATGTGGAATCCAAAAACGAAAAAAGTGCTTCGTTATCCAGAGAAAAAAGTTGAGACATGAAAAAATGGAAAAATGCGCCGGTAGCCCCACTTTCTATACTACTCGATTGTAGAAGGTGTTGTGAGACAAGTTGCATGAAAAAATTGCACCGTGTAACAGGATTTAACCAAGTGATGGAGTGGGTTTTCATAAAATATGGGCTTTGTATTAGGGCGTTGTTGTTGAATAAATAGCTCGAGGACGAAAGAACTTGTAAAGAAATTTGAAAAGTAAAATAAAGGGCTACGTATTTATAGACCAAATGCCTAAATACATCTTGCATCATTATGCACGCAAAGTCTCGTCATATATTCATTTTAACTCGTTGTTCTTAGCTTTGGACAATTTTCAATATAATTCCTAAGACTGAAGTTGAGGCTACGACTACAATGATACATTGTGTTATTTACAGGTGCAATCATTACGAGAAATTAACAACAAAATGGCCGCCGCTAGCTTGAATACCAATTTACATATGGTCTTTAGAAAATGGCAATTTTACAGTTAGTTACTGTACTTAGAGCGGAAATATTAAAATGAAGATTCTGCTTATCGAGTAGATCGCTTACCGTTTGCCGACCTCTCAATACTTGTAACAACGATTTTCAAATTATTCAGTTACCGGTGTGATTAGATCAATCAAATCTACGATCCGCAAAACTGTGTTGAATATTGCCAACACTGAAATAAAATAAGATATACCCGTCATTGAGTTGTTGTCGCAATTTGTTTGATTTTTCATAAGCGTCTGCTTCATATTTTCATAAGCGGTTTTTTCGAAACAATATCTTATATCTTATATATCAACTAGAAATACGTATACGCAACAACCCTCGCCCGCTTACTGTTTGAAACTTGTACAGCGTACGTAGTTGCTTACAGTATTTTAATTCTTACTTTTAGTTGTACTTGAATTAGATAATAGCCCATTCATTTGCCAAACTGAATATACTATCAGTGGATAATATCTCTGAGAGCTTTGTGTTGTCTGAATTTAATTGTTTCATAGGAATAACTAAATACATTAATGGTAATAGTAAACAGACACTATTGGCTGTTGAAGGAAGAAAGTGCATCTTTTTCATAGGGGTGCATATATAGTAGAACCTGAGTTTGAATTGCCAAGCAAAAGTGGTCATAAACGACAGGTGGAATGGCAAACGTACGTACTTCACATTTGATCTCGAAAATATTTTATTTGCAGCAATTTGATCTAACAAACAGACTAAAGAGTAAGGAGCAACGATACTGTATATATATTATAATTTTGTATGCACAGTCAAAGTTATTGGCGATCTTGCATACGAACCTCACTCGCTAGGTTTTCGAACATTTCCAAGCGTTAGATCGTTTAATGGTGTACAACATACATGTATACGTAAATTATGTTAAGCATTATGTTGTATTAGCAAAGTTATTTGGAATCTCACACTACAAAGTTTAACAAAACTATCAAAATGCAGTCGCTTATCATGAAAGTAAGCAAAACAATACTAAAAAAGCAACAAGTGCCTTTTCTTGTTGCCTATATTCGCACATGGTCAAAATTCTTGCTTGTTGATTGTAACATATTTTGCGTTTGGGACGATGAAAAGCGGTTGCTGATGAGACCTGTTTCCTATTTTCGCACGCTGTCAAAATTCTTGTATGTTTACGTGCAAAACCAAATGCTTATCTTGTAAAAAAGTCGCTCATATGACAGGTTAAACGCTAAAAAGTGGTCGCGTTTGGCAGGTGGTCGCTAATTGCAGGTATATACATTTTAACTACAAATCGTCCGTGCCAGCAAGTGGTCGTAAACGGCAGGTGGTCGTAAAACACAGGGTCATAAAAACTCAGGTTCTACTGTATTAAGTGCAACTGTATAGGGTCCATTCAAATTAAGGCAATGAATAACAGCTGTATACGCAGGCTAATTCAAATTGGGTAATAGGTTTCTATAGGCTAATAGGTTTCTCTGTAGGTTGCCTATAGAACATGTTCCAATTGCCTATAGAAGTCTATAGGTTTCATATAGGATCCTATAGGTTGCCTATAGACATGCATATATAGGCAGGCCAATAGACTTTTTTTGTTAGGGTATTGATTTCTCTCAAGAGGACCGGTCTCAATGCAGAGCAGGGAAACTGATCTAGGTCTATAACTCAGAACTTGAAACTGATTTGTTAATAGAAACCGTAGGATTTGCAGGTACCTCTTGTAATTAGAAATTCTGTGAAGGCATTTTCACATCATATCTAAAGAACTAATATTATCTCAATGAATCTATTCATACATACATGTTTTAGCAATTAAGGCAATTGATAATCTGCAGGATATACAACTTTTGAGTTAAAATTAATTTTTGTAACATTGTACTGTACATAATTATATGAATTATGTGTTTAGTTTAACGGCTTTATTGGGTACTCTACATTAAATAAACCTACAAAACAGAAATTACATATAAAACATACGCTAAGTAGGTTACCCAAACGGGAAGAGCGCGAACGGGACATGCGAGGCGCTCTCCCGTTGAAAATTAAAAGTAAATAAGAAAACTATATTACAAAACGGAGGCCCTGTGACAGGGACAGTCACGCACTAACGACCATGTACATGGCATATGAATGTCAAATGTTGAGGTTAGTTCTAATTTATAAGTTTTTGAAAGGAATCTCTTGAAGGTGCTAAGACTGCAGAAGCTACTGGGTGGTGCTGTTTTACAAATAGAGTTCCAGAGTGGGACGATTCGGTTGAAGTAGGAGGATTGAAAAGTTTTTGTTTTACATGACGGAACTTTAAGCATCAGGTTGGGGTTATTACAAAGACGGGTACGGCTATGACTAACGAAAGAAACAAAATTGGAAACATCGAGGTCGGTGAGTCCGTAGAGAGTCTTGTACAGGAAAATTAAATATTTAATTTCCCTGTCATAAGAGAGGGGCAGCAGATCCAGTACCTACACTAAAATATATTGGGACTGATTGCTATAGAAAAAGCGAAAGCGACGCTCGGATTGGGTTCACAAACTATGATAAATATATTAGATATTCCGACGACGATATCTTATGAACTACTGGCTCTAGCAAATCATGCTATAAAACTCGAACATCTTTGTAACTGACTACTAACAGCATCAAAAAGGGAAAACGGGTTTACCTTTTTTCGCCAATTAAAATTAACGAGCTTGTTATCTTCCGCCGACGGTACTGTATCTTTTGAACACTACATTTTCAATGAACTTTTTGAGCGCCGTATAAATTCCTTTTGTTACGAAGGCAACGAAAATTGGACGGGCGGTTGACGGTTGATGCATAACCAATTCTGCAAACAGCATCCCGTGATAAGGGACTAAACGCCGGTCGATATTAGCACCCTCGCCCTCAGGCCTTCGGCCTTCGGCCGGCGCATCGCGCCGGGCGAGGGGATAATAGAGGCACAAGTGTTGAAGAAACTAAGTTATCTCTAGATGTTGTCGATTGGCGGGTCGTATATTTGACTGATCTAATCAAACGCAACAGATCCTAAGACGCAACAGATCCTTCTCCGTACCAAAGTGGAAGACAGAACGTTTTAAGAAAACATTTATCATGTGAAATGTGAAACAATAGAGACTTATAGTACAGTGTATTTTATAGTATTTTATCCATGTATATATATATATATATATATATATATATTATCCAAATTTATATTTTTATATCTCAAAATTAACGAATATGTAATTCAGCCTTTTGCGCTGCCATTTGTTTCGTATTAAACTATCTATCTATTTATCTATCTAAACCGGTAACTGAATAATTTGATAATCGCCGTTGCCGCATATATTAAGAGGTCGGCAAACGGTAGACGAGCTCTTCAATAAGCAGAGTCTTGATCTTAATATTTACGCTCTATGTAACTCACTGTGAAATGGTACGCCATTTTCTAAAGACCATGTGTAAATTAACCTTCAAGTGGCGGCGAAAACGTGCGGCTAAATACAGTAATCGCACATCCACTTTATAGCAGATCACACCAAGTCCTCAATATATGTTGTATATTAGTATTATCAGTATCAGGGTTATTTTTGAGGTTTCCTGTACTTAAACAGGTTTGCGAAACGAAACAACAATTTGCCTAACGTGGTGGATAATAATAACCGACCCCAAAACAACAAAGAACCTAACCCCCCGCTTTACGAGTTTTCTATTTAGTTTAGGGTTAGAAAACACGTTAGGCGGGGGTTAGGAACTTTGTTAGGATCTTTACAGGAAACCTCAAAAATAACCCTAATACGGATAATACTAATATACTAACTGTAATTAATAACCTATAAATCACTATGACGTACATGTATATTGAGGACTTGGTGTAATCTACTATAAAGTGGTAAGGCAATTCCTGTATTTAGCCGCATGTACTGTAAAATGGGACGCCATTTTCTAAGGATCGCATGTAAATTAACCTTCAATTAAGCGACGGCCACTTTGTCGGTAATTTCTGGTAATGTGTGAATCTATTGTGATTTGTGAAAGTATATCAGTCCTTTCTACGGTGTTCCAGTAGATTATATAAGTCCCTATTCAATTGAAGTATAAAACAACAAAAAACAAATTGATAATTTTTCGTGCTTTAATGAAACAAATCAAGTGTATTACAAACTAAGGAACATATTTTTTTATTAACAGGAATTTGAACAATTGAAGTTTTTTGAGCTGGTCGTAAGGTTTTCCTTTTTGGTATGGTTTATATTGCGATGCGGTGTTTCCAGATGTCAGAACACTACAGGGAGAAAACGCTATGTTAATTGGATAACGGTCACAACGTCATGTATAGTTATGTATATGGTAGTTAACAATCATTCACCTCAGTGTTGGTGAATAGTGTTGCATATATACCGAATAGCGAAACGTCGAGGAAAATATGAATTTTTTTTTGGTTCATTTCGGTTTAGATTCACTAAAATGTACTGAAGAATTGTCGCAAAACACGACTGGTAAGCGAGCTGTTTCCAGTTTTGCCAACTATATATGTCGTTTTGAAAGCCATTTCAAACGTGAACAAAGCTAGGCAAACGACCAGTGGATTGCAGTCCAAATGTAATATTTATTGAAATACAATAAACAGAACAATCTGATAAAAAATAACTGTTAATTCTGGGTGAGTAAACGACAGTTGTTCTTTTAAAAGTTGAAATGTACAGCGGTTTTTTAGTTCGTTCAGTGTTATGCTTCATGTTTTTATTGATTGTATTTTCTTTTTGTATAAAATATGTATTTATGTATTTAGGTATGTATTTCCCAGGTCATTTGCTTATCAGTTAACTAAGACAACTTACATATGTGATTGGTAAACCGGCAATTTCTACTTCTGAGTAATTTTTATTGCCAAAGCTTTCGTTTTTAATTTTTGCATAATTTGTGGCGTAAGAATGATTTTCAATAATTGCAAATGTTATCGAATGCTATGTGAAAGGCAATAAACTCTTCAAATCGTACCCTAAACTTTAAATGTAGATATCGATGAAGTATGCAGTTTTTTCCTTTTAATGCATAATATAAACAACAATTGACAACAGTCAATTCATTCAATTGAATGTGTTTTCGGGCACGTCATTTGCTATCCTCCGAGTTTCTGTTCACTTTTTATTGGTTCTTTTTTGCCATAAATACTATATTAAAGTAATTTCACTAGATATAGTAATTGTTTACTGCCTGCCTGCTTTTACCTTAATACATAACTGATTTTAATTTATTTTCACTTCCAACTTCACATAAGGATTTCACTTGACATTAATTCAATTACTAATTATAAGTCTAATTATTTCTTCCTTTTACACGTTTATTCCTTTTACACGAGAAGAACTCCGTTTGATCCAGGTCAGACTGGCACTCCTGAATGAACCTAATTTATTAAATCATCATGGTTTTCTAAAGCGTGCAAGTAATGTGATGTAATTTCCAATACTTACTAACTATGCATCCAGTTTCATCGCCTTTTAGTTTTATATACTTTCAACGATTAATAGTGACCGGCACTACTGCTGCGGCTTCGGCTTCGACCATCACTGTGACTGCGACTACGGCTACGACTTTTGCTATGGCTAACACTGCGACTTTGGCTGCGACTTTGGCTGCGACTTTGGCTGCGACTTCGGCTGCGACTTCGGCTTCGACTTCTTCCACGTCCTCGTCCTCTACGCTTACCCCAGTATCTGTAGCGGCGTACGGGGAAGTAGACTGGATGCTCATGATGATCACTTTGTGTTGAACTAACGATGGAAAAGGACATACATGATGCATTAGCTATATGTATCGAGGTCAATAGGATATATGTATACTTCAAGTTGTTCAAATAATTAACTCATAATGCAAGAGACCACCAAAATATAACTTCTCATTACTTTGATGGTAACTCGTGGTTTATTAGCTATTCACGCTAAGTAATTACCATGTTACTGATCTCGTCGCTTAGTTCACGATAACGGCTTTCGTAGCTCAGTCTGGTTAAGCGCTGGTCTAGAGATCATTCTCAATACACACTTGATTAATATCAGTGGAGCACTTAGTGCATGGGCTCATTAAACTCGAGAGAAATAATTTGAGATTTAAAACAATCATTTATCTCTGTAAAATAATATAAATTATAGCCTTTTAGCTGCAGCCGATACTTTAAAACTCTAAACGGTCGGTGTACTGCTGAAATAAGAAGTCTATATAACGTTTCCAGGAATTAAGGCCTCAGAGAGTGAAAAGTAAAGACATTACGTTTGACGGCTCGCTATAAGACGAAGCGGCTTCACTCGAAACGCTAGACCGCCTATAGTTACTATTTAACCAAGAGTAGACGAACATTTTAAAAATAATATATAAATACCTACACAATTGCACAATACACTTAAACCAATAATCCATCTTTACAAATCCCAAAGTTTTTCAGAACGTTATTGGTTCCTGACGCGAAACAAATCTACAGTAATTATCCGCTGAGTGAGTTGAATCATCGTTTAAAATACGAATTTCTCAGATCAAAATATCGATCGCTATATAGATGCATAAAATCAACTTCATCTAGTCGCAAGCTATATGCACTGCTTTAATTGAGTCGACTGTCGAAAACGAGAGAACTTCACTAAAGTATATGCATTGATGACGATTTTTTTCTAACGCGAGTATTACGCAACATCAAGCATTGGACTATATATATTATAGCCTTGCAGGTGAAACTATCAAGCAATTTTAACTTAACATTCAACCGAATTTGTTGCATGTAGCTAGCATTGTTGGGCCGTTTCATACTCCACTTTCTCAATCCCATTTTTGTACAACATTTTTGTTGAAATATATATTGAATACAGGTTATTTTCGATAAAACATTTTTCCAACAGTTGTTGTCAGAAAAATGCTGGATGGAACAAATTTGAAAAAAAATCAGTTCTCCAAAAATGTTATAGTTACTGCATGCAGGCCGATGCTTTATATGTTAATGTGCTAACTTTAATGCGTTATAAATTCCTGTCATTTAAGTTTCATAATGTATCAATGTTTCGTTGAAGATTGGATCGGATCATTATACTCATTGACAGATCATTAAAGGTAATCATAATTTAAGTTAAGTGTTAATGCAGTTGCACGAATGAGCAAAGATTACGCACAGACAGTTGACTACACATTGATTTATCATCGATCTGTCATTCTATATACATTGTATATGCCCAGCCCGGTAATATATACTTTTTGTTTCCAGGCAGTTACAGTATTTTGAAGTGAAAACTTTGACTTGAGTTAATACGACGCGTGTACACAACAGCACAAGCTATACATTTGTGTTATACATGTAGTGAATGTGGGCTTGGAGTAGAAAGACGATACAAAGACAATGGACATTCGCTCTCCAATCTCGGTGACTCCTCTCTCGGCAAGCAGAAGGTTAATATAGGTACGTTTCCTGCTCTGGACTCAGAAAAATCTTCTGAGGATTTGAGCTTGACGATCGTCTATGTATCGTCTATAGATTTTATTAGCCATAAATACTTAGTCATGCTATACCAGACGAATAAATCTGATTATAAAGAACGTCGTGAGATTCTAAAACTAAACCGTAATTATATAAAACGCGCCGAAAAAATACATAAAAGAAAAGGTCTTTTTAATTCCAATTGTTTTTCAATTCGCACAAGCTGACATTATATTTCAGGATGAAGAAAATTATCATATATATATATATATATAATATATATATATATATATATATATATATATATATATATATATATATATATATATATATATATATATATATATATATATATAATATATATATATATATATATATATATATATATATATATATATATATATATATATATATATATATATATATATATATATATATATATATATATATATTATATATATATAGGTAATATTTGGCATTTCACTCGATCAAATTAAACTACATGTTGAAAGGATTTATGGTGAAGGAAAATTTCGAGTGTTGGAATACATACATTTTAAGACCAAACCAGTTGCGAAAAATGCAACTTAGCGGCCTTCCGGTAGGAATTGAACCCGCGACCCTGCGATTGCTAGTGCAGCACTCTGACCACTGAGCTACGGAAGCCGTTGCTTCCTTGGTCAGAGCGCTGCACTAGCAATCGCAGGGTCGCGGGTTCAATTCCTACCGGAAGGCCGCTAAGTTGCATTTTTCGCAACTGGTCCCGGTTTGGTCTTAAAATGTATGTATTCCAACACTCGAAATTTTCCTTCACCATAAATCCTTTCAACATATATATATATATATATATATATATATATATATATATATATATATATATATATATATATATATATATATATATATATATATATATATATATATATATATATATATATATATCCGAGAGTAGTAAAAAAGTAGAGTGCTGCGTAGACAGTGTTTTGAATATATAGCAAACCACCTTTTCACTTTGCTATATATATATATATATATATAATATATATATATATATATATATATTATTATTATTATTAGTTGTACAGTTATATATAATTTGTTAAAACTTACTCCATCATCTCGTTAATGTCATATTCCTTGATACTTTTTGCATAAACCAACGTAGCTGCAAAAACGACAAAAGCAAGAAGAAGCAATGTTGACCGGTTCGACATATTGATCCTTGTAAAGGTGTTCTCAGAATGATTTACTTCCCGAAATGATAATCAATGTTGTAGAACTCACGCTTTTTATAATCTTTTGAGGTCACACAAATATTGTTTTTTTCTTCACTTCTCTTTGTTTGCTATGAAGTACTTCAGTTAAAGATACAATACATGATTTGAACTGAAAGGCTCTCTCATCCTCTGTTTGACTCCAGGATCTACAGGGTGTATATTGGTATGTTTTCACGAGTGACGATCTTATTTTGATGTGGTGCTTGGAAACAATTTTCAACATATGTTTGACAATATCGCTAAACATTTGATGTTTAACGAGTGTTGCCGTTTGTAACCAGGAAATACAGTTTGGGAACAGAATTCACAAGCAAATGAATCAAAGATACAGGGCATGGGGAATGATGGCATGCGAAGAGACGAGGTAATGTACTGGAAGGTTGAATTTCTATAGTTCATTTTATTCTTTAAGAGAGGAAAATTGATCACAAACAAGAATAACACATAGTACTGAAATTGTGGGCGTATTATTTTCATTTTTTACGAATGAATTTTATTATTAATTTTGTCTGGTCGCGACAAATATTTTACCATCATGCAATTGTTCAAACAGATTACCAAAACATATAGTAAGCATATCCAATTCAAAACTCTGATATAAAAGTGTTGTTCTGCGTAGGCAGTGTATAAATACAAAAGTCAATACTCTAAAAGGTTGCTGTACCTCCTAAACCGTGTGCAGGTGGTCTAACGTTTCGAGCGAGCGAAGGCTCTTAATCAAATAATGAAACAAAAAATAAAGTCACTTCTCTGATGCAGAACATTCGCCCACAACGTTAGACCTCCTGCGCACTATTTCGGCGGTATACCACCCTTTTAGAGTATCCACTTAAAACAATTTCTAATACTGTATATACTTACTGTATATCTAATGTATATCGAATAATATATCTCATGTATATATCTAATATATGTCTAGTATGGTATAATGTCCATAAACAAACCCAAAGCACTTCAGTGATTCACCAGAAATATTTATTTTTTTACCTTGTGAAAACCTCATAGAAGTAAGTATAAGAATCCTTTCCCATTGCTAATGTATATCTAATGTATTTCTCATGTATCTAATATATGTTTCCATAAGCGAACCAAATTAGCACTTATTCACCAGGAAGCAGTCATTCACCAGGAATTATTTTTCATCATAGAACTAGGTAAGTTGCTTTTCCCCTCGCTGAATGTATAAGTGATTCTAACAATTCAAATATTGTGACCGCTCTTCAGCAATATGCGACTTTCTCAACGATAACCTTAGTCATACTATGCAAATGACACATCTACTGTACTATACCGCTACATTTTGTTCAAAACAAATTATATCGTAAACGGCTATTAATTACTGGTCCATTTTAGAGAGGAGTTTTCAGCTAGCGACTGATGCATGATTCAATAAAAATATCTGCTATGAAAAACATTTATATAAGTACACGTATTGCAACATATCGCCGACATTCTAGTTGGATCTTATAATGATCATTGAATATTAATGTTCTTACTATCGGCTTTCCTTCGGTGTTAAATAGATTGATACGTTTATAAAATACGAGTTTTGTATAAACGTGTAAGAAATTAATATGAAAAATAGAACTGCATATGACTGTCGTGCATGGCCTTATATACAGTAGCGCAGTAAAATTAAAAGAAGTCGTGAAATGCCAAAATTGAACAATGCATCCATGTTCCGTATATCCGCTTACAAGTTGTCTTGCAATAGAGAAGATATGATTCCATTTATGGTCATTGCCAAATATAAACCCTGCATGATGTTGTAGTATTTTTATTACGTTATTTTTAATTAGAGCTGAAAGATTATGCTCTAATGTTCTAAAAATCTAAATTACCTTAATTACACAAACGATTAATCAAAACTGTTGTTAATTGACTTGACATGTTTGTTAGTTAATTGCATACATTAGGGTTAAATAATAGTAGTATAAAAACATACTAAAAGGATAGTGTACTGTGTAGGAGGCATAAGTTTCAAGCAAAGGCCCAAGTAGTAGTACCTACGCATTATAACGAATGCTTTGAGCAGAGCGGCGTATCCATATTACGTTAAGGGAGGGGCATAAGCCAAGAAGGGGGCTTAAAACCATTTCTAATGAACTTTTCTAAGGACTATCATGAACGTTAGCCACCAAACAACGTTTTGGGTATTTAATGTACGCAGAAATGTTTCCATGTAAACGACTAAAGATGGCTGGCCATCGTGGGAAGGTTAGAAAAATAATTTACGGATACGCATATGAAAACATTTGTATGCAAAATAGGGCTGGGTTCCTCGAGGGGCTATGAAACTATAAATGCGTGGTGAATTCCAGCACTCGTACTAGAGAGCTAGCCCTACCAATAAGGCTGCAGGGTCGCCTCCATATAAACACTACTTTGTTGCATGCAGTAGCTAATAAGTCTAAACCTCCATAATAATGAAAAAATAGTTATAGTCATTCATGATCTGTGGAAGTAATAAATACGTCGGATGTTCCTAATCTTTTGTATCTGTCCTATATTTTTATATATCAGAAAGTCGTCCAGTGGTTAAAAAGGCAATCAGTTTATTCCAGGATAAGTAAATATTTATGGGTGAAATTTTGTACGTATACGTATAATGCACCATTGGTAATGAACGTTCTAAGTTTATTACCAATCACCATGGTATATACGTTGATCAAAGCTATATTTAAGTTTGTTACCACGACAAGTTCGTTGTTCTATTATTTAAATTTTATATTAAATAGACCAGGGAAATACGGTGACCAGCCGTCCCAAGCAAATGAATCAAATATACAAAGCGTTAAAAAAGAGATGAGGGAAATACTATAGAAGGTTGAATTTCTATATTTTATTTTTCTGATCACAAATAAGAATACTAGAGCACACGTTATTTGAATTGTTCGTTTTGAATTATTGTTCGGTTTGAATTATTTTCAACATAAGATATATTCCACCATGCAAACGTTCAAGGGATATCCAAAACCATAGTAAGCATATCCAATTCAAGTCTCTGGTATATAAGTGTTGCGCTGCGAAGGCAATGTATAAATACAAAACCAATACTCTAAAAGGTTGTCGTGCCGCCGAAATAGTGTGTGCAGCTTGTGGTATAACGTTTTGAGCGAAGGCCCATCAAATAGTGAAACATAAAGTAAAGTAATTCACTTCATGTTTCACTCACATTTGCTCACACATTAGACCTCCTGCACACTATTTTTGCGGTATACTAACCACCTTGTAGAGTATCCACTTAAAACTCTTTCTGTTACAGTCTATATTTAACAATTATTCACCAATGTGGGGTGAATAGTGGCGGATACTTACCGAGCCGCGAAGCGGCGAGGTAAATATCCACGTACTATTCACCGACACTGAGGTGAATATTTGTTTTAGTATAAATACACAACTGATAGCATTTTCTTTAAAATTCGTTAATATTTCCTCATCTGTCACACTTACAAATCGGCTGGCATCCGCCATTTTTCCAAAACATTGTCGTTGAAATAATCCGAAGTAGCTTGCCAAATCTGTGCATGTGTGCGATTTCTATAATCAACTGACTGTGTATTTATACTAAATACGTACGTATATCTTATATTGTATATCAAATGTATATCTCATGTATATCTGATATGTCTGATATATGTATAATGTACATAAACGAACCCAAAGCACTTCAGTGATTTATTGTTATTTACCTTGCGAAAACATATCATAGAAGTAAGTATATATAAGAATATTTGCCATTGCTAATGTATATCTAGTGTATATCTAATATATTTCTAGTATGTTTCATGTCTAGAGCGAACGCTAAGCACTTCATTTATTCACCTGCAGGAATCTAGGAATATAGGGCTAGCCCTCTAGAAGAAGTATTTCACCTCATATTTATATTTAGCCCCTCGAGAAGGCCCAGCCCTGTTTTGAATGCGAAAGTTTATTTTCATATGCGCATGCGTAAAATATTTTTCCAACCCTCCCACGAGGGTGTCATCTTTAGTCGCTTACATAGAAAATTTTATGTCTACATATAAATACCCGAAAACGTTATTTGGGGGGTAACGTTCATGAGAGCCCTTAGAAAAGTTCATTACAAATGGTTTTAAGTCTCCTTCTGGGCTTATGCCCCTCCCTTGACATAATATATAGATACGCCTCTCTGCATGCTCAATGCATTCGTTATATAGTTACTGTGTAGATGCCACTACTAGGGCCTTTAAAAAACGTGTATACCTCCTAAATGTATGGGATTAACTGAGAAATATGTCAGGTCAATTAAGAATAGTTTTAATGAATATCATTCAATAAGGCCAGATAATGAATCAACTATACATTAATATAATTAATAATTTGAGATTTTCGGAACATTATAGTTATATAACATGTGAGTTCTAATTAAAAAATAACGAAATAAAAACACTACAACATCATGGGTTTATATTTGGCAATGACCATAAATGGATCAAATAATATCTCTTCTACTGCAAGAAACTACTTGTAAGCTAATATACGAAACATAGACGAATTGCTCAATTTTAGCTAGCCTGAATAATTTAATGACTTATATACTACATATAAGACCTTGACATTTATCGCTTCTATTTTTTTTCATATTGATTTTTTTACATCCAATGTTATATATCTGTTTACGTAGTTACTTCGTCTTAGTTATTTTAACTACAACTGTTTAACTACATATATTTAGATTGTAGCAATTCTAATTATAGTTTACATAGTTACTTACTCCATCTTAATAACTGCGCGAATACACTTAGGTTGTAGATTATTGTAGGTTCGGGACTTTCCAGTATTTCCGGGCTCGTGATAGCCTTAGTTACATATGCGCTGTGGCATAAGAGGCCATTGCCTCTCGCATTGCCCGTCACATGAAAACTAAACATGATGCATATGCATCTGCTGAAGAGATGACCTGTAAAGTCGTATTGGCAGTCAATATGATTTATTTCGCCGTCAATAACTAGAATGACCACGATCGTCGTTTCGACGTATATCAGTTTATTTAATGATTATATAAACTTTGATTAGCAGATTGGTCCCCGGATTGGCGTTTGAATCGGGTCTCAGTCAAATAAATGTTCTCTCAGTAACACACGATCGGAACATGTAATAGGCTACCTTATACGGTACGCGAAAATACTATTTTATAAGCTAAGGTGAACATATATTTATATTTATTTTTATATTTCTTATCTTTGTGATTGACCATTTATTTCAATCGGATCAACTAAATGAGTTTTCAACCAATCAGGAGACAATGCATGACGGTGTGCTTAATTTAGCAACACAGATGCAGCACTGTCTTCGCAGAGGTCCGCCTTCGGCTCTACCAATCAGAATACAGGAAATTTTGATCCCACACAGCATTGAAGCTCTAATCGCTTCGCCAGTCAACTTCGCGTTTGAATTTGAATAATTTTCTTTCAACGCAACCAACACTCGAAATGACAGAGCTAATTAATATCACTTTAACTAACTATTTTAACTATGAGTTAACCGGGTAGTAATCATGTCGTTTTGATATTGTTATTGATAAATTGTTAAGATCTGTTCGGTATGTTATCAGAATTATGTAGTATTTAAAACACAAGAAGGAGCGTTTTATCATATTTAAAATGCGAGCGCGCAGCGCGAGCATTTTAGATATGATAAAACGCGAGTTCGAATGTTTTAAATAGCTTAAAAAACAATTGATTGTAATCACTAGGGAGTGTACTGGTTTTATTTTCTATTAGAGGTAAATTGGGTTGATGTATGAAAAATTTTATATAAAGTTCGTAAAGAATTTATATAATTTTCATGCTGATTAGTATTCATGGCTTTTATCAGGTATAAAAGCCTTGCGCGTGACTAAATATCGAAATGTGATTGGACAATTTGGTTAATGAATATTAATGAGTTTTTGAAGTAGTATTTAAAACACGAGAAGGAGCGTTTTATCATATTTAAAATGCGAGCGCGCAGCGCGAGCATTTTAGATATGATAAAACGCGAGTTCGAGTTTGGCGCAGTGCGAGTTCGACTTTGGCGCAGTGCGAGTGGCAATGGCATCTTATGACATAGCGCATATGTAACCACGATGTAACTAAGGCTACGTATCTGATAGCCTTAGTTAGCGCTGTGGCATAAGAGGCCATTGCCCCTCGCATTGCCCGTCACATGAAAACTAAACATACATATGTATCTGATATGTATCTGCGATCGGTGAAGATATCACCCTCGAGATGATCTGTAAAGTCGTATTGGCATTCAATATGCTTTATTTCGCCGTCAATAACTACAATGACCGCGATCGTTGTTTCGATTATCAGTTTATTTAATGATTATATAAACTTATTAGCAGATTGGTCCCCAGATTGGCGTTTGAATCGGGTGTCAGTCAAATAAATGTTCTCCCAGTAACACACGATCGGAACATGTAATAGGCTACCTTATACGGTACGCAAAAATACTATTTTATAAGCTAAGGTGAACATATATTTATATTTATTTTTATATTTCGTATCTTTGTGATTCACCATTTATTTCAATCGGACAACTAAATGAGTTTTCAACCAATCAGGCGACAATGACGGTGTGCTTAATAGCCTCCGTCGAGATGACGTCATTATGGATGTTTGTCCGCTTTTACCCATAATTCTTGCGGCCATAACAAAAGAAATAGCTCATTTGCAATCATTTGTGAGTCAAATTTGGTTTGTTTGTCCGCTTTTTGAGCTATTAATAGCAGCCAGACTCTACGCTATTTAGCAACACAGATACAGCACTGTCTTCGCAGAGGTCCGCCTGCGGCTCTACCAATCAGAATACAGGAAATGTTGATCCGACACAGCATTGAAGCTCGAATCGCTTCTCAAGTCGCCACATGCGTGAATCCTTCGGCATTGCTACAGTCAACTTCGCGTTTGGATTTGAATAATTTTCTTTCAACGCAACCAACATTGGAAATGACAGAGGTAATTATCACTACTAACTTAATAACTATTATGCGATTTACTGGTTAGTAATTGTTTTGATATTGTTTCATTACCGATATGAATTTGGTGTGAAATATTGTTGAGGTTTTGTGCACATTTTCAGTTAATTTTGAAAATTCAACTTAGTCCTTACACTTATTTTCTGTATTTCTATAGGTTTTTTATCGTGATCTTTACGAGTGTTTCCTTGCGTCGGGTGTTGGAGAGGACGCTTTAAACTAACTTGAAGATGATGAAGTTTTTTTTGATGAGGTTTATTTTGTCTATTTTGTTGTTGTTGTTGCAATATACTCGGCTTAAATAGTTTACAAACGCAGCGCAAAAACTTGTTATTGTTGCAAAAGCTGAATACAGACTTGATGAGAAGGTATAGCAAGCAGATTCCACAGAATAGAGATAATATATCTCTATGATAATATATTATCACAGAATAGAGAACAACAGTTGATGTCTATTCTGTGAAAATATATTATCACAGATGAGTAGAGATCAACAGTTGATCTCTATTATCTGAAGTCTGCTTACTATACCTTCTCAACAAGTCTGTATTCAGCATTTCATTTTTGAGAAATTGTTAAGATCTGGTAAACAGATCATTTGGTCACAATTAAAATAGGTTGTGGCTTATTATGTCTGCTTATACACCATGTCTCATTGTTTGTTTATGTGCCGACATCTCGTTTAAAAAACCGGCCACTTAGTTGTTATTTTACTCTGACGAACGCCAGGTTATTTACTCTGTCTAACGCCAGACGATTTTACTCATCAAAGGAGAGCCCCTGGGAGGGAAATGGTTATGCCAGAGCTTATATTAGCCGAGGCTTATACCCCATATAAGTGGCCCAAATGTAATTGTTCTATGCATGTATTTCTTTTGCTAGAATGATGAATCAATTGACACATTTATCGAGAAGACGGTATTTCCATAATAGTCGCTTCAGGAAACCTATCAAATTTGAAGCCAGTCTATATTGCGGCCGAGGGAATGGTTGTACGCTAACTGTTCAACATGATGGGAATGGCAACCAGAGTTTCCAGCTGGTGAAACTGAACTATTTATTTACTACAAAAGTGTTGTTAAATAAATGTAGTCCATATTGCTACAAAAGTGTGGTTAAATAAATGTGGTTAAAATTGCTACAAAAATCGTGGTTAAATATATGTAGTTAAAATTATTACGAAAATTGTGGTTAAATAAATGTAGTTAAAATTACTACGAAAATTATGGTTAAATAAATGTAGTTAAAATTACTACGAAAATTATGGTTAAATAAATGTAGTTAAAATTACTACAAAAAATGTAGTTGTCCTGATCCTTTTATTTTAACTACGTTTTTGTAGTTAAAATAACTACTTTCAAATAACAGTGTATAATATCTATAATGAAGATGATTTTATTGCACTTTAGGGAGGTAAGGGCTAGCTAACCAATTATTATTGTTATGAGCAAAGAACACCTTTTCAGTTTCAGTGTCCGGAGTTTTTCGATCTGATTGTATCGAACGTCTAAGGTATATTACTGCATGAAAAAATGGATTTACTCAAATTTACAACTACGCAAATATGGAGCAAATTTGCGGTAGTTAATGTATAACATCTATTGAGCAAAAGCTTCATGGAAAATGTACAAAAATCTATTAATATTTTTACAGCTATTACTATTATAATTGACCCTTAATATGAATATATAAAGATCAGATCATGAAACTACTTTTAATAATTTTTCCTGGCGTTTCCTCTGTACATGTACTCATATAAACTTAAACTTTAGAGCGAAGGCCCTTCGTCAGAGAGTGAAAAGTAATGTTACGAAGGGCTTCACTCGAAACGTTAGACTACTCACACACATTGCGGCAGTACACCAACCTTTTTATATTTGATTTGTGCTCTCCGCTATGTCATTACCCAGGATGTACCTGACTATTTAAAGATGTTTCGTCAATAACGTGGTACAAAATATCTGCAGAGACCTTATTCGTATGTACGAACCATTTATGAACGTTGTACGAATGTTGACGGGTTTAGTGGAAAACACGGGGTCCGCGGGGTCTGTGGAAAACACGGGGTCTGTGGAAAACACGGGGTCTGTGGAAAACACGGGGTGTCGAAAACACGGGGTGTGGAAAACACGGGGTCTGTGGAAAACACGGGGTGTGGAAAACACGGGGTCTGTGGAAAACACGGGGCCCTTCAGAAAAATCTAAAACGAAGTCAATAAAGTGCTTTTTAAAACTGCAATTAACGCCGCCTGGACAACTTCACTGATACAACGGCGTCAATTCCGTTAGGCCTAGCCCCTAGGGGCAGTTTACTTCCAACTTTTAAACTTCCTTAACCTATTAGATGTTTAGCATATCATGACAAAGGGATAAAACATGTATTATGGTGGTCCATTTCAATATACAAAAGTTAAACAGAAAACATGCGAAGTTTCGGTAATTAATTTTCAGTATACCCTACAATACAATTGCCCAAAACGCAAAACGTATTTCGCTAGCCGTTCTGCATTACGTCCGCTTTTCCCGCGCCGGCAGTTGGCTTTGAAAGTTTTTACTTCCGCAAAGAAATGTTTCTGAAATTGTTCAAAAACGCTTCGCCCGCGCGGGCAAACCAGACGTAAATGCGTGCTCTGTGATTTATATTTGACGGTTTGATTATAGCAAATTATCATGCCGTGTACTTATCGAAAATGTCTACTGTTTACATTCCTCGTGCATAGTAGCTATAATGTCACACAACACGATTAACGGAACTGGTTCATATTCTGTAACGTGTTGAATTCTATATACATTTAATTGACTATTACAAAGTTTAAATGAAACCTAGAAAATGATCACGTCATCAATTACCGCTCACCATGAGATAAATTTAAAATTTAAAATTTCTTGAGGAGGTCCCCTATATGAAATTGTGTTTTGTGTGTATCTTTTGGTCAAACCACGACGTGTTTTGGATGTGGTAATTCTCTTAAGCCTAATTCGTCCATTCCTCTCCCTCCGAGAGATCTCGTGGTCGCATCAAAAATGGCTAGAGAGTGGACATACCAGGGCAACATCTACAGCAAGCCCGGGAATGTGTATTCTCATTGTCTCGTTTCATGTGTTCAACGAAAACAACCTAATTTCCAAGGCAGGGTGTGTTTTGTTCCATTGGAAATAGATAGTCTTCTCACACTTGTGCACAGGCAGTACCTGAGAAATACCTTCGGAATATAATGCATTATTAGTTCTGAATTGAACAATCAAGTATTTCATATTATTTTATAAACAGTCACTATTAACATTATGTTCCAGTTTCGTTCAAGTCCAAGCATAGTACAACTTTCTAAAACAGTTAAGACTTAAGTGGAAGGCGAGTGTTGAACTAAAGAACAATTTCATATAGGGGACCTCCTCAAGAAATTTTAAATTTATCTCATGGTGAGCGGTAATAGATGACGTGATCATTTTCTAGGTTTCATTTAAACTTTGTAATAATAATAATAATAATAAAGACGTATTAGGAGCATTATACAATAGTCTCAATGCTCTTACAACAACATATATATTCTTAAAGTTACTTTTAAAACTAATTACAGTTTCATTATAAGATAAAGCCTACTATACATAGCCAAATGTATATAGAAAATTCAACACGTTACAGAATATGAACCAGTTCCGTTAATCGTGTTGTGTGACATTATAGCTACTACATGCACGAGGAATGTAAACAGTAGACATTTTCTATAAGTACGGCATGATAATTTGCTATAATCAAACCGTCAAATATAAATCACAGAGCACGCATTTACGTCTGGTTTGCCCGCGCGGGCGAAGCGTTTTTGAACAATTTCAGAAACATTTCTTTGCGGAAGTAAAAACTTTCAAAGCCAACCGCCGGCGCGGGAAAAGCGGACGTAATGCAGACACTGAAATGCAGAACGGCTAGCGAAATATGTTTTGCGTTTTGGGTAATTGTATTGTAGGGTATACTGAAAATTAATTACCGAAACTTCACATGTTTTCTGTTTAACTTTTGTATATTGAAATGGACCACCATAATACATGTTTTATCCCTTTATGTCACTATATGCTAAAAATCTAATAGGTTAAGTAAGAAAAATTACTCGTATTTGTTCCAGTCCGAGGCGAAGCCGAGGACTGGAACAAATCCGAGTACTTGAAAACCCGATCCGATTTCGAGGCCTTTGAACGACTTCTCAAAATCAATTAGTGTAATCCCTAAGTGTAATCCCTATTATTGATACATGGATGATTTAATTTGGTGCAGAAAGTTTATGGCTTCAGTTATTTGAATAACAGCATGCTAGCGTTTTCATTGCGGCCTTAAACTTTCGGTATGTATTCAGACATGCTCGATTAGTTCTTGACGTCATATTCGCAGCACCGGACTGGAAATATTATTTCTTGTCCTTGGACTGGAAAAAATATTTATAGTTCTCTGCCCAGTACTTTACTGGCATTTCTAGTGTCATCACGTGGTTCAATTTAGAAGATCTGATTGAATAATTTGCTCATGAATTATTAATTAGTTTGAGAAGGAAGTTTAAAAGTTGGAAGTGGGTCTAGGCCTAACGGAATTGACGCCGTTGTATCAGTGAAGTGCTCCAGGCGGCGTTAATTGCAATTTTAGAAAGCGTTTTATTGACTTTTTAGATTTTTTCTGAAGGGCCCCGTGTTTTCCACAGACCCCGTGTTTTCCACACCCCGTGTTTTCCACAGACCCCGTATTTTCCACACCCCGTGTTTTCCACAGACCCCGCGTTTTTCACACCCAGTGTTTTCCACAGACCCCGCGGACCCGACCCCGTGACCCCGTGACCCCGACCCCGTGACCCCGTGTTTTCCACTAAACCAATGTTGACGAGTGGAAACGGAAGATTGCCGAATCTTGCTTAAGCGAATGTGATATATACCATGCTATCACGTAATACCAATTTCACTGTTGTTTTACAAAACTGTTTCACAGCTTTTCGATGAGTGAACGTTTATAAATTTACGAACGTTTTTGAACGACAATTTAGGGAATCTTTTAACAAAGAGGCGATTCTCTTATTAAGGTGAACACTTATGGATATAGATATCATGCATGTACGTTGCGTTTATGTTTAATGTAGAATAATCGTTATATCGTCCAACCTTACCATCAGAATGTTTTCTTCATACATGTTCTCACGTCTAACAAATCGATGGCATTAAATATTAATTATAACGTAGACGTAACAAGTGAATTACCAAGAGCTTGCAAAGTTATCATTCAGTTTGGCAACAGTATACGGTCAATTTGCTTTCTTGTAATAACATAATTGTAGCATATGTCTCTAGCAAGAATTTACTCCTATATATTGATGATGGCAATTCTGTCTTTTTTGAATTTCCAATAGAAATAATATTCAACGAGAGATCACGCAATTGCGTACTGAAAGACCATACACACCCTGGTTCAGCAATAGCAAGCTATCTTCGGATGCTAGTGGATGATAATCTTACACTGCTTTAAAAACATGGCCTGAAGGACTTGAAATAATTAATAAAATATTGATGCTAAGAGTGATCTTATCTTTGGAAAGCAGATAATTTGCAATATAGTCAAGTCACGATAATACTTAAGAAATAGAAAACATTTTCCGTGTTTACATACAGTTATAGAAACACGAGTGGAAGTTTGGGAGAACGAGAAATTAGTGGGAATACGAGCCCCCAGGCCGAGTGTTTCCACGCTATTTCGAGTTCTCCCAAACTTTCACGAGTGTTTCTACAACTGTATGTAAACACGGAAAGATGTTTTCTATTTCTTTTATAAAATAACAATGAGGAAATAAGTAATAAGACACTTTTATTAAAATGATGAAAATATACATTCTCCTTACTCACGCTAGAAAGCGTCGTCGGCTGATCAAATGAACATAAACGCTCTTAACTGTGAAGAAAAGCATCCAATCTTCTCGTTTTTCTTCTTGTTGACTGTCACAGAACATATTTATCGACATTTTAGATGTTTGTGAGCAAAGGTTCATCTTGCGGGAAAAAACATGTTTACATACAGTTATATAAACATGGCTTTTAGCCAATCACCGCTTGCGTTTACGAAATGTTATTTTATAATGAATGTTATAAAATAAGTCATGTCTTACGCACGCTGTGATTGGTCAGTTACCGTGTTTATATCAGGCTTTAGTATAAATTGACAAGTTTATATCACAAATCCTCAATTTTGATTGGCTATCGCAGGAGTTACTATCCGCTGATATAAACCTCTGGGGTAAAAGTCGCCTGATTTCGAAAGAATATTTACTTTTTTCCATGAAAAATGCGAAATAAAAGTTATTTCTTGGGTAGAAAGTTGTAAATTTATACTAAAACAATTAGACAACTCGCCCTTGTTTTCTATGAGCGATAGTCAACTCGGCTCCGCCTCGTTGACTATCTGCTCATAGAAAACGCGGGCTCGTTGTCTAATTTTTAAATATAACATGGCTGGATTACGCCATCTTGATACGCCATCAATTAGCCATCATACGCCATCAATTAGCCATCATACGCCATCAATTAGACATCACGGCGCCATCATTAGCAGTAAGGAGAATTTACGTGTTGATAAAAAAGATATTTGTACATTTTATTTGCTTTCTACGGGTTATTTTATAAAAGAAATAGAAAACATTTTTATCCGTGTTCCCATACGTTATATAAACACTCGTGGAAGTTTGGGAGAACTCGAAATCGCGTAGAAACACTCGCCCTACGGGCTCGTGTTTCATTCATTCATTCATTCATCTAATATTTAATCAGGATAAAGAACCCGTCAGCAAAAGCTGGTATCAATGGGTGAAATGAACAATGGATTTACGGATAATTACAAACAATGACTATAAATTAAACATGCAAAATAATTAAATATTATTACTATTAACAATAAAAGATAAGAACTATGGTACAGTACTAAAATCAAAATCGACTGATGAAGTTACCTAAAAAATGTCTTTTAACCTTAGTTTTGAACACATCCAATGATTGCGGGTCCGATTTCAGTTCCTTAGGTAATAAATTAAATTCTCGCGCACCATTAAAAAAACCAGATTTCCTAGCTATTTCTGTTTTTACCGTACCCGAGGAAGAATTAGATTATATCCATTTCCTCTGGTACCATAAGAATGGTTTGATACTTGGAAGTAATTGTTAAAAAGTATAGGAACTTTACATTTAATACATTTAAAGGTAAAAATAACAGTGTGCATTTTACAGCGAGCCGCCAATGGAATCCATTTCAATTGTTCAGAGACTCCCTCACTGGAATCTTGTCTTAGCACCAGTTTTGCCGCTCGGGATTGAAGTTTCTCCATCTTTTCCACCTGCGAGGTTGCGATGCTCTTCCATATGAAGTCGCAGTAATCCAACCGGGGAAGAACCATGCACTTGTAAATCTGTTCCGCCTTTTAATTAGGCGCGTTGAGTGCTCACTAAAAGAGAGATGTTGATCTACGTATACGCCAAGGTATTTGTAGTGTTCCACTCTCTTGATCTCTCGACCATCAAGAGTAATTTTCACTTCTGTGT
This sequence comes from Chrysogorgia sp. JL179-B06, assembly GCA_035772405.1. Taxonomy (NCBI): domain Eukaryota; kingdom Metazoa; phylum Cnidaria; class Anthozoa; order Scleralcyonacea; family Chrysogorgiidae; genus Chrysogorgia; species Chrysogorgia sp. JL179-B06. Next base: position 436,132 of record JAYKKM010000294.1, read on the forward strand.
TTTGCCTGCATAGTCTTTGGGGAGTCCCAAATACTATAAACTTGGTCTTCTTTGGATGGATGAATACTTTGTTATTCGAAGCCCATTGGGATACTTTATTCATCTCTAAATTAAGAATTGACCCTAAGTTAGCTAAATCTGTGGCAGCAGTAAAAATTACCGTGTCATCTGCATAGGACAAAATATCTGCAACATTTATACTGCAAGGAAGATCATTCGTGTAGAGTATGAATAAAAGGGGGCCAATTATCGAACCCTGTGGGACCCCGGACAGAACAGGCTGAAATTCAGACAGTGAACCATTATAAGAGACAGCTTGGTACCGATTATGAAGATAGTTACATATCCATTTCAGCTCGTCGTCACACAGATTCCAAAGGAGGGTAATTTTTCCAAAATTTTCTGATGATCTATTGTATCAAATGCCTTTCTAAAGTCTAAGAACACGGCACCGGTCAAAAGACCGCCATCCATATTTCTGCGTATTCTATCGGTCAGGTATGTAACAGCTGCTTCGGTTGAGTGGTGATGTCGAAATGTAAACTGGTAAGGCGAGAAGAGATCATTTTCTTCCATGTGCTCTTTAAGCTGAATCTGAACGGCTCTTTCCAAAATCTTTGATACAATTGGGAGAACAGATATCGGGCGATAATTTTCCATATCATTTTGAGCTCCATCCTTGAATATTGGGATGACCTTGGCAAGTTTCCATTCCTCAGGCACAGACTGGGTTTGAAGGGATAGGTTCACAATGAACATCAAAGGATGACAGATTTGATGAGCAGCTTCCTTAAGTAATTTTGTCGGAACACCGTCAAGGCCGGTGCTTTTATTAGGTTTCAAGGAAGTCAATTGCCTGCGTATAAAGCCATAATCTACAGGCTTTAGGTGGAATATCTTGTCGGTAATAGGAGGAGTTCAAACCTGTTGAGATTGAGCCAATTGAGTTAGATAGGTTGCTGATGTAGAAATACGTTCAGCTACTGATGAAAAAAAGGAACAGAATGCATTTGCGATGTCGCGTTTATTTACCAATATCTCATCGCCGTACTTAATCGGGCTGTTTTGATTTTTGGGTGTTTTTGAATTGTTCGGGAGGACTTTCTTGATGGTTTTCCAAAAGTAACGTGGATTGTTTGTATTTTCCTCTATGAGATTTTGGCTGTAACTAGCTTTTGAATAACGGATTTTGGATGTCACTTGATTTCTCAATGACCGATATGTTGACCAGTCAAGCTCTGCGCCAGATGCTCTTGCTTTACGCAGGAAGTAATCCCTGTCCTTGATCAGTTTTTTAATTTCAGCCGTTAACCATGGACAATCTAATCCTAGCACTTTTGTTTCCATCATTTTCTCCCAAACTTCCACTCGTGTTTATATAACTGCATGTAAACACGGAAAATGTTTTCTATTTCTTAATTAGTATGTTACTTTTGATTTGCCATTGCTCATTAGTGGTTATTACAGTATTACTTTTATAACAGTGCCAGTTGGAAGCATTAATGCCGAGGATTTTAATTACTGCTTGTATTACTAACTATAGTAACATAGGCATCAATTACTTTAATTTGGTATTTGGTATCAAAATACTAGAAATATATGAGTTTAAACTATCTTGTATTTTTTAAATAAAGCGTAGTTTAATAAAAATGTAAGATATCCCAATGTAGAAACGCCTAATTGATAATAAAAACTTTCCGATCTTTAGCAAGTTACTTAGGGAATTCTAGAACAGACGCTGGAGCAAGCTGTTTCTTGTCTAGCCTGCGCCGCAGACGACTAAAACCCATATAACCCGCGGTTTAGTCGTTCTAATTGTCTTGTTTTCTTCTTTAATTAAAGGTTTTCCTAAATTACATCGTTCAATAATCCAATTGGCAATTACCACTATCCGCATGCGCGCTACAGCGTGCCTTTATTTATTTTTCTGTGCAGATCTTAAACCAGAAATAAGGACCTTAGAAGGCAACGGTCATTCACACCGATTCATTGGAAAAGCATTATACTGTATATATCATCATTAATTAGTATAAAAATATACAGAGATATAACAATTAATACAGATATATTTTTCCAGCATACCATTGACCCTGGTATGGGTCTATGATGAAAGAGGTTTTTAAAAGTCGATTGTATGAACACTTATTTCACAAAAGCCAAATTGTCATAATATTACAAAAATTATCCGAAGAATAACATTAAATACACCCCTTCGTCAATTCGATTTTTAGTTTACAAGCTTCATCAAAAGCAGAGCTATTACTGGTATATAAGTTAAAAATCCATATTGTTTGGTACTTCCATGTGCATGTCTTTGATATTATCTTGGTTTAACTTTTGTGGTTTCCCATAATCCCATAAAAAAGAACCATATTCTTAAAATAAAAAAGAAAGTTTATCAGAGTTAGGAATTATGGTTATTTAGTGTACGGAAAAACTTTTCAAACTACGGTTGCCTAACGTCCAATTCCAGACAACGCCTTCAAAAGATCCAGCCAAACAGACTGGTATCGAATAATATGACTGGTCCCTCGAAGATGATCATGTCAATCTTTTCTAAGTAACACGAAGACTATAAAAGAAGGTGTTCATCTCACAGTAAAGTATACGTATATATAGAGAACACAGAAGCAGAAATGCAGAAGAGAACACATAAGTAAAGAATTGACGAATTAGAAGTAACGAATATAAGTAAAGTAAAGCAGAACAAGGACAGAGAAAACTCAAAGGAGAAACCATAGTTGAAGCCAAAGAACTTCTTGAACATTGATGATGATGATTATTATGATAAAAACTTTATTTGAGTATATCAAATAATGTATTTAGCTATACAATAGCTACAGTAATTGGGGACACTATTTAGCTATTACAAACATTTCAATAAAAATAGATTGTGTATATATTACAAATTATATTATAACTATGTATATCACAATATAAGAAATAGTGGTCTATATATAATTTACAAACATTTAAAATTAAATAAAAATAGTTATAAAATTAAAATATTAGTAGTATAGAAAGTGGGGCTACCAGCACACTTTTTCCATTTTTTCATGCTTCGCAATCAAAATTGAAAAGTTTGCTGTTAACCCCACTTTCGAGACTACTAAAACGAGACGAAATAAATTTCGTTAAAACGAGACAAGATAACTTTCGTTAGTTCACATAAGCTTCATAAGTCTAAAATGTGGTTACATCACTTAGAATATATAATGACCGACACAGCTGTGTCGTTTATTGCACAATCTTAGATAACACGTGTTGTGTGGGAGAAATATGACGTAGTGACACAGTTGTGTCGTTTGTTACGTAATACTAGAATCACGCATTCCACTCATATTGTAATTAGATAGCACTGTCTCCTTCATTCGGGGGTTCCTCCTCGGGGACTTCCCCTCTAGCCATGTGGCTGAGTACGTGTTTACTAGTTGTCAGTCCACCTGATAACAACCCTAAATAAGGGAGGTAGGGGGATATATATGATATCAACTTCTCTACATCTCTTTTTAGTAGCTGGTCAGTAATCAACTCGTTTTCGAGCTTTTCAGGTGACTCAATAGCGTTGAACCCTCCTAACGCGTGGGCGAACTTACTTATTAAAAGGTCACAGAGGAACGTGTTCGCTTTCTCCATTCTTTTTACCACCCATTCTTCATAGATCTTATTGATAACCTTAGCTGAAGCCTTTTTAAGATAAGCGATGGATTGGTCTATCTCACCATCCTCTGAGAGTCTTCTTAGTTCGTTTCGTTTCTTATCTACATCAGTTTGCGGAGTGTCGTCAACTTGTGGCGTATCGATTTGTGGGTCGTCGATCACTTCCTGTTCTGCTTCTCGTATGTCTTCGATGAGTTCGTCAATTGTCTCAAGATTTTTTGTCTTGCGTTTTGGCATGTCCTATAATATACGATATGTTTTGTTTTTGCGGAATGACTATTTCGTATGAGTATGGATGCCTTGTGAGTATCTCCAATCTTACGTGTTTGTTGTCTCTCAACTAATTAGTATGAGTATGGATGTCTTATAAGTATCTCCAATCTTACGTATTAGTTGTCTCTCAACTGTTTTGTGGAATAACTAATTCATACGAGTATGGATGTCTTAGAAGTATCTCCAATCTTGCGTACTCGTTGTCTTTCAACTGTTTTATTATTTTCTGAGTTTCCACTTTATCAACTCCGTTGAGATAATCGTCTACGATAATTTTCATATCGTTTCTATTAGGGTTGTAGAATGTTACTAACTTTGAGATGTTTTCACGATATGGTTTACTAATTGAGGTTAGTTGTTGTGTTATAACTATTGTGGATAGGTTGTAATGTCTAGCACTAAAGGCTAGTTTAACTAGTTCGCTTGTTCTGTTTTTAACATCCTGTCCACCAGCACAATCATCTAATATTATTAGTGAGTTGGTACCTTTATAAGTGTCAGTCACATGCATGTTTAAGGACTACGTTGACCTTATCTTGCTTGCACTGGATAGCGATAAAGTCTGGGTCTCTCAAGTATTTCCACTCTATGTACGTCTTATTCCATTCGAACGTTGGGCATATAAGAATGATGAAATCGAAGTGATTCATGTAGTCTTTCTCTACCATATCCAAGAGGTAGTACGTTTTACCGCAGGCTGTCATACCAACAATCAGCATGTTAAAAGGTGTTTTCATATAGAATACTATATGTTTAGTACTGGATTGATTGTAGATCGTTGTTGATGAAGTTTACGAGACCATCGGAGAGCACGAATATTCTACACATAACGTTCGCTGTTGTGACTTCTTTATTGATTTCCATCAATATTCCTGACTGAGTGTTCACGATCCTTTTTCCAGTTGCAACTTTCACGTTATCTTCTATAGATCTAAGGTCAACAACCAAAGCGAAACCGTCTTTGTAAAACTTTTGGATAGTCATATGCTGGTCGGAGTCTAGTCCTTGTCCGAATAGTCTTTTCGCTTCTCCCCAGAGTTTTGATTTCGGTATCTTGGCTGTATACCATATTTGGTACGCCTTCAATAGTGAGTTTCACCGACTCTATGTTTGGGTAGACGAACTCCTCACTGTCAGTTCTTGTCTTATTTGTGAAGAGTAGAACGACGGCTTTCATCGATTTTCTAGGTAGGTTAATATTCTCGTTTACGAGTGTGATTCCTTTATCCCACTCCACAGTCTTCATTAATGTGACGTGTTCGTATGATAGAGACCTTCCGGACGCGTATAGAGATGATACTTCATCAGCAATCTCTTGATTCTCGATAGTTTCGTACTCCAACTCAAGGTTCTCTAACGTATAGCTAGCCACAGCTGATCCAGATTGAGCCACCATAATATCAGACGCTTTTGGGAGTGTGATTATATACCTGAAATTGTTGTTCATGTTGTATGGTGCGTATAGACCATGATCTTCTAGAATCTTGTCGATTTGAACCTTTTGTTTGGTGTTATTGATAGAGAACATCAGACCGTCGCTAACTTTTTGCACGTCTCCACTGGCCGCACCACTGTCGTCCTTTGAGATTAGCTTTCGAAGGTTCTCGTTTGCTATACCGTATTCGACCATCTGGTCTCGCTCACTGTTAGATTTCCAGAGGTCTTTGTACGTACCGATGACGCTTTCACCACTATTGTCATACACGGACTCACCAGCTAGTTTTACCACCAGTCTCTCAAATAGTAGTTTCGAAAGGTTGTTAAGAAACCATGATTTCGCATTCGAACTCTTAAAGTCGAATAGAATATGGAGACTAGAGGGTACCAAACAAGTGTTACCCTTTGTTTTCGGGATATCGATGTATAACTCTTCCCCTGGATTGGCTTTGTTGGGGTTTAGCGTTACAACATTACGGGCTCTTACGCCTTTGATAGTAGAAATTTCGCGGCGTCTATATCCAGGAAGCAACTCTTTTTCGTTAGTATTCATACTATATATTATAACACATGTTTTATTTCCTCTATTTGTACTGCTCGTAGACGAACCAAGCTAGTGCTATCGCTAGGATCCATAAATTAGACGCTAACCAAGATATGCCTGCAGCTCCCCACTTTAGTACAGTCGCTACCATATTTAGCAGTCCAGACAGTAGAGGGCCAGCCTTTGTGGCTAGGTTAGCTATAGCTTTTCCTAGTTTTCCAAGTGCTTGACCACCTTTGAAGACAACACTTCTAGCAGATATTATAATTGTGGTGATAAAAGAGGCTATGGTTATTCCTAAAGCTGAGGCGCCTAACCAATTTTCTCTAAACCACTCCTTTATTTTTTGTAACCGAGTGATATCCTCTTCTTGTATCTCTCTAACCTCCTCACGTTCCAATTGATTTAAGGTTCGACCCTTAGCTATCTCGAGACCTGTCAATCGCTCAAACAATTCTCTCCTCTCTATGGAACCGTGTTCCTCTCTATTCATATCGTCTGCAGTCTTGTCAATAGCGTCCTGAAAATGGTCGGCTTGTGCTTTTAGAAATAGTGGTCTAGTGTGTGAGTCGATTGTATCACTTGGGTTTAGGACACCTATTAACTCACGATTTTCTTCTTCTGTTAAACCAAATACGTTATCGTAGTTCGCTTCTGTTCTAATTACTGGGAAGTCTTCACTTGAAAATGTGGTGTCTTCTGTTCTATCGTCAGTTATTTGAGTGTCTCCTGTTATAACGTCAGTTGTTGTTGTGTCAGGGATTTGACCGACTAGCTCTTTAAACTGCTCAATCGCACTTTTACTTTTACTGTCTCTACTGTAGATTAAACCGTTTTTTCCAGGTTTTAGAATTATTTTAGGTCTCAAATATTCACCATCTTTGTTTATCGGTTTGAAAAGAATAGAACCTGAGGTTGTCACATATGACCTATTGACTATATTCCTTGACACATCGTCATTACTAAGTCTTTTTTTATACAATCTATGTATTTTTCTATCTATTAGATTGGTTCTTTTTACACCATTTACTATTAACTTTTTGTTGTCTCCTTTTAGTTCTTTCAGTCTTCTTTCGATTTCGTTAGCCTCTTCGAAAGCTAAATTGAAGCTCTCGTCGTGGACGTCACCATATGTCTCCGGTTCAGCAAATACTACTGCTGGAGCCTCAGTGGTGACATCGCTGCCTTTACTAGTGATTAGCACTGTTTTCCCATCTTTCATGCCTGTGAATAATGACTTCGTAAATCTGTTTTGTACTCTGCGTGCTATGTCTCTATTCTCTATCTCTATTTCCACCCTGGAGATTGTGGCGAGTCTATCAATATGTTCTTGGTCTGTTTCACCTTCTACGGACGTAGTATTGTTAAGTGTTTCAAGCTCTTCTTCTAACTGCTCGTCTGTATACTCCTTAAACTCTTCAAGGTCTTTCATTTCGATTTCGTCAAGTCCTTCAGCCATTATATACTACTCAATGTTTTGAATATCACTCTCTGGTATCCATGAGTTGTGTTTACTGTCGTAGCCAAGCCACTTGACTAAGACTATTTTCTTACCTTTAACCTTCTTTCTCTTCACTATCTTCTCAACTTTATATACGTCGTCTTTTTTGTCGACAGCTGACAGCTCTTCCTCGTAGAACTTACCGATGATGGGTTCCCCTTCATGGTCCTCTATCTCGTACACGGTAGGGTCACCACGCACAACCTTTGACACTTTGAATAGCTCCTCAGTGAAGTTAGCCTCATACCCCTTTGTGAATATGCTTTTGTACTTTGATATCCTGACAGTCTCACCTACTTTAAACTTTGGCAGTGGGTAGTCACCGAAATGGTGTCCAAACAATGTCGTCCATACTTCGTTTTCGTTTTTCTTACTAACGTCTTTAGGTTTCATTAGAATAGTACTGTGTTTGGTATTATTGTAATTCTCAACGAGCTGATCTAAAATGTCAATCCACTTGTACGTTCCTTTACTGTAGAAGTACTTCCACATAGACGTCTTGAGTGTTCTGTTAAACCGTTCCACGACTGCTGCCTTTTTATCAGAGTTCGTGCTGAAGTACTTCACATTGTGTTTCTCCAATAGATCCTTCACACCAACGTTGTAGAATTCCTTACCATCGTCAAACTGAACCAGCTTTGGATACTCACCAAATCTAGCCTTGGCCTTCTCTAGCAACTCTGTGACAGCCTTAGTCATGTTTTTCGTGTCTTTCCTATAGACAGGTATTGCGAAAGCATACCTACTAAGGATCTCAGTGGCTGTTAGTATCCAGTAGTACCCATTGTTCTTGTGCTTGTACTTACCCATATCGACCAAGTCCATCTGTATCTGCTCACCCAGATAGTCAACAAATGTTTGTCTAAACTTATGTTTCTTAACAACTGGTTTGTACTTGGTGTACGTGTCTTGAGATGTTAGCCAATCCTTTATCTTTGCCCTACTAACGTTTAGACCGTCTTCTTGTGCCTTTTGGTACAGCCTCTCAGCAGACTGGTAACCAGTTGATGGGTTGTAGTAAATATCTCTTAGTTCTTGCTCCATATACACTACATGATGTGTAAATCTAACAGCACCTCACCAACGCTAACACTGTTATCGTCCTGATCTGTTATCTTGAACTCTATAGTTGGTTGATGACTCCTTTGTTTATTGGGATTTTCGACCCAACACCAAAATGTTGTACAGAGCCCTTTAATGTCTGTGTGCTAGTTATTGGCAGTACTGCGATACAATCACTTTTGTTACCATTAACTATGTTATTAGATCTGTCCACGATACTAGATGTTACTTGCACGTATTTCAGTCCTCTGTTAACGTTCACAACGTTAGGACTGGTTTTTGTGGTGGCTACTGTAGTGTTTTCGTCAAACCCTAAAAGTTGTCCAAATTTAAACAGTTATATTTGTTGATCAGTTGTTATCGTACACGTCGAGTCATGTCTGTTAGCTACTAGCTTGACGTCTCCTAACTCTTTCAAGTCATCGGCAATCATTTTAAAGGTGTGGTACCCAGGACTAAAAACGTGGTCACTACTGTTGTAAGTTATCTTGTTGTTAGATGTGGTTACGTTAACGTAATCCCAAAAGATGGTTGCCTCCTTCACTAGTAAGTGAGGGTATAAGTTAGTTGCTAGAGTTGACTCTGGTAGGTCTACAGTTTTCGTTGAACCACTAATTAATACTACCACTCTCATATAACGTACGGTATGTTATGATGGATGCGTTCAAAAGAAAGTATCCTTATGCTGACAAGAATAGGTTTTTTCTTGACGTTGACGACAATATGCATATGCATATATTCTTCGTGACGAAAACTAATATTGGTGACGTTTCGATAGACTCAAGTAGGTTTAAGAGTAACCCGGAGTATACTAAGTATCTAACGATAAACAAACCAATGATAGTTAACCAGAAAGAGATAGCTAACGCCGTACGCGTGGCTAAGCTGAATCTAGTGAAAAAGTACCCTCACATCACTCTGAGCAAGTTTGAGTTCGATCCAACTGTCTCACAAGATGGTGAGGTTAATGGCGTTGACATATATTTCAGAAACGACGACATCATAAGCACTAACATAACTAGTGATACCTTCAAAAACGACAAGAGTATGTGGGTTAATTTGGTTACACAACAACAAGTCTCCAAAAGGTCACGAAGACAAGTTTCCAGAAATATGGTTATCTGGTGGAACTATCCAACCATTATCAAAAGGTCGCAAGAACCACTGGGGACTTTGGGATGGCTATCGAACGGAAAACGTGTTGAACTACCCAGTGAATAACTTTAGAGTCTTCGTTAATCGAAAGAGCTACTTTCTCTCAAAGCTACCAATACTACAAATCACCACGTCAAAGACGAAGTCAAAGTGGGACGACAACGAGAGCTACTATAGGGTCGTGTTTGCAACGTATTGTGCAAGTTTCTGTTGTGGAGTGTCGTTACAACACTTGTCACCCTCACAAGAAGTCCACCCTGTTATCACGAGTGTAATGAGGTTTCATCTCTACTTTACTGTTAGAAGACTTCTCAGAAGGATGGAAGGTGGTGAGAGTATGAGATCGATAAGTAGAGAGTTCGATGCTGGAGAATTGTATGGTAAGACAGACAAGATTCCTAAAAAACATTACTACCAGGGTAAAGTCCTTGCTGATGGTACAACAGGTGAGGAGAGAGTCTTCACGATTAACGACGTTAAGAACGACTACAAACGATACGTTCCTCTGGTGTCGAATGGTTTCACCAACATTGGGAGACAATATCTAAATCAGTCCGTAGAGGCCTTTGTTTACTCCACACTTGGTGCACAAGCGAGGACACGTGTGTCAGTCGTTGGTGATTCCGCAGGCAGTCTAGAGACTCAACAAGAGTTCCGAAAGTTGGTGGAGGACAGTGTTATAAACTATGATGTGTCAACGTGGATTCTCAACATGAACAAGTCGATTAAAGACACTAACGTTGTCCAAAACCTTGCACTGTCACCGTCTACGTGGTTAATGCCAAGTAACGTTGTAATCCTCAAGAACAAAATCGCTGGGTACAACAACCTATTGAAGACTGCTACACAGAGTATGAAGTTTGGAGTAAACAGTGGGTTAAACTACACAGAAACGACAGAGGTCAAGAAAGTACACCAAGAAGGTGGAGAGCATCTGGAGACACTTGATAAACCAAAGGTGACGAATCGTCTGACACCAAACGTGACACATCAGGAAGAGCACCTGGAGACACTTGATAAACCAAAGGTGACACACCGTCTGGAGGCATCAAAGGCGTCACCAGGTGACAACACGACAGAGTTGGGGCTAATTCTAGTGGTTTCGGCTGTGTCTGGCTATTTAGTGAGCAAATATGTGTTATAACATAATGAGTCTAAGTTATGGATTTGAGGACAGAGACTACGAGAGCGACAAAATACTAAGAAGAGCGAAGAGACATCTAGACAGTGACCCTAAGTTAAGCGTGAGCGGTGGGAGGATGTCTGGAGACATAGATATGGCGTTCAGGACACTCAAAAACATAGCAGATCCAGAAGATGATTGGGATGCTATCAATAAAAAAGTGTTGGAGTCCGTATACTTATCGCAATACTTTAGAACGCAGTCCTATAACGTTCTATTTGATTTTAACGTCACAAACCATACTGTGAGTATGGTGGAATACCACAGTGGAACAAATAAAGTGAAAACCATTAGAGATAAAACGAACATGTTAGTACAATACGATCCATCGTATGGTCCTATTATTGGTGTTAACAACGGTCACAGCTTCCTATCCCCTGAACTAACTCCAATTCCGTTTGAAGTTGGAATACATTTTAACTGTCCACGTATGCAATACTGTGACATATCCGTTTTTGTGGTAGTTAGGTTAGCTATGAGGGTTTCTACGAAAGATTGGGAGGCGATTATCTCAAACGATGACGGATCGTGGGACAAATACATAGGATATAAAGGAGGCGACAAATTATCATATGGTGGTGGCGCTCCAGCAAGGGAGTACACGTGTACAATCCCAAATAACATCGACACCACCAAGAGACATATGATATCAATACATTGGCGGATGGGTAACTCCTACGTTAAGGTGAACAACATAAGATCAACAGACTCAGACTTCACAGCTAATTACGAAGAGATAGGATCTCCTTACGTAACGATCTTTGGAGTGCATCGACCAAGAGTACTACTCGCACCCTACAAGTACCCGTCTATGATAGAGTTCTACGGTGTTAGGATTGTCTCTGGCTACATGACGAGCCGAGACATAATATTAGTTGGTAGAGATATGATGAAGGAATATGATGTGAGTTAAGATATATGAGGAAGAAGTCAGTTGTTGTTTTCAATCACATATCAAAGGATATGTCAGAGGAAGAGGTGCTAGAGCTCAAACGCTTGTACGCGTACTACCACAAACTAGAAGCCTGTTACAAATGGAAATACAAAAGGTTGAAGAAAATTAAACTATCGTTAAACATGACTAACATAGGGTTAACGACAGTAGGGATTATAGCTGGATCGATAACCGCTAACCCTCTAATCATTGCTTGTATTAGTGGTCCTGGTGTGATCATCCAAGGCTACTTGGCTAAATCCAATCTGACGAGTAGAGTGGAGCATTGCAAGTTTGCACACACTAGCTACAAGAAAATACTGACACAACTAAGATCGTATCTTAGAGGTCTTCCTTACAACGAGTCAATGTTCCTCTCAGACGTTAAAGTGTTGGACGATAATGTGACTGACTTATGCCCACCAATCAATGGAATGGTGAAGAGGTACAATAAAATATATGACGAGACACAAGGGGGGTCCGATTCCGACCTCCCTTTAAACACGGGTCTACACGTAAGAACCAGTGGTGTGTCAGTCGACAAGTTCCAAGAGTAGATGCTCAGAATTATTACCATCAATTAGCTAATTTTGACCAACACCCCGTTTTGGGGTGTTGGTCAGATCACTTTCTTAAGAGAACTGCTACTTTGAACCTTAAAATAAAACATACAGTATAATATAGGTGATGAGTCTAACTAAAGTATTTAGTTTTGAGAACAAGTCAGTCACAACTATCAAGGAAGGAGACAATATATGGTTCTGCGGACAATCGGTAGCTGCAACTCTAGGTTACACTGATACTAGTCAATCTATTAGAAAACATGTAGACGATAAATACAAGATAAATTATTGTTTTTTAAACCCCGTCGTTTCAACGGGGTTTAAAAATATACACCCAAGTACAGTCTATATATCAGAACCAGGAGTATATGCTCTGATATTCTCATCAAAACTAGAGTCAGCCAAGAGGTTTCAAGAGTGGGTATTCACAGAAGTTCTACCATCTATAAGAAAAACAGGTGTTTACACACAATGCAACCAGTTATCAATAATGAACGAGACAGACTTACATTATGATATAGTTAAATATATTAGAGAGTATCATCCAACAATAATCATCCCAAGGTTGGGTGAGTACCAAGACACATCTACTAAAAGAATAGATGGATGGAAGAAAGGTTACAGTGGTGGGCAACCAGATTTGATAGTTCCGCAACTACATAAGAGATACAACGGTTTTGCTATAGAGTTCAAAACACCGAAAGGTAATGGGGTTATTAGGGATAACCAGTTGAGGGTATTAAGGAGACTAAGATCACAAGGGTACAACACGTTACTATCCTCAGACCAACATGAGATAATACATTTCATAGAGACATATATGAGAGACTCCAGAGTCCTGTGTGAGTACTGTAATAGGAGATTCAAGAGTGAAACCACACTATCTAATCACCAAAAATACTTTCATCGAATACTCTATCTGTGAGATAATCTGTGAGATGACTGTGAGATAATCTGTGAGATGACTGTGACTAGATATCACGTATAGTATAGATGACTGACAGTGAGTCCGTACCTATTATAACGTCGACAACAAGGACCAAAGACCCTAAGAGAGTAGAGGCAGGCAAACGCTTGGCTGCTATATCTAAAGCTGCAAAGGAGAGGAAGATGAGAGAGAGAGTGGTAAGTGAGATAGAGTATGATGGTTTTAGTTATGGATACATAATAGGAACTATGGGAGTGGTTATAGCTGCTGGCTCATTGTATTATGCGATGAAGCAAGACAAACAAATGGTGACTGTTAATGAGGAGTCTAAGAACGTTGTAATAAAAAAGGAACCACCACCACGTAAACTCGACAGCCTCGATTAAAACATATCGTATAATATATGGCATCAATAGATAGAAAAGAACTGATGAACGAGCTATACGACGCAGCCCTTGTGACTGCTGGAGCCGTAGCCGTATCCATGGCATCAAAGAAAGTACTAAAAGAACCGTTGGGTACCCCCGAATCAGTGAAGGGCACCCTCAAGTTAGCGACTGCTGTAGGCGTTTCAACGCTACTCGTTAAGTGGGCGCAGAGCAAGAAATACTTACCTATTGACCCGTTCTCAAAGTAATCTAACGTAATACATAATGGCTAGTGTGATAGCGGGTGGTTTGTTCAACGCTATAGCATTCGCAGGAGCTGGGTTCATATTCAGCAAGCTAAACCATACCGGCTACGAGACAGAGATAAAGAGACACAACAAAGCATTGGAAAGTCTCGCAAGAGCGAAAGAAAAGTTCTACGAGAATGAGATTCGTCAGAGAGACAAAATTCAGGAGCTAAGACGACAACTTTCAGATGCTAACGCAGACATAAACTACACGAACCATGCTCTGGATCAACTAAGACAAGTACTGACTATACAGTATGATGGGAAGACGTTTAGTAAAGAGCCTGAGTTGTCAGACTATTACAAACCTTCAGATGAGATGAAAGAATATCAAATGGTATTCGTTGGAGTCGTTGGAATACCTTTAGGTTACCTAATATATAGAGTAGTATAATGAGCGCCAAAACTTTGAAGGAGATGGCTATGGAATTTAACAAAAAGCATAACTCGACAGAGACACTCTCTTACCAAACTCGTCAGATAGAAGAGTTGGAACAACTACTATCAGACGCTCTAAAACAGGTTGCAACAATAAAATGTGCATGAGTGGGAGACACTAACCGACAATCACAAAGTTACTACACTATAGTCTAAAGGTATATATAGTATAGTAACTTAGATGGTTGACGAACGTACAATGAGAATGTTCTATGCTGGGTACACGTTGGATGAGATCGCATCAAAAAAGTGGAGTGGTACTACATTAGGGTATACATTGGACGAGATCAAGAATGGAAGTAAGGACGCAAAACCAAAAAAGTGGTACGACACCACATACTGCTACGAGTGCAGTAACCACAGAACCCAAATCGAAGATGGTGTACATAGTTGTAACAAGTGTGGAGAGACTACCTATGGACGCGTGAGGAACTTTGTACCTAACATTTGGATGTACAATAAATCGGCTCATAGTTACAGTAAGTGGCTAGAGAGAATGTTGACTGGACTAGTCAATGAGAGTGACATACCAACAGTTGTCAGTGATTTTATAAAAATAGTATGGTCTCTTAAAAGAAACAAGTTGATTGTCAAGAATATATCGAAATATATTTTCTATGTCATAAGAATATGCTCTAGAAGAGGTATAGAGTTGAGAGGTAGTCTTAACGACCTCAAACCTGGTAAGGTCAAGGTACGATTCGAGTATAACCTGTATAGCGTAGTATACAAGGATCTAGGTTGGGATGGGAGAGGAGATCCATACTACAACGAGTGGGTAAATAAAATATATAGTAATATATAATGGCAAGACCAAAAATTTACCAAACTAAAGAAGAAGCTTTAGTAGCAGTTAGAGCACAAACCAAAGAGTGGATGAGAACTCATAAGTGGGTGTGTGAGACATGTGATAGACCATACCATGTGACCTCTAAATACAAACATTTAAAGACTAAAAAGCATTTGAGAAATTTAAACATTTAATTTCGAACTATTTTATAATGTCCATACGCATAGCTAGATACACCATCTGGTAGTATATGTCGCTTGTCGTCAAAGCAGCTTAAGGATATCTTATTTATTTCATTGCTTCCTAGTTGGTGGCTCTTGCTGCGAATAGTTTTAATTATGTGAGACATCTGCTCACCATTTGTTAGGACACTTTTATAGTTGTCATGTCTTATATTATTTCTATATAATGGTACTCTTCTTGATACCCTTAGCAGTCTTCCCACCTTTTCCGTCCTCTTTTATGTAGCTATACATTTTCGACCTTAAACCAACGAACTCAACGATTGGGACTCCTAATGTCTCATCCTTCATTTTACCAATAACCTTCTTGTTAGTTAGGTCGAAGTAAGGAGATGACTTGTCATATCCACTAAAGTCGAACACTTCTTTGTTAGCGTACATGTCTTTGTACACATCCTCCGTCTCAATCTCATACATTAGACTATCTGTATCTGTGAATAGTAATTTGGCTTTGTTGCCATATTTCTTTTTGATGTTACTGTAGTGGAAGTCGTACATCAATGTCTTTGATAAGTCTAGAATACACATACCTACGTATGCTGGTCTATTTAGAGTTAGTATCTCTTTGATCTTGTTAACTGCTACCAAGTTATTGTCAAATATCTTACTGCTTACAAAGGTTGGTTTTGACGTTAGTTTCTTCAGTTTTTCCTTGTCTGTTACTAACTCCACATTAACACGCTTTCGTAGATTCTCCATAGTCTTTCCGAATACACTATTATTCATGAGCTTGAAGAAATCCTTCTCAAAGTCGTTCTTCGCTTGGGTTCTCTTGTCTGTATTAAAGTCGATATATTGCTTGAGCCATGGTGACTGATCGAACTGAAGTACTCTATGTATCTTCTTAACCTTCATTCCCAAACTCTTGTATAATTGTAGGTTTCTATAATGAACAACGTACTTACTCTTACCGTTTAGGTTAGGTACAAGTTTTGCAACCTCTCCAACAGATATCTTAAACTTGTTTTGGATTGTCTTACAATAGTTTGACAACATATCACTACTTACTTTCATCCTCTCAAGGGCTAAAGGATAGTCGTTATGAAGATCGTGCAACTCCTCTGGATACTCTAAATCAACCTCGAGTATCAACCCCTTGTCTGAGTCGTTGTTATATTTATCTAGATTGTTGATGTCAAAACCTTCGACCCACTCAAACCCACCAGTCGGTAGATACTGACACATAGCCCAACCATAAAGGTTATTCGCGTCTAGGTACACGATATGTTTCGACGGTTTACTACTATCATACCCCTTCATGTACTTGTTATTAGCTTCTCCGTGTCTATGTGTTATACAGGATACACCACCTCGCATTCCTTTCTCGATAAACTGAAACATATCAATGTTAGTCATCAACTCTAGCTCCACTCCTGTCATCTTTAGAGCAGCGTCCCACGACAGTCCAGGTGACGTGAAGTAATGACAAGGATCTAACTGGTAGTACTGTTTACACGTTCTTCTAAAGTTCTCGAACACGTCAGCCAGTAGTAATACGTCAGACTTTAGGTATAGATCGTGGTACTCACCCATATTCTCCACACCCATTGTATTCCAAACTTCTTGAGCGTGCTCGTAGTCTGTGTCTGACACATGCTCGTCGTTTAGGATGCTGTAGAAACTCTCCTTTGATGGTAACTCAAGTTCGCTAAACTTATCGAAACTATCCATATAGTCATATGGGTACACACCTTTTCGCGACACCAACTCTAGCTCCTCACCTTGAAACAGTTCAGACGTATACTTGAGACAGTCCTTTGGTAGGTTGTTCACTAGGTTGGCTAGACTAGAGCTCATGAACTGGAAACTATCTAGAAACACTAGATGTTTACCTAACATGAATGCCATATATTTCTCCATATTATTTGGTATGACGTTGATTTTCAGACCTATCTTACCTATCTCTTGCATTATGAAGTGGCTATCATACCCTCTTAGATTGTGAAATATGACAGGTATCTTATCAGTCAGTCTATAGTTCCTATTACATAACTGATGTGCTGAACCTCTATATTTACCAGTGACATGACAATGATCTCTAACTCTCACGTCTCTACGTTTATATTTTCCATCACAAATATGACATTTAGTCGCTTCCTTGAAGTTAACCTTATCAGCTACGGTCAACACCATGTCCTCATTAAAATGCTCCTTTCTGACTTTCTTGCAGTATTTAACCTCCTCTAGCATCTTTTTCATGAACTTCCTAACCGCGTTCTTACCTCGAAACATCTCTACTGGTTTACTATATTTATCATCGTAACAGCACACTACTTTGTATACCCATACCCACAGTCTGTGTGTCTTTGGTACTCGCTAGTGTACGATCCTGTGAGTGGTTTCACGTTGTCGACCTTCTCTGTGATAGCCTCAAAGTCTGCGTATATCACAAATGGTACCTCTAATTGTTTGTGGTAATTTTTGTACTCAAGAATGCTATCTTCTTCAGCTGGCATCTTGATCGCTTGCTTACCATTTACCACTATACAAACCTCCTTATGTTTCTCTAGAACCTCACTGGTAGTAAAACATTGAAGACAGTACCTACAGAAACTATTGCGACACTTGTGTTTAGACTGACCACACATAAACCTACAAAAGTCTTTGATGTACACGTAGTGTCGTTTAACACCATTCGTTATTAGCAGTAGGTCCATATGATCCTCACACTTCTCCTCAGAAACGTAGATAGGAAATGTCTGCTTGTTCTCATACCCAAACACGCTTATGCTAATATCATTCTGCCTCTCTATCTTGTTGTACTGTTTCGTATCCACTGGAAATCTCACTCCGTCATAATTGACAGAACCTACGTTCTTCTTGTGCTTCGACACTCTCTGCGGATTCTTTCCTACAGGACACTTGTGTAACACGTGACACCACATAAAACACTTGTCATCGTTGTTCATTATGTTAATCAAACCTTTAGACGCGTTCCTCAACTCTTCCGGTAGCTCAATATAACTCGATCCTTTAAGAGGCTTATACACTACCACATTAATATAGTGGTCACTAACACTGTCTACAACCCACCCAGACCCTTCTGACAACCACACAGCTATACGATTCACTATCTCCTCACTAGATTGCTTCGTAGTCCCACTAATATCAACACTATTAGTCACTGTTTTGACCACACTATTGAAGAAGGCTGTCTTAAACACAGACTCACCGTCACCAATCTCTTTCTCTAGAGTTACTTTCAACGTCTCAGAAAACTTTAAACCTTTCAGTCTCTCTAACTCTTTCTGTAAAGTTGAGTCCACTACTCCTCTAGTCTTGACTAGTTGTTTTAGTGGATCATTATTGTCGATTACCTCAACACTATACGACTTAGTGTACCCTTTGAGAGCAACTCTCCTTTGTACTACAGTAGGACGTTTCATCTTAGCAATAAGACTAGTGATTCTCTCATACTCTTTGTCTGAGGCCTCCTGACTCAACTGTGACCTCCTCACATATCGTCTAAGATCACGTCTAGCCTTTCTGACCTCCCTAATTCTGGTGACTCTACTAATGACGTTCTCTCTAGATCCTCTTCTAATAAGGTCCATCCACTTATACCCCAATGCTTTAGCATCAGCTAGATAGTCAGACATCCTCTCTTGAAAACTCATCTTAACATTCGGTATAACTAAATTACCAGAACCCATAACAGGATCACGTGCACCACCACTCGATAGTATACCACTACGAGCGACATTACCACCCACAACAGAGTTACGTTTACGTCCAGACCTTTTCATAAGAGTCGTTTTATTATCTAATATAGCTAAGTCCTTAGACCCTTTTGAACCACGAGCCCCACTCAACTCATGAGTTGAAATAAAGTCTATATCAGGATCATGTGTAATATTGCTTGACAGTCTTGTCACGAGCGACATCCTCACCCACAGCAGCCCCACGTCTAGACATCTCACTCTGTAGCCTACTAGCTGACATACGTCTCATAGGCTCCAAACCACATGACATATTGTCTATTAGTAGTCTCGAAAGTGGGGCTAACAGCAAACTTTTTCCATTTGAATGTCTCAACTTCTCTGGGGAACTAGACACTTTTTCCGTTTTTGGATTCCGCATATTTGCTCGAAAGTTATATGCGGAATCCAAAAACGGAAAAAGTGTCTAGTTCACCAGAGAAAAAAAGTTGAGACACGAAAAATGGAAAAAGTGTGCTGGTAGCCCCACTTTCTATACTACTAATATCAACTAGGTAATTTAGATGGTCTACGTCATGTTTATCTTATTTTAATTAGAGCATGGTCCGCAGTTCCTACATCCACCCTCTAATATGCTCTCCAGATCTTTCTTTCTTATATTACTTATAAAAGATTTCAAGTTAGTATATGCTCTGTCTTCCATTTCTAACTTGGACAACAAACAAGGTCCAAAGTATCTGAGAGAATGTTTTCCATATCTTAATATGCATTACGCAATTCATAACGCTGTTCTTTTCGTCTAAATAAATTATGTGTGGAGGAGATAGATTATTATTTATACCTTATACATGAGCACGGCAATATCCTGGAGTCATCTGTTGTGTAAGGTAGAAAATTTAGCTCCACAAAGAAACTCATTATAAGTGAGATTATTAGTGTTATATACTGCTTTCAAAGCTTTTTCCTGTATTATTTGCAATTGCTTTCTATCCACACTTTACATAAATTCCATGGACAATATGACAGTATGTTAAATGAGGGAGAATTGCTGATTTGTACAGCTGCAACTTGGCAGTCATCGGAATTAGCTTGCATAATCTCATTATCACTCCCACTTTCTGACTACATTTAGTACAGACATTACTAATTATTAGATTCCTTGTTCCTTATATTGTTACCGTATTAAAGATACTTAACCTCACGCCTGTGTGATCTACCTCTGAGAGAAGACCCCCTAGATAACACTAGATGTTTAGCTAGTAACTAAACCCTCCTCACTTGAGCAACTGAACCCCCATTATTATATGCATGCATGAACAATGGTTTGAAATCGAGTTTGCATATAAAATATAACAGTGATCGGGTTAACGATCCCATTGTGGCAACCTAGACTACACTCTAAAAAAATCTTGGTGAAATTTCACCAGAAACTGGTGAAATTTTCACCACGTTCCATGTTCGTATAACACCCACACTATCCTGGTTATTTTCACCAGGAATCCCTGGTGAATTCATTCCAACCATAATCCTGGTGAAAATAACCAGGCAGCAGTGGTGAAATTTCCTGGTTATTTTTTACCAAATTCCTGGTTAAACCCACCAGTAATTCCTGGTATAACACCCACACTATCCTGGTTATTTTCACCAGGAATCCCTGGTGAATTCATTCCAACCATAATCCTGGTGAAAATAACCAGGCAGCAGTGGTGAAATTTCCTGATTATTTTTGACCAAATTCCTGGTTAAACCCACCAATAATTCCTGGTTAAGTTGGTTGCTATCCTGGTTAATAACACCTGAACACCAATACTTCACAAAATTCATCATATATATATATATATATATATATATATATATATATATATATATATATATATATATATATATATATATATATATATATATATATATATATATACTAATAATAAAATAGACTACACGTTCATACAAACATTTTACTTTAAGTTTCTGGAGGTGTTCCTCCGTCTTCAGAAAGTTTCTACAAACTTTCTGAAGACGGAGTAACACCTCCAGAAACTTAAAGTAAAATGTTTGTATGAACGTGTAGTCTATTTTATTATTAGTATTAAGCTCTGACCAACACGGCCATTGAGCACTCTAGAAATCTAAAGAAGACTTAACTTTGGATATATATATATATATATATAATATGTAGCTTTCACGTAGTATTGAGTTTATTCTCGATAACATTAAATAAGACTCCTGTGAAATATAGTACATATGTAACATAATAAGAAATCAATTATAGCTATATAGAAGAAACATCTCACATATACTGTAGACCTGATATTTAAGATTATTATACCGACTACCGATAAGCAATGCATCATGCATGCAAGTGAGGCAAGCATGAACTAATGATACATTTTAAAATGTTAAGAGTTCATGTCCATGAGTTATATATATAATGGTTATATACTGTATATATATATATACATGGGTTATAACTATACAGTTAATGTTGTTGCACATAAAGCAACCTCACACCTAGAGACACACCCCCTATACTATTTTGTTGCCTTTTAATGCTGTTCGCATGGATATAACAGCTGGAGAGGTATGTTTGTGACTGGCAGCATCTTCCAAGCCAATTAAAGTCCACTTTTTTAAAGAATTCCCACGTGGTGGAACATTGCCACGGGTAGTTTACATCCAAAACATAGAACATTTTAAAGCAAACATCCATGGCCTTCAAGAGTGATATTTGCTGTAGTGCCTTCCTTTCGACAATAACTAAACACTGCAATGGCTCGCCATCAATGAACCCAAGATAAGCACGTGTGGCTGTTTATTTGTAATTTCTTCCAAATATTTTGGCATGTTTGTACCAATCTAAAAAGGAAAGAAATGTAAGTGTTTTACATGTATATTTATTACTATCAAAAATTGCATATTCATTTTCTCAAAAAAAGTTTTATCAATGTTAATATGTTAGGAAATGAGAGCTTTTGGATCGGTATGACTTTGGAAGGCATGTGTGAGGATGCAGTAAGGTGGGATGTAGTGGATGACTGTGAGGGTGGGATGGTATGCAGATGGTGACCAGCCCTTTACTTGGGCAAAAATGCTCAAATTTATAAATGTTATTCAAAATTGCTCAGGATAAGGGTCCAACCTTAATTAATTAACCACCATTGGTGACCCTCCAGTGAAGGGGCAGGTATATTTCGCTTCCATTTTCCGGTATATGCAACCGGGTTTAGGTTTGCAACCGGGCAACATTAAGGTACTTCATGTTAGATATATATATATATATATATAAGCTTATATATTAGTCCACCGCTATCAACACATAAAGAGATACATAACTATATATTCTCACTTTTTAAAGGCAAATTTGTGCAAAACCTTTTTTATAATTTATAGTTTATAGTAGACTTATACTAGATGTAACTCAGATGTATATGGAAAATAGCGGCTGAGACATCAAATCGTGTTTTATCTGGAAATGCGTATTAAAATAGTCAACGCAGTATTTGCCGTAAAATTATAGTCCACAAAAAACTGTAAACAACTGTTTGTATGATCGGTGATGAACATCGGTGATATCTTGCCTTCTGTACTCGACCAAGTGCAAACACAAATAAATTATTCTCTCCAGTTATTGCTCACACATACATTACACATCAGAATACTGTATAATATTACAATCTCCTTACCGGTTTAACATCAATGTAAGCGACCAAAGCTTCATCAATGCTGGCCCTCTTCTTCCCCTATCTTCCCGGTGGCAGAATACACGGGAGAAGGCCCACTGAAACATTTATCTTTTTATCGTCTGAACCTAAATAAAAAGAAAAAAACACTCATTGTAATTAACACCGATGGTACCACCAGAAACCATCGTCATAAACAATGACAAAATATGATAGCTGTTCATCTTTAGAAATACTTTTTTAAAAGAAATCTACCATCTTAGGATGGAAAAATTCCTATACCATTCTCAATTATATGCCAAAAACATTTTGTGAACAAGCATGTGTCTTACAACACCAACAATGATCCATTGGTAATGTGGGTGGCTCGGATCGGACGATTTCAATGTTTGAAATCCGAATTCTTCATCATTATCATCACAAAATCCCCTTTCATGCAAAAATTTCAATGTTTTTTTCCTTCAAACCCCAACAATATCAAGAAACAAATTTGACGAGTCCGCAACTACCATATATTTTGTTGATTGGACAATATTACTTGAGGCTTTCATTCTCGCAATACCAGCTGCAACCATATCAGTAATTTTTTCCTTGCTGAACTCATCCCAAAAATCATTATCCATTTCAACCTCTTGTAACTCATCTGGATTATTATGATCATTATCATTGTTATTATCATCATCATCACCATTATCATCATCATCAATATTAACCGAGACATGACTATTATCGATATGTCGTTGTAGTGCATACACCTATATCTATTCCTGAAAGTACGCTTACATCCATCTTGAGAGCATGTTACTGAAGATGTGAATGAATTTCCAAAGAGAATTGCATGTGTGTTTTTAAGATGTGATATAAGTCTGTTAACGTTACCATTGATAACATGGTTACACTTTGGACACATATAACCCATGCTTAAAACCGAAAGGTACAGTAATTTCCAAATACAGTATAATGTCAATGTATCCAATTTAATTCAGTATACCTCATCACTATCAGCTTTGAGCTTCTTCAAATTTGCCAACAACTTCATCCTCGGGCCAACTGGTTTAATTATTTCTTTCATGGTATCAAAATCAAGCAACATAAATGCCTCTTCATCGATACAATTCTCTGTATAAAACACAAATAGAAATAAATAGTATATAGACCTACAGTATACAAATACATCTATATAGTTGCTTTACTATAAAACTATAAATTCGACGAACAAACATAATGTATTTTTACTAAATTGAATGCAAATAATATAATGGTTGACGAAAGACGTTTGTCAAAATAATTATCCAACATGGCGGCAAATATCAAAATATTATTAGAAAATAATAGAAGATATGGTATACTATATAGTTACTATACTTTGTAGTATTAACCTATAAAGTTTATACACTAACAACGTGATGCGCCCTAGGAAATGTTGAATATAAATAGAAAATATTAACAAGGTGTAGTTTCTGTCGAAATAGCGAGTACAAAGTTCGACGTTTCGAGCGAAGGCCTTCTTCCTCGGGCTTCCCTGAGAGTGAAACTTGACAGCGCTCGTTTGAAAATGTTAAGCCTCACATTCGCTATTTCGGCGTTGTACAACGACAGCTTGTAGTTTGATGTAGGTTAGCATGATGTTCATGTTGTATAGTAAGTAGCCCAAACAACCAGAACGTCATGACACTCGTTATGCATTATGCATCGTTCCCGCTCAACCATAACATACTATTTATAATAATAAACGTACCTTCAAATACGTCCTTCAGAGTCAATAGATTCCATTCTTCTAGTTTCTCCAACACAAAACTATCCATTACTTTAAGACGCGCGTCGGTGTTCAATGTGACGTTATAATACCTTCACAATCACACTAGCACTTCATGGCAGAATTGCGCCAAAAGAGAAACTGAACTGACGTATATAGCAACAGCCAATCAGAAACGAAATGACATCATACACCATAACCCTCATTAGTGAATTCACCAGACTAATGTGTTATAGCGATTATGCAGTAAAGATATTATCATTACTAACCAGGAATTGTGGTACAATTAACCAGGATAGTGTTAAAAATATTTCACCAGGAAATTTTCACCAGACATTTTTTAGAGTGTAGGAGCCATTATTTCTTGCAAATTGATTAATTGTGTGTATATAATTAATGACGAATAAAGGCCCGTTACACGGTGTAATTTTTCATGCAACTTGTCTCCCAATGATGATTTGTGCGGCGTTGAAGTTGCAGTTGCAAGGTGAGGGGTGTACACGATGCAACGCATTTTTTTCGAGAAAAGCATTTTTTTCGATAAAAGCATTTTTTTCGATAAAAGCTATTTTGTTTTGCAAGAACAGTGGATGACGCGCATATTATGCGTTCGCAGTCGTTGTTATGGAAACATTGCGAGACAAGTTGCTGAAAGGGTGTTACACGATGCAACGCTGAAAAAATTGTTGCAATCGTTGCAGAAAGTAGAACCCGATTCTACTTTGTGCAACGATTGATGCAACTTGTCTCGCATCGATTTTGACCATTGCACAGCATGTTACACGATGCAATGGTCCGTGCAACTTGTCTCGCAACGGCGTTGTGAGACAAGTTGCATGAAAAAATTGCACCGTGTAACAGGATTTAACCAAGTGATGGAGTGGGTTTTCATAAAATATGGGCTTTGTATTAGGGCGTTGTTGTTGAATAAATAGCTCGAGGACGAAAGAACTTGTAAATAAATTGAAAAGTGAAATAAAGGGCTGCGTATTAATAGACCAAATGCGGAAATACATCATGCATCATTATGCACGCAAAGTCTCGTCATATATTCATTTTAACTCGTTGTTCTTAGCTTTGGACAATTTTCAATATAATTCTGAAGTTCAGGCTACGTCTAGAAAGATACTTATATCTTATTGAATGGTTTGGCATATAATACGGCCGGGTATTTTACGAGTTTCTCGTTTGTTTGTGATACGTTGTCAGACGTTGTTTCTGTTAAACTGTCGATTGCTTTGAGATATTCATCGTCAAAGTCGTCAGAGTTTAACGAAAATAATAAGGCGTCGTTCATGTCTGTACTTACATTTTCAAAATTAAAAAGACAGTTCGCATCCGCTATTTTAGGCTTTGGTTTAAAGCCGCAAAAAAATCCGTATTTTTGTTCTGTTCAGAAGAGGAGAAATACGGATTTTACCATGCAATACGGCCTGGTATTTGTTCTGTTCTCGTGCCCTTATATGGAAGAATTACGTCATTGTCATATAATAAATTGTGTTATTTCTTACAGGTGCAATCATTACGAGAAATTAACAACAAAATGGCCGCCGCTAGCTTGAATACTAATTTACATATGGTCTTTAGAAAATGGCAATTTTACAGTTAGTTACTGTACTTAGAGCGGAAATATTAAAATGAAGATTCTGCTTTTCGAGTTGATCGCTTACCGTTTGCCGACCTCTTAATACACGTAACAACGATTTTCAAATTATTCAGTTACCAGTGTGATTAGATCAGTAAAATCTACGATCCGCCAAACTGTGTTGAAAATTGCCAACACTGAAATAAAATAAGCTATACCCGTCATTGAGTTGTTGTCGCAATTTGTTTGATATTTTCATAAGCGTTTTTTCGAAAGTCGATGGAAGAACTAGAGGCACATAAAGTGTTGAAGAAACTAAGTTATCTCTAGATTTTGGCGGGTCGTATATTTAACTGATCTAATCAAACCGGTAACTGAATAATTTGATAATCGCCGTTGCATATATTAAGAGGTCGGAAAACGGTAGACGAGCTACTCAATAAGCATAATATTTATTTTAATATTTACGCTCTATGTAACTCACTGTAAAATGGAACGCCATTTTCTGAGGATCATATGTAAATTAACCATCAATTAGCGGCGGCCATTTTGTAGATAATTTCTGGTAATGTTTCAATCTATTGTGATTTATGAAAGTACATCGATCCTTTCTACGGTGTTCCAAGGGATGTGTAGAATATATAAGCCCATATATTCAATTGAAGTAAAACAACACCCAACAAATTGATAATTTTCGTGTTTTAATGAAACAAGTCAAGTGTATTACAAACTAAGGAACAGAATTTTTTATTAACAGGAATATGAAGAATTGAAATTGTTTGAGCTGGCCGTGATGTTTTCCTTTATGGCATGGTTATATTGGGATCCGGCTGTGTTTCTAAATGTCAAAGACTAGAGAAAAGAAAACGCAATATGTTAATAATTGGATAACGGTCACAACGTCATGTATCGTCATGTATATGATAGTTAACAATTATTCACAGGCCTCAGTGTCGGTGAACAGTGTTGAATATTTACCAAAACGCGAAACTTCCTGGAAAATATCCATTTTTGGTTCATTTCCTTTTAGTTTCATTAAAATGCAGCGAAAAATTGTCGCAAAACACGATGGGTAAGTAAGTTGTTTACTAGTTTTGTCAATTATATGTCGTTCGAAAGCCATTTCATACATGAACAAAGCTAGGCAAACGACTAGTGAATTGTAGTCCAAATGTAATATTTATTGAAATACTATATAAACAGAACAATCTATAATGACAAAGAATAACTGTTAATTCTGGGTGAGTAAACAACAGTTGTTATTTTTAATTGTGATTGTATTTCTTTCATTTATAAATGTTTCCTTTGTTTTTGCGGTATAAAGCGTATGTATTTCCCAATTCATTTGCTTTTCAGTTGACTAAGACAATTTACAAATGTGATTGGTAAACCGGCAATTTCTACTTCTGAGTAATTTTTATTGCCAAAGCTTTCGTTTTTAATTTTTGCATAATTTGCGGTGTAAGAATGATTTTCAATGCTTGCAAATGTTATCGAATGCTATGTGAAAGGCAATAAACTCTTCAAATCGTACCCTAAACTTTAAATGTAGATATCGATGAAGTATATGCAGTTTTTTCCTTTTAATGCATAATATAAACAACAATTGACAGCAAACAATTCATTCAATTGAATGTGTTTTCGGGCACGTCATTTGCTATCCTCCGAGTTTCTGTTCACTTTTTATTGGCTCTTTTTGCCATAAATACTATATTAAAGTAATTTCACTAGATATAGTAATTGTTTACTGCCTGCCTGCTTTTACCTTAATACATAATTTATTTTAATTTATTTTCACTTCCAACTTCACATAAGGATTTCACTTGACATTAATTCAATTACTAAAATATAATTATTGCCATTAAAAGTGACGCATTAAGTTCCACCGAACCCAATTTCATATATTCCATTTACACGAGAAGAACTGCATTTGATCCAGGTCAGACTGGCACTCCTAAATGAACCTAATTTATTAAATCATCATGTTTTTCTAAAGCGTGCAAGTAATGTGATGTAATTTCCAATACTTACTAACTATGCGTCCAGTTTCATCGCCTTTTAGTTTTATATACTTTCAACGATTAGTAGTGACCGGCACTACTGCTGCGGCTTCGGCTTCGACCATCACTATGACTGCGACTACGGCTGCGACTTTTGCTATGGCTAACACTGCGACTTTGGCTGCGACTTTGGCTGCGACTTTGGCTGCGACTTCGGCTGCGACTTCGGCTTCGACTTCTTGCACGTCCTCGTCCTCTACGCTCACCCCAGTATCTGTAGCGGCGTACGGGGAAGTAGACTGGTTGGTCATGATGATCACTTTGTGTTGAACTAACGATGGAAAAGGACATACATTCATTAGCTATATGTATCGAGGTCAATAGAATACATGGATACTTCAAGTTGTTGACAAACAATTAACTCCAATAGTTTTGCTGATGCCAGATACCTCCAAAATATAACTTCTCATTACTTTGATGTTAACTCGTAGTTTATTATAGCTATTCACGCAAAGTTACCATGTTACTGATCTCGTCGCTTAGTTCACGATAACGACTTTCGTAGCTTAGTCTGGTTAAGCGCTGGTCTAGAGATCATTCTCAATTAACACTTGATTAATATTAGACTATGTGCACACGGTGTCTTTTTCAAGCGTTTTATTTGTGTCGTTTTCAATTTTGTCGTTTTGGCACTCCGTTCACACGAAGTGTTTTCGCAATATCCATCGCATTGTTTACAGTTTGGTCTGTCGTCTGTTAAAACTTTTAAATGCCGTTTTAATCGCTTTTTGACTCATTAAATAATTGAATGGCTGCATTTTTTCTTTTATTTGTTGTTATTGTTATTAATAACGAGTTCACAACCAGGGTTGGCAGCTGAAAGATCAATTTCCCGGCGAACAAAAATAATATCAGAATATCCGCCATTTTGAATTTTTAGCGTTTCAGGGTTTTCCCAAGGTTTTCCCCTGTTCACACGAGAACAAAAGGCAAAACGACACAGTTGAAAACGTTTTCAATAGCGAAAACGGTTATCAGATATCGTTTTCGTTATTGAAAACGTTTTCGTCAGTTGACGTCGTTTTCATCCGTTTTCGTGTGAACACCCCGTGAAAACGATACTTTTTGAAAAACGTTTCAGATAAAAACGCTTGAAAACGTGACACCGTGTGCACATAGTCTCAGTGGAGCACTTATAGTGCATGGGCTCATTAAACTCGAGAGAAATAATTTGAGAAATAATTTGTCTTTGTCTATAATAATCTTTGTCTACGCGTGTACACAACAGCACAAGCTATACATTTTTGTCATACATGTATATATACAGTGAAGAGGTGAATGTGGGCTTGGAGTAGACAGACGATACAAAGATAATGGACATTCGCTCTCCAATCTCGGTGACTCCTCTCTTGGCAACCAGAAGGTTAATATAGGTTCGTTCCCTGCTCTGGACTCAGAAAAATTTTCTGAGGATTTGAGCTTGATGATCGTCTATGTATCTTCTATAGATTTTATTAGGCATAAATACTTAGTCATGCTATACCAGACGAATAAATCTGACTATAAAGAACGTCGTGAGATTCTAAATCTAAACCATAATTATATAAAACGCGGCGAAAAAATACATAAAAGAAAAGGTCTTTTTAATTCCAATTGTTTTTCAATTCGCACAAGCTGACATTCTCTTTCAGGATGAAGAAAATTATCTTTCCAACCAGTTATATATTATATACTAGAAATTACTATCGCAAGTGAAGTGCTGCCTCATTTCAAAGAAATTCCAATATTTTACAAGACAGATTGGCGACGTAAAGAGGCGCGGGTAGAACCGTAGGGGAAACTGCTTTGTTATCGCATTTATGGTCACAAATTTTTTTCAATCATCAATAATTAATTACCAAAGCTTGATAAACCAAAAAACAAAATCGAGAAATACCAGGTTATTATTACCTTCGACGGCTGATTGCCGTATAATTTCTAAGTACATAAACCGTTTTTACGAAGGGTATGCACGTTCTCGTAATATAATGGACACGTATGTTATGTATTTAGACCACTGATCTCAAATAATAGGACTGGATTGAGCTTTCTATTGTATCTGATGAGCTGATTTTGAAGCTTGCACATCCCTTCAGATGTTCCCTTCAGATGTCTTAAAAATTGCAACAGTGTTGCAATCAACAGTTAGCAAACAATGTTGATAGTTTAACCGAGACTCCAAAAATAGAATATTGAGTGCATTTTCAAAAAAATAAGGTGGATTGTTAGTTGCCATAAACCAATCACCGGCAAATGGGTCACTATATTGCAAAGAATACATTTTATCAGAGCAAAAAGGTTTTATTAACATTATTTCTTATACAAGTATAAAGGTTATTTCCAACACAATGTGACATTTAGGAATGATGAATCCCATGCATTAATGTTTGTTATTTGATAATGTATTATTGCACATTTTGTTTAAATTGTTTTGTATTGCCTTGTGTAAAATCAGCACAAATCGTTTTACTTGGGTCAACAACATCCAACCTCGTACCCAGGGCATTTTGCTTCCACGGTGGAAAATGCCCTGGGATCGGCTGGTCACATGACACCCAGAATTTCTGGGTGTTTAGATATGATAATTTTTGTGGTCTTTGTTCCATTGCCTTTGTCTACTTTATTGACCTGAACAATTGAAAAATAATCAGAGTTGTTCATGTCAGCATTAGTCGGCATAAAAGCAGCTAACAAGATTAATAATTTACCATACATCCATGGTTATCCAATTTAGTGAAAGTTATCACTTCTAATTTGATGTACAATTTAAAGACAGCATTCAGATTTAGATGAATAAATTATACTCGGCTGAATTAATTGGAGTTTTATGACAAGCCAATCGCATTATAGAATGGACCAGCCGATCTTAGGGACATTTTCTCCGACCTTCCACCGTGGAGGCAAAATGCCCTGGGTCTGACAATATATGTTGTTGTTCAACCACCAGGATTTTCTTCGACATCATTTGCCATTCTCAAAGCAACAATAACATACACATTGTAACATGATATTCACTATCACTTGCTGTTGGAAAATATAAATATACACAAAATATAAATATACACATCAATATTAGTAATACCATAGTTGTTACCAGTAGCGAAACTGGCCGTAGCAACTGGTCATGTTATGACTGAATATGTAAATCGTTTAAAAATTTGCATTGATCGATTGTCACTCCCATTTCAGGTAAAGTAATGACAAGGTTTTTCTCTGCACAGATGTAAGTTTGTTGAGCAACAGGCACAAACCTTCGTTTGTAAATATTGAGTATTGTCTTTGGCGAGAACTGTCAAATGTCACCGGCTTCGCTAGGTTTGATTTTAACGAGCACAATCACAATGACTTCGTTTGATTTGAGTTGCGTGTACACACGAGACAAACAAGAAAAACTAAGTACACAGAACTATCTTAGTCGTCTTACCTTGAAAACAGAACATCTCCTCACTGAAATGAATTGAAATTCCCAACAGCACCAAAGGCAGGGACAGATCGTTCGTGAACTTCGTCTCTCTCCTCATGGCGTTGCGTGATCAGAAAATACCATGTTCGTGGTGGCGTTGACGAGTTCCGAACATTAATTCCGTACAACTTCCGTGAAAACGAATAACCCTCTGGAGTATGTGAACAATCTCGTTCCAGAGCAAACTAAACTACGTCACAAAACGTCATAAAACTGAACATCCACCGGCCTAGGAAATTTTCACATATATCGAGATCTCGTTGACTATACATAGGTGCGGAAAGAGGTCTGGGCACGAGACATAGATAACCCATGTCAAGATTAGTGTGCTGCCTACGGCAGCAATTATATATATATATATATATATATATATATATATATATATATATATATATATATATATATATATATATATATATATATATATATATATATATATATATATATATATATATATATATATATATATATATATATATATATATATATATATATATATAATATATATATATATATATATATATATATATATATATATTAGTTGTACAGTTATATATAATTTGGTAAAACTTACTCCATCATCTCGTTAATGTCATATTCCTTGATACTTTTTGCAAAAACCAACGTAGCTGCAAAAACGACAAAAGCAAGAAGAAGCAATGTTGACCGGTTCGACATATTGATCCTTGTTAAAGTGTTCTCAGAATGATTTACTTCCCGAAATGATAATCAATGTTGTAGAACTCACCCTTTTTATAATCTTTAGAGGTCACACAAATATTGTTTTTTTCTTCACTTCTCTTTGTTTGCTATAAAGCACTTCAATTAAAGATACAATACCTGATTTGAACTGAAAGGCTCTTTCATACCCTATTTGACTCCAGCATCTATATTGGTATGTTTTGACGAGTGACGATCTTATTTTGATGTGGTGCTTGGAAACAATTTTCAACCTATGTTCGAGAATATCGCTAAAAATTTGATGTTTAACGAGTGTTGCCGTTTGTTAACAGGGAAATATAGTTTGTGACCAGAATTCACAAGCAAATGAATCAGAGATACAGGGCATGGGGAATGATGGCATGCGAAGAGACGAGGGAATGTGCTGCTAGGTTGAATTTCTATACTTCATTTTATTCTTTTGGAGAGGAAAATTGATCACAAACAAGAATAACACATAGTACTGAAATTGTGGGCGTATTATTTTCATTTTTTACGAATGAATTTTATTATTAATTTTGTCTGGTCGCGACAAATATTTACCATCATGCAATTGTTCAAACAGATTACCAAAAACATGTAGTAAGTATATATCCAATTCAAAGTCTGATATAAAAGTGTTGTTCTGCGTAGGCAGTGTATATAAATACAAACCTCCTAAACAGTGTGCAGGTGGTCTAACGTTTCGAGCGAGCGAAGGTCCTTAATCAAATAATGAAACAAAAAATAAAGTCACTTCTCTGATGAAGAACATTCGCCCACAACGTTAGACCTCCTGCGCACTATTTCGGCGGTATACCACCCTTTTAGAGTATCCACTTAAAACAATTTCTAATACTGTATATACTTACTGTATATCTAATGTATATCGAATGTATATCTCATGTATATATCTAATATATGTCTAGTATGTATAATGTCCATAAACGAACCCAAAGCACTTCAGTGATTCACCAGCAATCTTTATTTTTTTACCTTGTGAAAACGTCATAGAAGTAAGTAAGAATCCTTTCCCATTGCTAATGTATATCTAATGTATATCTCATGTATCTAATATATGTTTCCATAAGCGAACCAAATTAGCACTTATTCACCAGGAAGCAGTCATTCACCAGGAATTATTTTTCATCATAGAAGTAGGTAAGATGCTTTTCCCCTTGCTGAATATATAAGTGATTCTAACAATTCAAATATTGTGACAGCTCTTCAGCAATATGCGACTTTCTCAACGATAACCTTAGTCATACTATGCAAATGACACCTCTACTGTACTATACCCCAAATTTTGTTCAAAATAAATTATGTCGTAAACGGCTTTTAATTACTGGTCCATTTTAGAGTTTTCAGCTAGCGACTGATGCATGACTTCGATTACGTGTTTCAATAAAAATATCTGCTCTGGAAAACATTATTTTGTATAAGTACATGTATTGCAGCATATCGCCGACATTCTAGTTGGATCTTATAATGATCATTGAATATTAATGTTCTTACTATCGGCTTTCCTTCGGTGTTAAATAGATTGATACGTTTATAAAAAATAAGAATTTCGTATAAACGTGTAAGAAATTAATATGAAAAATAGAACTGCATATGACTGTCGTGGCCTTATATATAGTAGCGCAGTAAAATTTAAAGAAGAAGTTAAATGCCAAAATTGAGCAATGCATCCATGTTCCGTATATCCGCTTACAAGTTGTCTTGCAATAGAGGAGATATGATTCCATATGCCAAATATAAACCCTGCATGATGTTGTAGTATTTTTATTACGTTATTTTTAATTAGAGCTGAAAGATTATGCTCTAATGTTCGCAAAATCTAAATTACCTTAATTACACAAACGATTAATCAAAACTGTTGTTAATTGACTTGACATGTTTGTTAGTTAATTGCATACATTAGGGTTAAATAATAGTAGTATAAAAACATACTAAAAGGATAGTGTACTGTGTAGGAGGCATAAGTTTCAAGCAAAGGCCCTAGTAGCACCACCTACGCATTATAACGAATGCTTTGCAGAGCAGAGGGGAGTATCCATCATCATCATCATTATTTACCCTGAGATTGCTCATCTCTTGGGCTGCTTGGTCATGCGGCTACCGAACCGCTGATCCATAGCTAGGTACAGTCGTAGCAGGCAAACAGGCTAAAATTTGCTGTTATGTTATTTGCTAAAATCCATATTATGTTTAGGGAGGGGCATAAGCCAAGAAGGGAGCTTAAAACCATTTCTAATGAACTTTTCTAAGGACTCTCATGAACGTTAGCCAGCAAACAACGTTTTGGGTATTTAAATGTACGCAGAAATGTTTCCATGTAAACGACTAAAGATGGCTGGCCATCGTGGGAAGGTTAGAAAAATAATTTACGGATGCGCATATGAAAACATTTGTATGCAAAATAGGGCTGGGTTCCTCGAGGGGGGATAAAAAACTATAAATACGGGGTGACATCCTGCACTCCTACTAGAGAGCTAGCCCTACCAATATGGCTGCAGGGTCGCCTCCATATAAACACATGCAGTAGTTAATAAGTCTAAACCTCCATAATAATGAAAAAATAGTTATAGTCATTCATGATCTGTGGAAGTAATAAATACGTCGGAGGTTCCTAATATTTTGTATCTGTCCTATATTTTTATATATCAGAAAGTCGTCCAGTGGTTAAAAAGGCAATTAGTTTATTCCAGGATAAGTAAAATCTTTATGGGTGAAATTTTGAATATGATTAAATTTTAGCTTTGAACAACGTATACACCATTGAATACGTATACCAACGTATACATCACGAACAACGTGATTACCAATCACCATGGTATATACGTTGATCAAAGCTATATTTACGTTTGTTACCACGACAAGTTCGTTGTTCTATTATTTAAATTTATATTAAATAGACCAGGGAAATACGGTGACCAGCCGTCCCAAGCAAATGAAATAAAATATACAAAGCGTTAAAAAAAGAGATGAGGGAAATACTATATAGAAGGTTGAATTTCTATATTTTATTTTTCTGATCACAAATAAGAATACTAGAGCACACGTTAATTGAATTGTTCGTTTTGAATTATTGTTCGGTTTGAATTATTTTTAACATAAGATATATTCCACTATGCAAACGTTCAAGGGATATCCAAAACCATAGTAAGCATATCCAATTCAAGTCTCTGGTATATAAGTGTTGCGCTGCGAAGGCAAATGTATAAATACAAAACCAATACTCTAAAAGGTTGTCGTGCCGCCGAAATAGTGAGTGCTTGTGGTCTAACGTTTTGAGCGAAGGCCCTTCATCAAATAGTGAAACATAAAGTAAAGTAAGTCACTTCATGTTTCACTCACATTCGCTCACAACATTAGACCTCCTGCACACTATTTTTGCGGTATACTAACCTTGTAGAGTATCCACTTAAAACTCTTTCTAATACAGTCTATATTTAACAATTATTCACCTATGTGGAGGTGAATATAGTGGCGGATATACTTACCGAGCCGCGAAGAGGCGAGGTAAATATCCACACTATTCACCGACACTGAGGTGAATATTTGTTTTAGTATAAATACACATTTTCTTTAAAATTGGTTAATATTTCCTCATCTGTCACACTACAAATCGGCTGGCATCCACCATTTTTCCAAACCATTGTCGTTGAAATAATCCGAAGTAGCTTGACCAATCTGCATCATGTGCGATTTTCTATAATCACCTGTGTATTTATAATGTATATCAAATGTATATCTCATGTATATCTGATATGTCTAATATGATGTATAATGTCCATAAACGAACCCAAAGCGAAAACATATCATAGAAGTAAGTATATATATAAGAATATTTCCCATTGCTAATGTATATCTATCTAGTATGTAGTGTAGTATATGTTTCATGTCTAGAGCGAACCCTAAGCACTTCATTTATTCACCTGCAGGAATCTAGGAATATAGGGCTAGCCGTCTATTAGATAGATTTCGCCTCATATTTATATTTAGCCCCTCGAGAAGGCCCAGCCCTGTTTTGAATGCGAAAGTTTAATTTTCATATGCGCATGCGTAAATTATTTTTCCAACCCTCCGACGAGGGTGTCATCTTTAGTCGCTCACATAGAAAATGTTCTGTCTACATATAAATACCCGAGAACGTTATTTGGGGGGTAACGTTCATGAGAGCCCTTAGAAATGGGTTTAAGTCCCCTTCTGGGCTTATGCCCCTCCCTTGACATTCGTTATATAGTTACTGTGTATAGGTGCTACTACTAGGGCCTTTAAGAAACGTATACCTCCTAAATGTATGGAATTAACTGAGAAATATGTCAGGTCAATTAAGAATAGTTGTAATGAATATCATTCAATAAGGCCAGATAATGAATCAACTATACATTAATATCATTAATAATTTGAGATTTTCGGAACATTATAGTATAACATGTGAGCTCTAATTAAAAAATAACGAAATAAAAACACTACAACATCATGGGTTTATATTTGGCAATGACCATAAATGGATCAAATAATATCTCTTCTACTGCAAGACACTACTTGTAAGCTAATATACGAAACATAGACGAATTGCTCAATTTTAGCAAGCCTGAATAATTTAGTGACTTGTATTATACTACATATAAGACCGTGACATTTATCTCTTCTATTTTTTTCATATTGATTTTTTTACATCCAATGTTATATATCTGTAATGCACGAAATTCGTATTTTATAAACGTATCGATATATTTAACAAAACCGATAGTACGAACATTAATATACAATAATCATTAAGATCCCACTAAACTGTCAGCGATTTGTTGCAATGTTTATACCAATGTATTCCCATAGCAGTTATTTTTTTAAAACACATATAATCGAAACCATGCAGTTGCTAGCTACTAAACGCCTCTCTATAACGGAACAGTGATTAAAAGCAGTTAAAGCCATGATAATTTATTTTGCACGAAATGTATCGCGGTATTATAGATTGAAGTGAAAGTTGCGTAATATGACTATATATAAGGTTGTCGTGGTGAAAGTCGCATGTTGGTAAAGAGCGGTCATAATATTTGAATTGTTAGCATCACGATATTTTTAGCATTCACTTAATATTATACATTTATGGGAAAAGCATCTTACTTACTATAGATGTACATGAGATATACATTAGATATACATTAGCAATAGGTAAAGATTCTTTTTTACTCCTATGATATATTTTTACTAGGTGAAACCGACAATAAAGATTCATGGCGAGGCACTGAAATGCTTTGAGTTCGTTTATGGATATTATATACATATACTAGAAATAATTATATTAGATATATATGCGATATACATTAGATATATACGTATATATATATATATATGGACTCCATTAGAAAGAGTTATAAGTGTGTATACACTAAAAGGTATAGGTATACCGCTGAAATAGTGTGTCCTGCATCTGCATAAGAGAGTGAAACGTATGAAGTGACTAATATACTTACGTTTCATTATTTGACGAATGGCCTTCGCTCAAAACGTTAGACCAACTGCACAATATTTTGGCGGCATAACGACCCTTTGGAGTATTGGTTTTGTATTTATGCACTACCTACGCCAACACAACACTTTTACATCAGAGTTTTGAATTGGATTTGCTTCTGGTAATCATTTAAACGTTTGATTACATGATGGGAAATCGTGTGTGGAAAATAATCGAAGCGAACAATAATTCAAAACGAATAATTCAAATAAGTTGTGCTATTCTTGTTTGTGATCAGTTTTCCTATCTATCTATGACACCCAACTTCACTTTCAGAGATTACAATGATACTTTATATATCTATTGCAAAGGTACATAATTACCAGAAATTAACGACAAAATGGCCGCCGCTTGAATGCTAATTTACATATGCAGGTCTTTAGAAAATCTATGGCTTCCCATTTTATAGTGAGTTACATAGAGCGAAATATTGAAATGAAGATTCTGCTACCGTTTTCCAACCTCTTAATATATTCAACAACTATTTTCAAATTACTCAGATCAGTTACCGGTTTGATTAGATCTGTTAAATTGACGATCCCCCAAATTATGTTGAAAACATCCGACAAATAAAATAGGCTGCGCGTCATTGAGCTGTTGTTGGAATTTGTTGCAATTTTTTTGTGAAATGTTCGAAAGTCGATGGAAGAAACCATTACAGTACATACAGGTACATGTTACAATTTGAATATTGGGAAGTTCGGCTAAAGTTTTATACCAGCATTTTAGTAATCACCAAACTTGTAATGACGACAGGACAATGGGCATTTTAAAATTTCCATCATTAATAGAGGCAAAAGTATTGATTAAAGTCTAGAAATCTCTAGAAATTGTCATTTGGCGGATCGTAGATTTGACTGATCTAATCAAACCGATAAGTGAGTAATTTGAAAATCGTTGTTGTATATTTTAAGACGTCGGCAAGTGATAGCCGATCTATTCGATCAGAGCAATCTTCATTTTAATATTTTCGCTCTATGTAACTCACTGTAAAGTAGGACGCCACTTTCTAAGGATCATAATTATGTAAATTTATCCTCAAGCGGCGGCCATTTTGTCTTTAATTTATGGCAATAGAGAAGCGAAAAATTTGCATAACGAATGTATTTGCACTTGTAAATATAAGCATGCTCTCTTGTACGTGTGTTCCATGGGTCGTGAGATCTTATCATCTTTTTCAGTTGTTTTTTTGCTTTATCGACAAGATCATGCGCACCCGACATAAAAAATAATTAGGGAAACTAACACATGGTTTATCTGAATTCTGGTAAAGGATAGCAGTCAAACAATAACTAGCTGTCGTTATGCACTAGAATAATTCGTTGACACTGTTATATAACATGATTAGATTTAGCTGTAATCAAAGGTTGTTTTACTTCTGAAATAATGAATATATAAATTCCCTAACATTTCGAGCGAAGGCCCTTCATAAGAGAGTGACGCGCAAGGCCCACTGTTTAAACAAGGCACAATGTTTTTCAACAAAGCCGATAAAGCTCATTTACACTAGGTTTGGATCACGAGATTAAGCTGGCCTAAGATAGTAATGCATGAGGGCCTTCTATTCCGCTTCTATTCCGTATTTCAACAGTACCGTTCAACTGTTCAATACTTTGTATTCGTATAATATCACTATCTATGTAACACACTAGTTTGATATCATGATCATAATTATCTCGGTTTCCTCTAACCCAGCATTTAAAGTCTAAATTCCATCATCAGGAAGAAAAACCTACACTAATTTCCCTCGTTGTGAAGATCTAGACATGGAGGTCCAGGTAATTATGATGCTTAAACTCCAGCAGCACGGCATCACCTTCGACCGAACCTGTTCGCAATAATAGTGAAGGTACAAATATGAAGGCACAAATGCATATCTCAACATGGCAGCTGTATGCAGAAATGCAAATGCAGTGGAAATTGTGCGGGTGGAGCTTGTCGTGAAAACTGGCAGCATTCGACAACAAAAAGACAATCACATAAAAGAAAAGCACGTCAACCACTAAAACAATCAGCCTTCAAGAGTTCCCGATTTTATTTTACGAAGAGCGAACAAATAAACAACAGGAGGAACCGTTCCATCATTTAGAATTCTTGATACTCTCAGTAATCCTCACGATTCTCAAAGACTGGCGAAAAAATAATGGAAGCTGTGAAAACAGCGATGTGACAACAGCGATGTGACATGTTTCATTCAATGAAATCATTTATATAGTTTTAGAAAACGAACTTTTATGTGTCCTTACAGTACATCAATACAAATAAAGTCGAACAGATAAAGAAATGTATTAAGAAAATAAAAAGAGAAAAATCACAAAGCTAATAACATTTAAGAAATAGAAAATATTTCCAAGTTTCCACAGAGTTAAAAAACACGAGAGGAATTTTTTGGGATAACAATAGAGGGTTATTTAAACTGGATGGAATAACGGAAAAATCTTTTCAATTTCTTTTTATAAAATAACATTTTGAAAATAAGTAAACCGTAGAAATAAATTTCATTAATTAAAATTATGAAAATGTAAATTTTTCGCTACTAAATTGTGAGAGCAAAAGCAATTTGTTCGACAACAAATACATAAATGATCAGAATTTAATTTTTTAAGAATTTTTAAAACATTAGCAATCTTTATTAAGCCAATTAGAATACATTTTTCAAAATGTTATTTTATATTATTATAAATTTATTAAATCAATTTACCACAAACAATATGGGAACAAATTACAGTCAATTAGGAGCTGCAGCATTTGTAATGAAGATAAAGTTGATGTTATTTTTTCAGTTTAGTGTTTATTTTATAAAAGAGAAACTGTTCATAACCTGCTTGTACAAACTCATATAAACTATCAGTGAACTCTCAATAAGTTGCATGAGCCCCAACCTTTGGTCTCAGCCTCACAGAACCGTATTACCAAGAATTACAGAACCTAGAACCCAACAACCCTAGAACCCTAGAACCAAAGAGCCATAGAACCTAGAACTCAAGAACCTAGAACTATAGAACCAACAACATTAGAACCAATAATTATATAATCTAGAACCCAAGAACCATAATAGAGCTATAGAACCCTAGAATCCGTAGATGCCTAGAACCAAAGAACCATAGAACTCAAGAACCAAAAGAACAAAGAACCCTAACAAAAACTATACAATCTATAACACTACGTGAGCTGGAAGACACAGGTTATCCTGGGTCGGACCACCACTCAGGGTCTTAAAAATAATTGAGAATAAAATGCTGTCTTTGCAATAATACCAGCAAATGGTAAGACATTCAGGTATTCTCGGATAATGACCTGAAATCCTAGGCCCTAATTTGAACCCCTATTTGCGGTATACTAACCTTGTAGAGTATCCACTTAAAACTCTTTCTAATACAGTCTATATTTAACAATTATTCACCTATGTGGAGGTGAATATAGTGGCGGATATACTTACCGAGCCGCGAAGAGGCGAGGTAAATATCCACACTATTCACCGACACTGAGGTGAATATTTGTTTTAGTATAAATACACATTTTCTTTAAAATTGGTTAATATTTCCTCATCTGTCACACTACAAATCGGCTGGCATCCACCATTTTTCCAAACCATTGTCGTTGAAATAATCCGAAGTAGCTTGACCAATCTGCATCATGTGCGATTTTCTATAATCACCTGTGTATTTATAATGTATATCAAATGTATATCTCATGTATATCTGATATGTCTAATATGATGTATAATGTCCATAAACGAACCCAAAGCGAAAACATATCATAGAAGTAAGTATATATATAAGAATATTTCCCATAATGATTGCTAATGTATATCTATCTAGTATGTAGTGTAGTATATGTTTCATGTCTAGAGCGAACCCTAAGCACTTCATTTATTCACCTGCAGGAATCTAGGAATATAGGGCTAGCCGTCTATTAGATAGATTTCGCCTCATATTTATATTTAGCCCCTCGAGAAGGCCCAGCCCTGTTTTGAATGCGAAAGTTTAATTTTCATATGCGCATGCGTAAATTATTTTTCCAACC
The DNA here is from genome assembly GCA_035772405.1 of Chrysogorgia sp. JL179-B06. Classification (NCBI taxonomy): domain Eukaryota; kingdom Metazoa; phylum Cnidaria; class Anthozoa; order Scleralcyonacea; family Chrysogorgiidae; genus Chrysogorgia; species Chrysogorgia sp. JL179-B06. The sequence continues at coordinate 477,949 of JAYKKM010000294.1, forward strand.
CTCCGACGAGGGTGTCATCTTTAGTCGCTCACATAGAAAATGTTCTGTCTACATATAAATACCCGAGAACGTTATTTGGGGGGTAACGTTCATGAGAGCCCTTAGAAATGGGTTTAAGTCCCCTTCTGGGCTTATGCCCCTCCCTTGACATTCGTTATATAGTTACTGTGTATAGGTGCTACTACTAGGGCCTTTAAGAAACGTTATACCTCCTAAATGTATGGAATTAACTGAGAAATATGTCAGGTCAATTAAGAATAGTTGTAATGAATATCATTCAATAAGGCCAGATAATGAATCAACTATACATTAATATCATTAATAATTTGAGAATTTCGGAACATTATAGTATAACATGTGAGCTCTAATTAAAAAATAACGAAATAAAAACACTACAACATCATGGGTTTATATTTGGCAATGACCATAAATGGATCAAATAATATCTCTTCTACTGCAAGACACTACTTGTAAGCTAATATACGAAACATAGACGAATTGCTCAATTTTAGCAAGCCTGAATAATTTAGTGACTTGTATTATACTACATATAAGACCGTGACATTTATCTCTTCTATTTTTTTCATATTGATTTTTTTACATCCAATGTTATATATCTGTAATGCACGAAATTCGTATTTTATAAACGTATCGATATATTTAACAAAACCGATAGTACGAACATTAATATACAATAATCATTAAGATCCCACTAAACTGTCAGCGATTTGTTGCAATGTTTATACCAATGTATTCCCATAGCAGTTATTTTTTTAAAACACATATAATCGAAACCATGCAGTTGCTAGCTACTAAACGCCTCTCTATAACGGAACAGTGATTAAAAGCAGTTAAAGCCATGATAATTTATTTTGCACGAAATGTATCGCGGTATTATAGATTGAAGTGAAAGTTGCGTAATATGACTATATATAAGGTTGTCGTGGTGAAAGTCGCATGTTGGTAAAGAGCGGTCATAATATTTGAATTGTTAGCATCACGATATTTTTAGCATTCACTTAATATTATACATTTATGGGAAAAGCATCTTACTTACTATAGATGTACATGAGATATACATTAGATATACATTAGCAATAGGTAAAGATTCTTTTTTACTCCTATGATATATTTTTACAAGGTGAAACCGACAATAAAGATTCATGGCGAGGCACTGAAATGCTTTGAGTTCGTTTATGGATATTATATACATATACTAGAAATAATTATATTAGATATATATGCGATATACATTAGATATATACGTATATATATATATATATATGGACTCCATTAGAAAGAGTTATAAGTGTGTATACACTAAAAGGTATAGGTATACCGCTGAAATAGTGTGTCCTGCATCTGCATAAGAGAGTGAAACGTATGAAGTGACTAATATACTTACGTTTCATTATTTGACGAATGGCCTTCGCTCAAAACGTTAGACCAACTGCACAATATTTTGGCGGCATAACGACCCTTTGGAGTATTGGTTTTGTATTTATGCACTACCTACGCCAACACAACACTTTTACATCAGAGTTTTGAATTGGATTTGCTTCTGGTAATCATTTAAACGTTTGATTACATGATGGGAAATCGTGTGTGGAAAATAATCGAAGCGAACAATAATTCAAAACGAATAATTCAAATAAGTTGTGCTATTCTTGTTTGTGATCAGTTTTCCTATCTATCTATGACACCCAACTTCACTTTCAGAGATTACAATGATACTTTATATATCTATTGCAAAGGTACATAATTACCAGAAATTAACGACAAAATGGCCGCCGCTTGAATGCTAATTTACATATGCAGGTCTTTAGAAAATCTATGGCTTCCCATTTTATAGTGAGTTACATAGAGCGAAATATTGAAATGAAGATTCTGCTACCGTTTTCCAACCTCTTAATATATTCAACAACTATTTTCAAATTACTCAGATCAGTTACCGGTTTGATTAGATCTGTTAAATTGACGATCCCCCAAATTATGTTGAAAACATCCGACAAATAAAATAGGCTGCGCGTCATTGAGCTGTTGTTGGAATTTGTTGCAATTTTTTTGTGAAATGTTCGAAAGTCGATGGAAGAAACCATTACAGTACATACAGGTACATGTTACAATTTGAATATTGGGAAGTTCGGCTAAAGTTTTATACCAGCATTTTAGTAATCACCAAACTTGTAATGACGACAGGACAATGGGCATTTTAAAATTTCCATCATTAATAGAGGCAAAAGTATTGATTAAAGTCTAGAAATCTCTAGAAATTGTCATTTGGCGGATCGTAGATTTGACTGATCTAATCAAACCGATAAGTGAGTAATTTGAAAATCGTTGTTGTATATTTTAAGACGTCGGCAAGTGATAGACGATCTATTCGATCAGAGCAATCTTCATTTTAATATTTTCGCTCTATGTAACTCACTGTAAAGTAGGACGCCACTTTCTAAGGATCATAATTATGTAAATTTATCCTCAAGCGGCGGCCATTTTGTCTTTAATTTATGGCAATGGAGAAGCGAACAATTTGCATAACGAATGTATTTGCACTTGTAAATATAAGCATGCTCTCTTATAACGTGTGTTCCATTGGTCGTGAGATCTTATCATCTTTTTCAGTTTTGTTTTTTTTATCGACAAGATCATGCGCACCCGACATAAAAAAGAATTAGGGAAACTAACACATGGTTTATCTGAAAACGACAAACCGACTTCTGGTAAAGGATAGCAGTCAAACAATAACTAGCTGTCGTTATGCACTAGAATAATTCGTTGACACTGTTATATAACATGATTAGATTTAGCTGTAATCAAAGGTTGTTTTACTTCTGAAATAATGAATATATAAATTCCCTAACATTTCGAGCGAAGGCCCTTCATAAGAGAGTGACGCGCAAGGCCCACTGTTTAAACAAGGCACAATGTTTTTCAACAAAGCCGATAAAGCTCATTTACACTAGGTTTGGATCACGAGATTAAGCTGGCCTAAGATAGTAATGCATGAGGGCCTTCTATTCCGCTTCTATTCCGTATTTCAACAGTACCGTTCAACTGTTCAATACTTTGTATTCGTATAATATCACTATCTATGTAACACACTAGTTTGATATCATGATCATAATTATCTCGGTTTCCTCTAATCCAGCATTTAAAGTCTAAATTCCATCATCAGGAAGAAAAACCTACACTAATTTCCCTCGTTATGAAGATCTAGACATGGAGGTCCAGGTAATTATGATGCTTAAACTCCAGCAGCACGGCATCACCTTCGACCGAACCTGTTCGCAATAATAGTGAAGGTACAAATATGAAGGCACAAATGCATATCTCAACATGGCAGCTGTATGCAGAAATGCAAATGCAGTGGAAATTGTGCGGGTGGAGCTTGTCGTGAAAACTGGCAGCATTCGACAACAAAAAGACAATCACATAAAAGAAAAGCACGTCAACCACTAAAACAATCAGCCTTCAAGAGTTCCCGATTTTATTTTACGAAGAGCGAACAAATAAACAACAGGAGGAACCGTTCCATCATTTAGAATTCTTGATACTCTCAGTAATCCTCACGATTCTCAAAGACTGGCGAAAAAATAATGGAAGCTGTGAAAACAGCGATGTGACAACAGCGATGTGACATGTTTCATTCAATGAAATCATTTATATAGTTTTAGAAAATGAACTTTTATGTGTCCTTACAGTACATCAACACAAATAAAGTCGAACAGATAAAGAAATGTATTAAGAAAATAAAAAGAGAAAAATCACAAAGCTAATAACATTTAAGAAATAGAAAATATTTCCAAGTTTCCACAGAGTTAAAAAACACGAGAGGAATTTTTTGGGATAACAATAGAGGGTTATTTAAACTGGATGGAATAACGGAAAAATCTTTTCAATTTCTTTTTATAAAATAACATTTTGAAAATAAGTAAACCGTAGAAATAAATTTCATTAATTAAAATTATGAAAATGTAAATTTTTCGCTACTAAATTGTGAGAGCAAAAGCAATTTGTTCGACAACAAATACATAAATGATCAGAATTTAATTTTTTAAGAATTTTTAAAACATTTAGCAATCTTTATTAAGCCAATTAGAATACATTTTTCAAAATGTTATTTTATATTATTATAAATTTATTAAATCAATTTACCACAAACAATATGGGAACAAATTACAGTCAATTAGGAGCTGCAGCATTTGTAATGAAGATAAAGTTGATGTTATTTTTTCAGTTTAGTGTTTATTTTATAAAAGAGAAACTGTTCATAACCTGCTTGTACAAACTCATATAAACTATCAGTGAACTCTCAATAAGTTGCATGAGCCCCAACCTTTGGTCTCAGCCTCACAGAACCGTATTACCAAGAATTACAGAACCTAGAACCCAACAACCGTGGAACCCTAGAACCAAAGAGCCATAGAACCTAGAACTCAAGAACCTAGAACTATAGAACCAACAACATTAGAACCAATAATTATATAATCTAGAACCCAAGAACCATAATAGAGCTATAGAACCCTAGAATCCGTAGATGCCTAGAACCAAAGAACCATAGAACTCAAGAACCAAAAGAACAAAGAACCCTAACAAAAACTATACAATCTATAACACTACGTGAGCTGGAAGACACAGATTATCCTGGGTCGGACCACCACTCAGGGTCTTAAAAATAATTGAGAATAAAGTGCTGTCTTTGCAATAATACCAGCAAATGGTAAGACATTCAGGTATTCTCGGATAATGACCTGAAATCGTAGGCCCTAATTTGAACCCCTATCGATTGGGCTTCTATATCCTGTTAGGGTATTTCGTTCACCTAAAAAGAGTGATAAATAAACTAAACTGAACTAAACCCAATAACCTAGAAGTTTAGAACCATAGAAACAAGAACCATAGAACCAACAACCATAGAACATAGAATCCAAAAACCTAGAAATATAGAACCGTAGAATCATAGAGCCCTGGAACATAGAACCCTAGAACCATAGAACTCTAGAACCATATATCCACAGAATCATAGAACCATAGAACCTAGAGTAGAACCATAGAACATAGAACCATAGAACATATACAACCATATAACCTAGCACTATATAAACAGAACTATAGAAACAGGAGAACTCTAGACTTTATTATTCAATGGGACTGCGTGGTATCTAATTATGCTAATTTATTTCGTGGCTCGCAACATGGGCTCATAACCCAAATTAAGGATGTCGAATAGTTAAAAATTGGAACGAGGTAGGAGAAAAGACTTGAAAATCAAAATATATTCTCGACTATGAAAATCAAAATCCGAATAAATGATGGGCTATAAGGTAACCAAACACCAAGGCAACCAAGCGGCGATCAAAAGAAAAAATAGTGAGTTCGATGGAAAATCAAAAACAAACGGATTTATACAAAGATATGTTCTACAAAATAATAAATATCGAACAACGCATCAGCGGATATCCACGAGGCTTTTACAAGTAGGATAAAAGTTATGCAACTGTATTTCATTTCATCAAATGCAGCAATAACATTATACTTTAATATAAAACAATTGAGATAGATCTATTGGTTTGCTGATGTTTTCTGGCTTTAACCCTGTCTTTGGCTTAAAGAATTTCTTATAGTCGCGCAGAGTTCTTTCACTGGGAAGTACCAGTACTCCAGATTATTCTTAGCTCTTTATAGGCTGCAGGAGATTTGGCATTGATGGAAAGCCAGAAACGAATAGGTTGTGCGTGGTACAGTACCTATACGACCAAAATAATGATGATTATGATAAAAGCACCTTCTATTTTTCCATAAGAATTCCATATGACGAGTCTGGTGAAGGCATGGCGTCTATAAGAAAGGGCGGCGAAACGAGCTATTTGCCCTGAAGTATGTGTGATGCGCGGGACCCCCCGAATATTCGCAATGCGAATGGGATGGCGGCCGCCGCGAACGAAGTGGAAGACGAAGAACTTCAGTTGATTCTTAATTAGTTTAGATGACACTGATGTTGATAAAGATGACCAAATATCACCTCCCATTTGGCAGTCACCGGATAGTTTCAACGTTAACGAACTAATCTCAGTTCTTGAGAGGATTTCGACTCTTGGATTGTTTTGTATCGGTATTTGTCAGGGCCTTTCGGCTTTCGTCAGGGCCTTTAAATACTGGTTGTCCATCAATGGAAGAAGTGACTTGTCTTGTACCTGTGAAAATTACAGCCCTGGCATATTTTTATATTTCCAACACTGACAAGACAGACACTGCTTTGAACATTTGCCCATTCCAGATTAACAGTATGTTTCTTGCCTTCAAAGTATATGGACCAAACACCAGCTGCTGTTAGTTCTAGTTCTCTTTCAACATAACCAGGACACTTGCCAAATTTATAGAAATGTAGGTTTTTTTTGTCTGTGTTGAAATATTTGGACCAATTACTCTTTGTTGACATAATTTATATCAAAATCTTTAGACATACTATGTTCATTGTTTAGGGGGCACATTTCAACTGATGTTGTGCAGTGAGACTTCAGTTTTGGGTAACATGACCCTGATTATTTGATCATATTTATTAGATGCATAATTTTTGCTAAAGGTGTATTCAGGAAAAACAAGAGTTATCAATGAATAGAGTAATAGTTCCTCTGCACTCAGTTGAGTATCATTTACAAACTGCAGGGAAGTATTTGAAGTGAGGTCAAAATCTGAATGCTGATAGGAATTGATGTTGTGATTCTGTTATATATTATGCCAATTTCACTTGAGTTGGAAGGGGTAGAACAGGATGGAGTGGTGCAAAGTTTTTCATTCCATATAGGATTTAAAGCATTTTGTGATGGCCTGGGGGGGATGGGGGGGGGGGGGGGGGGGGGGGGGGGGGGGGGGGGGTGTTAAAATCTGCTCTTCTCTTGTTACTTTCAGTGAGTACTCTGACTGGTGAAATATTCCTTTTCACACTATTTGACATGGTTCTAAGAGCAGATAATTATAATAAGCAGCCATTTAATTGCTTAATAGAGATATATGAGTAGCTAAAGTGATAATGAAAACTCTTAATTGTTTTATATAAAATATAATGTTGAAACATTGTTTAATTTAGTTTTCACAAGTTGAAGCTTGTGAAAATGAGAGAAAATACCTCTTTTTGTCATGTTTTCTATTTCTATTGTAGCAGTGATGGATATTTAACACATACTTAGCCGATGCTTCCCATTAAACATGCTTTCCATTAAAAAATAAATGTTTGTTTACCTTTTGAGTTAATTATTTTGTAATCCTCTTGATATTATATTTAGTTTTCCCGCTTCTTTGGGTAATAATTCCATGTCCTACTCACTACCTATATATAACATATCATTAGACATCCACCGTCATTGACCATCATCCACCGTCATTAGACATCATCCACCGTCATTGACCATCATGCACCGTCATTGACCATCATCCACCGTCATTGACCATCATCCACCGTCATTGACCATCATCCACCGTCATTGGGCATCATCCACCGTCATTAGACATCATACACCATCATCGATGCCTAATGACGGTGGATGATGGTCAATGACGGTGGATCGGATGTCTAATGATATGTTATATATAGGTCAGTGAGTACATGGAATTATTACCGGTACCTTAAATTTAAAGTCACCCGCCCCAGTCTCCGCGCATCTTTAAAAATGTCTGGAAAAATATTTTTCTGTTTTCAACGTCTTTGTCCGGATAGAAAAAAAAAGGTTCAATAAAATAAGAAACCATATTTAACCCATAGAGAGATTGATTTACGTATTAGTTGTCCTGGGACTCGCTAAGTCTTGGCGTAACGGCAAGTGCTAAAATTATGTAAAAACAATGAGCTAGTTGGAGCTGCTGAAGCCGCCATGATCAACGAAGCAAAATGTTGCTGCAAGTGAATTCTCATTTCCTCTTTTTATTTAAGTATCTGGTGCAGGATTAATTTAGAACGAGAAAAAGATGTGTGCCTTTGTCAAACAAAAAGCTAAAATTGACCCCATAACGCTTTACCGCCTTCCAAAAGGGTATATTTTTAAAAAATTCCAGCCAGGAAAATTTCACAACAATGAACTGCTGTTTACGCTGTAATTGACAGGCTATAGCAAAAAAGGTTCAACAAATTACGCAACCAAACTTAATATTGATAAAGTTTAATGTATTATAAATATGCCTTTGGAAAATCTAAGGTCTGGGATGATTGAAAGTTGGAGAAAATCAAAGTGTTTTGCAAAGTTTGAATAATATTGACAACGCAGCCATCAATGTTGTTGTGTTTCAATATTAAAAACAATCGTCTTTTTCAAACACAAATACCTCGTACAACATTATATTTGCAGAAAAATGCATGAATAACACAGCAGTACCAGTAAATCAACCATTGAATCAACAATTGTAGCGTTTTAAGGGATTTAATCAACCTTCTCATCGATAATATAGATTTTCACCTTCGCTGTAAAATTTCCAGTCGACCGAGCTACGTCCAGTCCTAATGTGCATCACACATGTTTCAGTACGACAGATTGGGGTTAAGGTTATAATAATATACAGAAAAATGTTTCTCGATTGTGATTGGCTGATTCGACTGCAGTTAATCAATGCAAAAAAACAGTGCAAAAATCTATTATCACATAACAAAAACTTGTTATCACAGTCTCGAACATTTTCCTGTATATTATTAATAAGTAATAGTATCGGGATTTCTCGTGCAATTTGAAAAAAAAAACACGCACTCGTGAGTGTAGGCCTCAAATAGCAATCATCCTTCGAACTCGAAAAACGAACTCGTGCGTGTTTTTTCCATATTGCACTCGAAATCATACCTATTGCATAGATTTCAGCTAGAATTGGAAAAATATCGTTCTCTAATTTTTCGTTAATCTTAACACTATAATTAAGAATATAGCGGATTTAGATACCGTTTTAGCTCTGTCATAAAGTGGATGCTTTGTTCATTAACGCTTTGTCGTGAATCGTGATGAAAGTATAAAACCTGATTAAAATAACCCATCTCAAAACAGCAAATTTTGACAACGTTGGGAAAGTAATCTAAGAACTTCACAAACTAAGGAACATATGTTAAATAAGCCATAACGATTTTTAGAAATTATTTTTCATGGTAATTGTCCACATGTTTACTTAAAAAATGGTGAAAAGATGTCGTGAAATTCACAAAGACGACGTCGCCAGTAATACCGGAATTATAAATGACTCGGGTTCAAGTTCTTCTGAAAGGTTTCTCGTCGTCTTGATGTCCGCGTCCTCTTTGCTATATCTGTCTATAGTTTCACGTTAAAACAATTATAGAAGTCAGGGGCCGCGGAGCAGTGGGGGGAGGCAAGAGGGGAAATTACCCCCCACTTTTTTCCTGATATTAATTTTCTTAAGGCCGGGGTCTACCTGAACAGCCCGATTTTACAGTAGTGTTAGTAAAATTGCAATAACAGAAAAGCATTTCACCTGAACCATGACAAACTATATATTATTTTAAAGCTAGATGAACAAGGAATCCGAAATTATAATTGGTTTAGCAATATGTCCCATTGAAACCTGACACAAGTCAATTAATTAGGCCACATGCAGTGAGTGGCTACTGGCTGTTCAAGAAAAGATATCTTCCCACGTATTTATTCAAATTTGAAAATTATTTTTGTTTCTTATACAGAAAGTACAAAACTGTGGGATGAGCATAGGATTTAAAAAAATTTTAAAAACAACTTGAATTTGTTTACACCACTAGACAAGATGGAAAAATCTAACAGTTTTTAGACCATAAGATTAGTTCTATTAGTACTACAAAAAAATCCTATGCTTATCCCGAATAAAATGGTAAGATACATAAATCCTGAAAATTTCATGTCAATTGGTTAAATCGTTCCGGAGATATCCTTTCACAAAGTATAAAAAGTGCAATCCCGGATAAATGGCTTTAAAGTTTATAGTCGAGAACAAAGGTCAAATTATGGTCCAAGTAGGGCAGAAGCGATGTTGTTTGGCAAGGGTTTCAATTCAATGTTGAGATATAGAGCGGCAATGATGTTTTACTTCATTGTATATACTGCTTTGCCCGTATAACCTTAGTCCTATTTACATTAACCCCTCAACCCAGTGAATCCACTATATCCCATAACATGAAGTGATGAATTACTGTACGTACCCAGATTGAAATTTTAAATTTTTATGCCTGTGCAATTAGGTTTCGTATAATATACATATTTTTATCCCCGCAGTTGCCCCTACAAAAATAAAACTAGCCCCCCCTGGATTTCGAGCATAGCTACGGTAGTCACGTGAACAGTCGTTGGACATATTTGAAATTGTGTATTTCGGTTTGAGTTAGCGAGAGATGTTTTGCAACGGGCGGACGCTTTTGATGCGAATCAAACTGCTTTTAATTTAGTAGGGCTAAGTTTCCACATTGCCGTGTTTCACAGTTGGCGAGGACATCATTAAGACCAATGACCCGATGCCTGGTCCTGTAAAAGAATATACGGGATCCTCTGGCTTTGTTGCTAACGAGGGAGGCTGTGACGGTAGGAAACAAGTAGCGTCCGCCATTGTTGTGAAACATAAACACGACCCTAGAGCCGAAAGTGTAGAAGAAAATATTGTTTTTTAACTTAGAATGATGAGTTAAAGTGTGCAATCTCTCGCTTAAGGTGTATTTGGAGTTCCCTTTTGGACTTCCGGTTTTAGTTAGGTATATTTCCCTAGTTGTTAAAATTGGGCTACGGCTCATGTCAACATTTTTGATGGTATAATGCCTTTAATATAGGTTTTAGTTTCCCCGGCTTAGAGTGGTCATGTACACGACATGTATTTATGCATATTAACAATGAACTAGTACTGTCTATACACTAATAACAACCACGGGCTGTGCCCTCAATTCGAGCGCCAATTTGCATGTCCCTTCGACCTTCTTCTCCGATTTAAAACAACAACATGATTGATGGATTTGACGCTATAAAAAATACTTGCAAAAAATCTATAAAAAGTAACTCTATCACTTCGTGATGTCGATCAGTTATTTGGTATTCAAGTCGAAAGTTTTGAAGATGAAATAAAGATATTACAAAATCGATCCGTATGAACGTAAACAGTGCAACGGTGTGAACAGTTTCGCACGAGACTAGACATTCTCTTTAAACTCAAAGCAAACCAGTCTACGCCGCTAGCTTGCTAAATTTCAAAATATACATTATGTATCCACTGAGAATAAAATGATAATGGCAATTCAAGCCAAAGAAGAAACGGGTCCTTGTTCCCCCTGACAAATATATTCCACCGAACATTATGTAAACAGAGATACAGTTGTCGTTAAATCGTCCCCAATCGAAACGTGTCGCAAACGAATGACTTAGACTCCTGATATTCAAATTAAAAGTGACACGTATATATACATTTGCCTGACCATTCCTTGACGTTTTCCATGTCTGAATGTAAGGGTTCATTTTCGGCATCGCAACTATCTACCACCTTATCGGCATCGCAACTATCTACTACCTAAGAGTATTTTCTTGGCTGCACTTTTGCATGCTACAATAAAAACAATACACCATTTCCCAGGAAACAGAACCAGTTTTGGCCAGAAAACAACCAAAAAAGTAGATCAAGTAGATCATAAAGTTTTGTTTTGCGTTTCTGGGGGGTGAAATGCGCAAGAAAACAAAAAATGGTAAATGCGTTGCTATGGAAACTAAGTCACTAGGTAGATAAAAATGCTTATAAACAGATAAAAAAAAAATTTAACTGTGAATCAACCAGAAAATGTTCTTCCAGTATTTAAAGATTCGTAAAAGTTCAAAACATTTTTTTTGCCTCTGAGGTAAAAATTTAGGTAGACCCCCGCCTTAAATTGGGTTGTAAAATAAAATTGAAAAGTACGAAATTCAACATCTTTTTCTGCAGCCCCCAATCTTCGCCACTCTAAAAAGTGCTCCGCGGCCCCCGGAAGTGTCTATTGTTTGTGTGAAGGAATCTGCGTGTCTAAGTGCGTGTTTATTTATGAGTGACCAAGTGAAGGAGTGGGCCGTTTCATAAAAATTGCAGTGTATTAGGGGTTGTTGTTGCACAGGGAGGTTGAGGACGAAAGAACTTGGAAAAAGATGTGAAGTATCAAATAAAGGACTGTGTATTATTATTATTATTATTATTATTATTATTATTATTATTATTATTGGTATTAACATAGCAATTGCCTGAATACCACAATTCAGCGTTATAAAGCCAAAGTCTCGACTTCGTTCTTTGGCATTATACTCAATTTTACTTATTGTTGTGAGTATTTTTCAGTTTTAATTCCAAAGAATGAAGTAGGGCGCTATACGTCAAGAATGATAAATTGTGGTATTGGTCTATTATGATTGGTAAAAGTGTGGTTCCTTTCTACAGTGTTCCACGCATTTCATAGATTATTCAATTCAAGTAAAACAACACCCAACACATTGATAATTTTGCGTGCTTTAATGAATTACAAACTATAAAGAACAGAATTTTTTTATTAACAAGAATTTGACTAACTGAATTATAGGGTTATATTGCTTCTCAAACTTGCGATGTTGTGTTTCCAGATGTCAGAACGCTGCAGAAAGAAAACGCAATATTAGTTGAATAACGGTCACAACATGGATATGATAGCTAACAATTATTCACCGTATAGTGGAGGTGAATAGCGGTGTGCATTTACCGAGACGCGTAGGGTCATGGGAGATATCCACCACTATTCACCGACACTGAAGTAAATAATTGTTTTAGAACATACCAATAGAAGTTGATAAAAATTAGGGAAATTTGGTTGAGGTTCATTAAAATGTAACCAGGAATTTTCGCTTTTTTATATTGACTTTTTTAAATGCAGATGGCATTTCAGAGACTATATAGATTTCAAAATTTTCCAGGTGGGGCATGCCTCCGGCCCCCTTTAATGCTCGCGCTCCCCCTCTCCGAATCCTGGCTACGTCCTTGAACGAAAAATCAATCCCAAACGAAAAATCTTATATAGAACCCTGAATACTAGGTAAAGTAATTTCGTTAGAATACAGTAATTGTTTTCTACCTGCCTGATTTTACCAGTTGCTTTAACTATTATGAAAAAGACAAATGTTCAAGAGAACGATGCCATCTTGTTCGCAAAAAAGTGAATTATAGTGCAGGATATTCTGTGCTAGAGGAACCAATCAGAATGCATGAAAAAGACTAGCCGGTGTTTTAGTATATGCTAATAACAAATATTACGCCTCATGGTCAGACTGACAAATATTTTGGTTAAAATGACCGTATTTTGGTTGTTTCAACCAATAAAATTGGGTTGTTTCAACCCGTAAAAAAGGTCAATTGGTGAATCTGAGACAACCATATTTAAGCGGTTGTTTTAACCAGTCTGTTTTTACAGTGTGGCATTTCAGAGACTATATAGATTTCAAAATTTTCCAGGTGGGGCATGCCTCCGGCCCCCTTTAATGATCGCGCTCCCCCTCTCCGAATCCTGGCTACGTCCTTGAACGAAAAATCAATCCCAAACGAAAAATCTTATATAGAACCCTGAATACTAGGTAAAGTAATTTCGTTAGAATACAGTAATTGTTTTCTACCTGCCTGATTTTACCAGTTGCTTTAACTATTATGCAAAAAGACAAATGTTCAAGAGAACGACGCCATCTTGTTCGCAAAAAAGTGAATTATAGTGCAGGATATTCCAATCAGAATGCATGGAAAAGACTAGCCGGTGTTTTAGTATATGCTAATAACAAATATTACGCCTCATGGTCAGACTGACACTTAATAAATCTAATTTATAAAATACTCAGGGTTCTCTATTGCAATTAATGCGATGGCATTTCTAATACTTACTAATCATACGCCCAGTTTCATCGCCTTTTAGTTTCAACGATAGTAGTGACCAGCACTGCTGCTGCGGCTTCGACTTCGACTTCTACTGTGACTGCGACCACGGCTGCGACTTTTGCTATGGCTGCCACTGCGACTTCGGCCACGGCTGCCACTTCGACTTCGACTTCTACTACGACTTCTTCCCCGTCCTCGTCCTCTACGCTTGCCCCAGTATCTGTTCAAGTAGTGGTGTGCGGGGAGGTATAACTGACGACCATGATCATCACTTTGTGTCGAACTAACAATGGAAAAGGACACATGCATTCGTTATATGTATCGAGGTCAACAGGATAGTTGGACCTTCAAGTTGTTAAAACAACGCCAATACTTTTGCTGATGCAAGACACGTCAAAAATAACCCATGAGAACTTCTCATTACTTTTATGGCAACTCATGGTTTGTTAGCTTTTCATGCTAAGTTACCACGTTTCTTATAGTTATACTGAACTCGTAGCTACTTTCAGCAACCGGCTAGCCTGTAGCTTAGTCGGTTATACCGCTGGTCTAGAGATCCATGGTCGCGGGTTCAATTCCAAGTAGCTGGAATGCCTTGAAGTTAGTGTATTTTTTACAACTGGTATCGAAGATATGATTCGACACTCCTAATTTACCATAACTTTTCCTTCATCTGTAATTACACAGAAGCGCATTCTTTATCGTTCCAAAAGTACTTTCAAATGAAGCACTTCCGTCCATATATTATGCACTTCAACATTTCCACTATATCGTCTCAAGTACACACTTAACTTGTTTAAATTCAGTGGAACACTTATGTCATGGGTTCAGAAAACTCGAGAGAAAGAATTTGAGATTAAAAATAATAGGTTTTTTTTTTGTATCGTGAGCGGGCGGAATCCTACCCTTTCCTGCAACCTGATTGGCTGCAGCAGCGGGCGGAATTTTACGATATTTTGACCACGGTCACGGAATCCTAAATGCTAAAAAATGTTATCGTGATTTTTGCTTCATTATTAACTGGAAAATGGAAAAGTAGTTTTACCGAACTAAAGTAACTCAAGTATAATAAAAAATTTATTGTACCTCAAGTATAATAAAAAATTTACCGATTTTGGTCAGTCCGGATAGAGAAATATTTTCCCTCGGTCTCAAAAACGGCCCGAGGCCCCTCCCAATCGGTAAATAACATATATATATATATTTCTATAAGAATGTAAATGATAGTCTTTTATATGCAGCCAATACTTTAAAACTCTAAAATCTTGGTGTACTGCCGAAATAAGAGGTCTATAAAGTTTCTATAGGGGTTAAGGCTTCAGATCGAGTGAAACGTGAAGACGGCTCGTTTCACGGCTCTCGGTCACCAACGAGCTTTGTGCGAAACGGTAGACCTCCTGTTATTAGACACCCCATACCAGAGCCATCCCTATACACAGTACCATTGTTTTTGAGACTGTTAACTTATGTATAAGTAAATTCAGGAGCCACCCCATATACGAAATTGTGTGCGGTTTTTGCTTTAAGCTTTTTGTGAAGTAAATTGTTCTATACTCAAGATTTAATGCAAACTCAGAAAAATGTTAATTCTGAGCCCCAGAATGAAATCGAACCCGCATTCTTCTGAACATTGGTTCCGTTAGACACTCTAACCATTGTATTACCAGAACCTCAGATGGCAGAGCGAAGGCTGTGTTGTATTCTACTCAGTTGGTACGTGTTACATAAACGTATATATATATATTATATGTGTGTATATATACTGCTGCTCTAACCAATTGATCTAACCGAACTCATATCATCTAACCGGAGATCAGAAGGCTGGGGTACCCAAGCTGCAAGAAGCATTTAATATAAAGCTTTTTGTCAAGGAGACCTGCAGCCTCAACATTTTTGCGACAATGTTGGTAAACTGTTGTAGCAATGTTGTTGACCGATATAATTGTTAAGCACATGAAATATATTTATATGCGCCGCTAAATATATGGATGAGGTTATTACACGTGCGTCATGAGAGTGACATTGCGTTACGATTGGATGATTTCATTGCTACTATATTCCTAACGCATCACCAAACCCTAATAAGTTAATCCTATATAGCTTTAAATAAAAAAATTATATACAGTTTTGAACATCAGGTCTCTCTGAGATTACCGAAACAACCTTTTATTTCCTAAATATATCGATTCGTCCGCTAGCCCATCTTTTTCACCAATTATAAACAAAACCATAAATACATTATCTCTATATATATATCAACCTAATAGCGCTAAACACGTGCATGCACGCATTGCGCGTGCCAGTATTTTGCCGGTAATTGTGTGCAGTTGATGTACACTAAAGCCACTTTTAAAAGTCATTAATTATATAAGTTGACGAGCTCGTTGTACGGAAAAATCAATTACGTTGACGGTAATTGATTTATCGTCGACCGGTGATCAGTATATGAAAGACCAACCCGGCCGTATATACTTTTAGTTTCAAGGCAGTTAATTTTGGCACGAAAACGTCGACTTGATTTAAACGAAAATAAGGAACATATTAAACGTATAGCTTATCAAACGTATAGCTTGCCAGAAGCTATAGCGTTTAATAATCATAAACGTTTTCTCATATATAACACAATAAATTTGATCAGAAAGAATTTGAGATAATGCAGGAACAGGAAATTCTCAAGCGAACCCATCCATAAAAATAGATGGTCTTTTCTTGTCTTTTCATATTTCAGTTTAAATTGTTTTTTGTTCAAACGGACATTCTAGTTTAGTCAGTCTGCGTAAAGACATATACAGACAATTATCTCGTTTCCAACCAGTTATATCGTGTATAGAGTTGTACGTATAAAATTATGTAAAACTTACTCCATCATCTCGTTAATGTCATCTTCCTCTTGGATACTTTTTGCGTAAACCAACGTAGCTGCAAAAACGACAAAAGCAAGAAGAAGCAATGTTGACCTGTACGACATATTGATCTTGGTGAAGCTGTTCTCAGAATGATTTACTTCCCGAAATGATAATCAATGCTGTAGAACTCGGCTTTTTATAATCCATAAGCTCACAGAAATATTGCTTTTTGTCCACTTCTCTTTGTTTGCTAAGAAGCACTTCAGATTACGATATAATACAATATTTGCGATAACTGAGAGGATCTATCACATCCTGTTAGCTCCCGGATCTATATTGGTAAGTTTTGATCATGAGTCACCGCTCTTTTGTTTCTAACCGGTGCTTAGAAACACGTTTCAACAATATTATGTTCTTTAATATAGCTCAACGTTAGATGTTTAGATAATCTCTGGTGTTTGTAACTATAGCAAAGTACGGTAAGCAGCCCTCCCAAGCAGAAGAATCAAAGATGTATATCCATGAGGTGTTGAATGATGATAGCATATGCCACGAAATGATCTGGGGAATGTACTGAAAGGTTGAATTTCTATTTTATTTTTCTCTTTTGGAGAATAAAACTAATTACAAACAAGAATAACACATAGTAATAACAGATAATCTCATAGTAATTGAATTGTGGGCGCATCATGCATTTTTATATGAATGAATTGTATATGATTAACTTGATCCGCTTGACTCAAGAAATCGTCAGAATACAACATATTTTATCATCATGTAAACGTTCGAGAGATTACCATATAAGCATATGGTAAGCATATCCAAATTCAAAACTCTTATATAAGTGTTGTGCTGCGTATAGGCCGTGTAGAAAAATAAAAGCCAGTACTTTATAAGGTTGTTGTACTGCCAAAATAGTTTGTAGGAGGTCTAACGTTTTGAGCGAAGGCCCTTCACTATTTGTAGTGAAAGGTATAAAGTAAGCGGTAAGTCACTTTATACACGTTTCACTTTCTTAGATCTCCTGCACACTATTTCGGCGGTATACACCAACTTCTCAGAGTATCCACTTAAAACTCTTTCTAGTACACTCTCTATACGTATATCTAATGTATATCTAATGTATCTCTAGTATGTATATGATGTTTATAAGCGAACCGAAAGCACTTCAGTGATTCATCAGGAATTTTGTAATTGTTTTTTTACCTTGGGATAATTGTCTTTTTTACCTTTATCATTTAAGAAACTATTAGATTCTTTCCCCATTCATGCATAATATATCAGTGAAAGCAACTTCCGATCTCCGCCTCACGCGATACTAAAAACGCGAATATTATACAAAAATTGTGACCCGCTATTCACCAACATTCCACTTTCAAAACGACAACCTTTGTCATACAAAATTTTACTTCTATATACCGCCACATTTCGTGCAAAATAAATGATGTCATTAACTAATTACTTGTCCATTAAAGGGGAGTTTAGTAGCTAACAATTACTGGATTCAATTAAAAATATCTGCTCAGTAAAAATATTGATATATAAACATTGCAACACATCGCCGCGCTCGTTGAATGTTGATAATCTTACTATTAAGTTCCCTTCGGTTTTGTTAAATGGATCGTTACTTTTTCAAAATCGAATTTCGTGCAACGATTACAGATATATTACGTCATCGGATGCAAAATATTAATATGATAAAAAATAGAACAGATAATTGTTCCAGTCTAATATGCCAGTGCAGTAAAATTAAAATATGTCGTTAAAAGTTGCTAAAATTAAGCAATGTATAAATCAAATTTCGGTATATCCGCTTACAAGTTGCCTTCTTGACAACAATTTGACTCTTTCTAGTAATAGTCATGGCCATAAAAACCGGCGTGATATTATAGTCATCTTTATTTGATGCTCTGTCATGCTGTAATGTTCAGAAATTCTGCTACGCATCAACAAAAAATGTTAAGCTATTACACAATGTGGTAATAATGTGGTTGATTTGTTATACCGGCCTGATTGTATGGAATTCATTCAAAACTATATTTTTAATTGATATATGTACAATAGTTCATTCCATACATTCCAGAACTGGATTCGTTTGGCTGTAGGAATTAGAGCATAAAGTTAATTCAATTATCTTCTTGGATCGAGGAAAGATTTTCGTGACACATGTACAACTCAACTCGGTTATATAGCCAGAAAGTGAAAAGGTGGTAAACTGACAAGAATTTAGTGACGAGATACTGACGTTTCGAGCGGAGACCTTCATCAGAGTAGGTCTTACTCTGATGAAGGGCTCCGCTCGAAACGTCGTCAGTATCTCGTCACTAAATTCTTGGCAGTTTACCATCTTTTCACTTTGCTATATATAAAACACTGTCTACGCAGCACTCTACTTTTCAACTCGGTTAGCCGGACTAGCCCGGCTCATATAAACAAAGCCCTAAATATATCAAAAATCCAAAAGGTTTCCATGCTGTCGAAATAATAAATAGGAGATATAATAAAGGTTTCAAGCAAAGCCCTTGGTAATATATCACTACCCACGCAGTGCAGTATAGCTGCTCGTTGCATTGTGCAAAGGGGCGTACCATATTTTCTCCAAGGGTATAAGGCCAAAAAGAGACTTAAAACATTTCTAATTAAGGGCTCTCGCGTGAACGTTACCCCACAAATAACGTTTAGGGTTTTTGTATGTAGGCGAGGGACTCTTCATCTGTATAATCCTTTGTAAAAATTTGTAAAATTTGGATGAGAGGATGGGCTACCCCTCTTACTAGGGCTATCCCTAACAAAAAGGCTGTTCGCCATCATATAAACACTCGCTTAGTTGTATAGTTTATAGGTCTAAATTTATACAGTAATTTTAAAAATATGTATACATTCATGCTCTGTGGAAGTAATAAATGGATCAGAGGTTTCTATTATTTGGTATATGCACACTAATATCTCATCTGCATGGAGGTCCTCGCCCAGTTTTTCAAAAGACAATTAGTTTATTCTATAATAAGTGAAAACTTTGTGGGCGAAATTGTGAAGACGAAGGCAAAGACGTGTGAACATTTCTAATAAGACATCATACAAATACAGATAGTATCTTTCCCAGGAAGTTTGAACTAAAGTTGATAAAACAGAACAAATACTAAATAAATTGCAATAGATTTAATTTTATTCCAGGATTATTTGGTAATTGCAGGCATTTAAATTGGTAATCACTTATCACTGCCTGTTATAGAGGCTTTATCACTTGATCGAAGGACCCATGATTGCCTATAGGCGGGTCAGCCGCAGTTTCCATTCATCTCCTTGGATACGCTTTGATTGTGTAAACCTCGCTACATAGTAAAGCCACATTATATCCCCTTTAATTGCGATATCAATTGCACTACTAATTGCTATTGCGGAACTCTTTGAGTGCTACTTAAACATCATCATTAAATATACTTCAATAAACAAATAAACCAAGGATCCCCTTCAGGAGATGACAGTGTTGAAAACCTGAACATCAGTTTTGTGCCATGATTGGTCACTAGATGTGGCTGTGCCGCACGCAATATATGTGTTTCTTTAACATTTTTACCTGATTTGATATTTGAAAATAATAAAATATTATAATATTCCTTATAAAGACTGTCAACCGAAAGCCAGTATATACGAGCGATTAGTGTTTCTTGATGAAGAAAGTGTTCTGTTCTTTATAGTAATGTTATATATTAAATTGTTTCAGATAGTTTGTTATTTTCTCTGGATCGGTTCAAAGTTCATCATTTAAATAATTACCTAAATGTAAGAAGGAAAATAACAGGAGAATTGTCGCTGTGATTAATAAAATCGAAATCGCTAATTTTTGAAATTTTTGTACACGTGTACAATTTATACTTTAACTTCCTTCAACTCTTTCCTGTCCGGCCCAGTCAAAAGGGGTTATAGAAGACCCCGAAGATCGTCAATCGAAAAACACGGCCCAAGTAAGGCAAGATTAAAAATTGAAATTCGACAAGCTCCAGGGCATGAGATCCACTCACGGGCCAAATTTGATTTGATTTCATAAACAATTCTGCGATTGGTAGCATTTTGAATTTTCATGATGCTACGCGGGCGCGCAAGATTGTCTTTTCTAGAAAAATTTTCAACCTAATTTATGCTATTTAATGCTAATTTATATTAACATAATATGTCTTGTTCGGAAAATTCAAAAGCATTGGTAACAGCCGGATTATTGGGCTTTCAGAAAAGGTATAGGTTTCGCAAAAGTTATGGATATTTCTCGAGATATCAATAGGACAAAGAGGTAGTTCAATTTTGGATGTTTTCCAGCCGGACAGGAAAGAGTTAATTATATGATTTTATAGAGAACAATTTCAATTCAACTTGAATACTAATTAATTCCATACAAAAATTGAGACATCGTCACCAAAAAGACAGTGATTTGAGTATTACGGAATTAAACTTCTCCATGTGCATATATATACAACACTAAGGCATTAGTATTGTCTTTTTATATAAACACATCTAAGGAGATGTCGTTGGGTGGCAATATAAAAACGAAATTTCTATTCGCTTTCGTTTTTTTGCTTTCAGTTTTAAGGGTTTGAGGGTTTAAAGGGATATGGCAATATAAATTAACTTTGTCTCATTTTAAAGAACTCGTAAAATGGTATAAGAAGACCTTTTACAATTTTTCTGTATCTTTCTTGGTTTTTGAAATATTTCAGATGATTATGACAAAAGACAGCCTACAATCCGCCATCTTGTTGTAATATTTGACCTAATTAACTAGGAAATTGGTGACGTCACAAGCAGGGTAAACCTGATGAAGCTACTCCATAGGTGACCGAATTTCAGCGGAAGGCTTTTCAAAATGTTGTGGGTCAATTGAAAATGGAAATAGTGCAACATAATCGAGTTTCTGGCTCATAATGTCGTAAGGTTGGCAAGATAAAAATTTCACTTTACCCTACTTATGACGTCACTTGCATATCGAAAATAATTCCAAGATGGCGGACAGCACGCTGTCTTTCGTCAAATTATTTCGAAAACCAAAAAAGATAAGGGAAAATTGTCAAAGGTCTTGTTATACCATTTCACGAGTTCTTTCAAATGAGACAAAGTTAATTTATATTACCATATCCCTTTAAGCTATAGACGAAGCTCTCACATTCACTACATCAGTATATATATTATAACACTGTGTAAAGATCACACCATTTAAAAACTTTCTTTGATCTCAGTTTTAACAACGTCTTAAAAATGACAATACATTAATGTACTTTCAAATAAATGTACAGCATTAATGAGCTTTTTCTGAAGAAAAATCATTTGTTAAAACATTGGAGTTGTTCCTGATGTTGATTTGTATTTTGTAAGTTTCCTGTTATCTTAACGACGAGACATAATGGTCCAACATAAGTCAATCTCATGTGACCAAAGTACATGTACTAAAAAATTTAGATATATCCATTCAAATGTTATCAGTAGTTAAATATTACATTTAATATCATATCCGCTGCTCATATATAACTTCACAATTTTGGATTACAATGATCCTTTATATATCTATTGCAGAATAACATTAAGGTATTATTAATAAGAATATTATCAAGAAATCGTAAAGAACAGGTAATGTTAAAGACGTACGTACATTTAGAATTAATGTGAATATGATAACAGGCAGTATAATGAAAAGTATAACAAAGTAATTAATATACTTAATTACTACTCAAAAGACTTTTCGACATATGTATGAAATTTATGTGTGAATTTTAGTTTGAACCATTTTGCTCACAATGTACCACTTCGCAACAATGAAATTAAATAGTATGACCTGACAGTGCGGGAAAGGTTAACAATGGAAGTAATAATAGGGAATGTCGCGCGATAGGGAACAAAATGCTAAAATTAAAGAGAAGTGTAGCACCTATTCCTAAGTTTTCTATTGATTGGATTAAGGATTATGGATAGCATATTAGGGGTAGGTTAGGGTTAGTTTAGGGTTAGATTAGGTTGAAGTTTGGGGTTTAAGGATAGAATTGGGGTTTAATTATGGTATAGGATTGGCTTTATAAGATTCCTGATTCCCTGTGGTTAGAACATCCAGTCAGTTTATATCTTCCGAGAGGTGCTACAACAGCCAAATCAAATGAAAAATGTTATCCGCTTATCACGAAGGAAAAAATGATATAAAAAATCAGACAAATTGGATTTAAACTGCATGATGCCAAATCCATCCTCCTGAATATACCAGCAAAAGCAAACTCAATAGTTGTCAAGTCCAGTCAATCATCTTCTTCATGAAATTAAGGAAACTATGAAAGTTAAACCAAGATATATTAAGATAAGGACAAGCTCTTCACACGACTAGACAGTATGAATATTCAGTACAAATCTCAATGGCTTTACAATTCTACTCTCGGCCGAGCTTATAAAAATTATATATCGAAGAATTGAAGTATAGCGGTACATTTTATGTTGTGGTTTGGATGATTCTTTTGAAGTAGACTAAATATATATTACTGTAGGGTAGCTTATTTGAATAATATTGAGTGATATTGAGTGTGACAAATTTGCCCTTGTGAAATAAGTGTACATGTATGCAATCAGCTCTCAACCTCTTTTAATAGAGACTTTTAATACGTCTGGAGAACTAATTAGTTCTGAGGGACGTTAACAGAAAACGTGTTCTCAGGTATCTTAAGATCGAGGGAGTGCATAATATCATTTCCACTGCTCTATCGCAACACCACAAGCTTAGATTAAAATGACACATTATATTGCAGAATAACGTCAAAATAAGAACATTATCTTAAATCGTAAGCAAAATTATAGTTTCAGTTATACCCTTATATGAAATCGACAGTATAACTAGAAACACGAATCCGCAATAATCCACTCGCTCGCTTTTTCAACCTGCAGTACCCCCCACCCCACCCCTAGAGTTTCTTTTCCCAATCCATGGTCTCCAGCGCCCAGATCGCGTCTGTCGATAACAAATCCCGTAGCAACAAAACACGTGCGATTTTGAACGTTATCTCTGCTAATATTTACTCAATTTCAATTCTGAAAACAGTTTTGGAATTACCGTGTCTATATACCTAATATACGTGTCTACTATATTTCGACGATTAGGCACGATTCGTCGTATGTTATTTTGAACGTTATCTCGATCAATATTTAACCATTTTCAATTCTGAAAACAGATTTGGAAATAGATATTCTAAATACAAAACATACGTTCTATTATAGAACGTATGTTATTTATTATTCTAGAGAGAGAGAGAGAGAGAGAGAAACTTTCGGTGTGAGAAATGTATTCCTGCCGCAGCGAGATTATCACCCTATGTTCGCTCGGTCTCTTTGCGACCGCGCTGAGAGGATTAGGGTCGTGGCTAGATGATACACTCGCAGTTGAGGTGACCGTGAGGTACTAGGTCTGAGTCGTCTTCTAGACGATCCTTATATTAGTATAAAGGTTGGTATTAGAAAACCATTAGGCGGGGGGTTAGGGTTAGGATCTAAGTTGTTTTGGGGTTAGCAGTTCCATGATGTATTTCATCATGCTGGTATGTCCGATCGTAACAATCTCTCATTTCGTCCAACCTCTCGCGGATACTAAATACGATCGTCCAGAAGACGACTCAGACCTAGTACCTCACGGTCACCTCAACTGTGAGTGTACCATCTAGCTACGACAGAGGATTAGAGCGGATTTTAATCAAATAATAATCTCCACTAAAAAGACCTTTCTACCAAGTATTTACATTTTCCTCAAAGAGGTACAACTTTACGAAAATAATATTAAAGTGTCTGATATTGGTTGTGCCGGGGAACTAAGAGTAAATTAAGGCAGTTTTCAACCATATCTTTCTGGTGGTCGCACGCTGTGGAATGTGTTTTTTGTCATTGCCGACAGTCGAGAACTATTTGCGTACTTTGTAGGGAACAAAATGTTTAAACATCAAGATGTAGAAATAGGAAAAGTGATCGGTATCAACAAGAGAACAAATTAATTTGACATGTTAACTCAAAAAAGTCACACCAATGGGAATCGAAGTCGTAAATGGTCATCAGCGAGGTACACCGACCATTTTCAACTCGAATTCACTCAGTTAGTACACGAAATATTCGGACAGTATGACGCATGCAATATTGGGGCACCGGCGTGACTCGTTACATCTGAGTTGTTGATACAAATTTAACAGTCCTGAACATAAGCTGTTATATAAAATGAAGAAATCAGTCTGGTTAATGTTATTATATCGAATAGAACGCCTATTCTCCAAATACAAAGAGTGGTTATCAGGCAACAACAAGCCATGCACAGACAAGAACAATTAAGTCCAGAATGTATGCTTAAAGAAAATTTTATCAATGTACATCTCTTCCTCTCGAAGAGTCGTGGACCATCCTGCTAGCTTCAATTTTTCGAGTGTTGCCTTGAAAAAATGTAATCTTTGTACTTCATATTTTCTTGACGAGGGGAAGGATATTCGGAGTCGGTCACTAGATTGGACGTTACATTTTTCCTTTGAAGATGTAACGTTGGCATAACTTCTGGCAGCAGTTTCTTACGGGTTGAAACTGTATTGAAACGAGATTTAAAAAAATATTAATATACTTTGTCTTTAAGTATATTTCGTAACAATATGGGCATAGTAATCATGCTATGTGCGTAACATGCATGAGTGGGCCTTTTCATAAACGTTTCTTGCACGTATACACACCAAATATATAACAATTAAAATTCAACCGTTTCTTGCACGTATACATACCAAATATATAACAAATAATTGCCCAACGCAACCATGCAGGTGACAATTAATCAGGCATATAGTTTGAGGCTACTCTGGTTTTAAAAAGGTTTTTGAACGTAACTTTAAAAGTTACTTTCCATGACCAAACGTTTCTTCACTCCAATCTAGTGTCCTCATCAGGGGTGATCGTTGTAAGGTTAGGATCCCTATTTATACCCTCATTATTAATAGATAACGTCATCATCGGTTCTATTAGGGTATAAATAGGGATATTAACCTTACAAGATCACCCCTGATGAAGACACTAGATTGGAGTGTCGAAACGTTGGGTCTTGGACAGTTACTTTTAAAGTTACGTTCAATGTTCAACTGTGCCGGTTCAATATCCTTCTTACAAATCTGGTTTCTTCGATTTCCTTTATTTGTCTTAATCGTAAATCAGCATTTAGCTCACGATTTCTACATACGACTTTGATCAATTCGTCGCAAAATTTATGGTCAGTTGCCGGAATCTTAAACATGCTGCTTCCCGATTTTTTCTACTTGTCGCGCATCCAAATATCGAGCAATTTGCACCTGGCATGCTTCTAAATAGTGTTGAACTACGCGAGTAGTTTATGTTGTATCTAACTGTGCACCTTCGTTGTCACCTGAGAAAAATAACATATTTGATCATGTGACCGGAATTTCCAATCCATGTCTTCTCTTTCTATTAATTATAGTTTGATGCTTGCGATAGTGTGGATATGATATGATCAACTGAGATTATTCAAGAAAACATGTAAAACAATCAAGTACAGTATAAAGAATGTTTACTAAAGTCTGTATCAGAATTTATTTTTTACAAGTTGAAATTTCATGAATAGTATTCGGGATTTTTCTTTGAATTCAATATATTAACTTATCAAAATGCTATGGATCTATTCTATGTTAACGTACTTTTCTTTTGTCAAATTTTAATTCAAGCTAATTTACGTGATTTGTTAATTACTTAGAAGCTTTTATATTTTTTCTAGGTTAAATCAAAACAATAATCAACTTCTCTAAAGATGCTGAGATTTCAGATGAGCAAACAACATAGTCTAACCTACAAATATACTATGAACATTAAGAATATACCGGAATTAGATACCGTTTAAGCTCTATCATACAGTGGCTGCTTTGTTCACACGCTTTGTCGAGGGAATCGTGGAAGTAGTATAAACCCAATTAAAACAAGCCATCTGCTGAAAACTGCAAATTTTAGGAAAAAATTAAATGAAGAATTTTACAAACAAAGGAACATATGTTAAATAAGCTGCCACAACGGTCTTTAAAATGATTTTTCAGGGTAATTATCCACATGTTTACTTAAAAAATCCGATCAAAAACAGTGACGTGCTAGTGAGGATGTTAAAACAGTGAAATAAAGTCTTAAAGAAGGAGTGGGTTTTCGTAAAAATTATATTTTGTATTACGGGGTTGTTGTTAAACAGGGAGCTCGCGAGGACGAAAGAACTGGGAAAGAGATGTGAAGTGTGAAATAAATGGCTATATGTGTTAATAGACCAATTGCCTAAATACCACAATGCATCATTATGAAGCCAAAGTCTAGACTTCATTCTTATGAATTATATTCAATTTTAATCATTGTTGTTAGCTTTTATCAGTTTTAATTCCAAAGAATCATGTAGATTATAAGTCCCTATTCAATTGAAGTAAAACAACACCCAACAAATTGATAATTTTGTGTCCTTTAATGAAACAAATCAAGTATATTACAAACTATAAGGAACAGAATTTTTTTATTAACAAGAATTTGAACAACTGAATTCTAGGGTTACTTATATTGCTTCTCAAATTTGCGATTTAGTGTTTCCAGATGTCAGAACGCTGCAGAAAGAAAACGCAATATTAATTGAATAACAGTCACAACATCATGGATATGATAGTTACCAATTATTCACCGTAGTGGAGGTGAATAGTAGTGGGCATTTACCGAGGCGCGTAGCGTCATGGGAGATATCATAGATCATGGAAGGTGAACTGGATAGCAAACTTAACGAAACCGGAAACAAAGTTTGCAGAACTTGCTACGGTAATTAAACGATTATAAGCGGTCAATACATCTAACAGGTGGGCCGGCCACATGCACAGCTACAATCAGACAATACCGAACTTAAATAATATAATTATACCATTGTTTAAATTCAGCAATAACTTAGCGTAGGTATGTTGGATCATCACTGTTGCTGCATCAGCCGCTTATAAGCATATAACTACCATAGCTTTCATGTTTCCAGTTTCGTTAAGTTTCCTATCCAGTTCCTGAGCATTATCTATGGTGATATCCGCCACTATACAGTACACCGACACTGAAGTGAATAATTATATTAGAATATACCAAAAGAAGTTGATAAAAATTAGGGAAATTTGGTTTAGTTTTATTAAAATGTATATTGTAGCCAGAAATTGTCGCGAAACGCAAGCCATGCTAAATTCTGTCAAGGGTAACGTTCCTGCATATATATTTGGAGTTGTTTATCCAGCTACCCGGGTAGCTGTCATTGGACGGGCCCGTCGTTTGTAAAGCGTTTCCAAACTACAGCAAAGCAAGACAAAAGAGCAGTGGATTGCAGCCCAAATGTGACAAGGAATAACATTTAAATTCTGGGTGAGTAAAAAGGAAGTTGTTCTTTTTAAAAGTTGAAATATAAAGTGGGAGTCAGTGTAATCATGCTTCATGTATTTTATTGATTGTATTTTCTTTCATTTATAAATATTTACTCATTGTTTTATCGTGGTATAAAAGCAGATATGTGTTTCCAAGGTTTTGGTGACCCGCAGTTTCTTCGACTGAGTAATTTTTCACGGCCGAAGCGGTAATTTTTTTATTTTTGCATGATTGTTGTTGTAAGAATGACTTTTAATGCTCTTAAATGTCATTGAATGCTATGTGAAAGGCAATAAAACTTCAAATCGTATTCTGAACTTTAAAGCTCATGGATATCGATGAAGAATGGAGTTTTTTTTCTTTTTTTTGAACTTGTTAATAATTCAACCTGGTCCTTGGTCAGACTGACAATAAATGAATCTAATTTATAAAATACACAGGGTTCTCTAAATCATGCAAGTAATGCGATGGAATTTCAAATACTTACGCTAAATATCAGTTTCATCGACTTTTAGTTTCAACGATAGTAGTGACCAGCACTGCTGCTGCGGCTTCGACTTCTACTACTGTGACTGCGACCACGGCTGCGACTTTTGCTATCATGGCTGCCACTGCGACTTCGGCCACGGCTGCCACTTCGGCTGCGACTGCGACTTCGACTACGACTTCTTCCCCGTCCTCGTCCTCTACGCTTTCCCCAGTATCTGTTCAAGTAGTGGTGTGCGGGGAAGTAAACTGGATAGGGATTATCATCACTTTGTGTCGAACTAAATAGACACACATGTGTTAGTTATATGGATCGAGGTCAATAGGATAGATGGATCATTCAAGTTGTTCAAACAACTCCAATACATTTGCTGATACAAGACATCCAAAATAAACAAAGAGAACTTCTCGTTACTTTTATGGCACCTCATGGTTTGTATATATATATATATATATATATATATATATATATATATATATATATATATATATATATATATATATATATATATATATATATATATATATATATATATATATTATTATTATTATATAAATGCATGATTCTTCACTCGTAATTTACCATTACTTTTCCTTCATCTGTAATTCATGTGTAATTAATTATACTTTCAAAAGCTCTTTCAAATGAAGCACTTAATATTTTTTTTCATATAATGTATTATCCACTTCAACATTTTCACTACATCGTCTCAGGTACACACTTGACTTATTTAATTTCAGTGGAACGCTTTATATAGTTTATCTTTCTACTATAGGATGTAAATGATAGCGTTTTACCTACAGCCAGTACTTTAAACTCGAAAATATCGGTGTATTGCTTAAATAAGAAATCTATAAAATTTTCAGGAACTAAGGCCTCAGAGAGAGAAAAAGTGAAGACTTTACGCGTTCTACGGCTATCTTTAAGACGAACTAATGGCTTCCGCGAAATGCTAGACCTCCTATTCACTATTGCAGTAGACCAAGAAGGAATCGAACCTACAATGTTCTGAACTCCCATTAGACGCTTTAACAATTGTATGTTGTGTAGTATAATAACTTAGTACGTGTTACATTACGTATAACTGCTAATATGAGTTCTGGGAAGTCAGTGGTTAAAGCATCTGATCGGTAATCAGAAGGTTGCGGGTTTGATTCCTGTCTGGAAAACAGAAATATTTTATTTTGCTTTAAATCTTGAGTAGTAAACAATTTACTATATTGAAATAACCAAGCTGTAGTAAGTCGCATTTAATATAAAGATTTTTGTCAAGGAGACCTGCGGCCTCGCGGTGTTCTTCGCCGCTGTGATTATTAAACACGTCATGAAATATTTTTATATGCTCCCCCAAATATATATATAGGATGAGATTATTTCACGTGCGAAGAGTACATAGTACATAGTATATAGTACACATAGTAATATAATCCTAACGTATAACTAAACCCTATAATTATAACATAATCATATATACAGTATAGATATAAATCAAAAGTATCAGTCCAGATTTTGAACGAAAGGTCTGTCAGTGATTACCGAAACAAATTAACCTTTTTGTAGTCTACCTTTTTCACCAATTATATAAACCAAATCATAAACACATTATACATCTATATATAAATCTAATAGCGTTAGAAAGTACACGCATTGCGCGTGCCTGTATCTTTGCCGGTAATTGTATGCAGTTGATGTACACTACACTAAAGCCACTTTAAAAAGTCATTAATTATATAAATTCACGAGCTCGTTGAGTGCAAAAATCAATTACGTTGACGGTAATTGATTTGTCGTCGATCGGTAATTATATATATAAAAGACCACCCCGGCAGTATATATAATGTTAGTTTTAAGGCAGTTAATTTTGGCACGAAAACGTCAACTTGATTATGGATAAAAGTAAATAAGGAACATACGTTAGTCAACACAAGTCAATAACTTTATTAAAGTGTCAAACTTATAGTTTGTCCAAAACAGCCTACTGACACTAAAAATAATGCGACTCGTGTGCAAAAGCTATATAGCGTTTAATAATCATAAACGTTTTGTCACATATACTCAATAAATTTGATCAGAAAGAATTTGAGGTATTGGGAACAGGAAATTCTCAAGCAAAACCATGCGTAAAAATAAATGGTCTTTTCTTGTCTTTTCATATTTCAGTTTTAATTGCGATTGGTTTTGTACAAACTGACGTTCTAGTTTAGTCAGTTGGCATAATTAAGACATATACACTAGACAATTATCTCGTTACCAATCAGTTACAGTATATCGTATTATAGGGTTGTACGTATACATATTTATAAAAAATATGTAAAACTTACTCCATCATCTCGTTAATGTCATCTTCATCATGGATACTTTTTGCGTAAACCAACGTAGCTGCAAAAACTACAAAAGCGAGAAGGAGCAACGTTGACCGGTTCGACATATTGATCCTGGTGAAGCTATTCTTAGAATGATTTACTTCCCGAATAATGATAATCAATGTTGTAGAACTCGCCTTTTTATAATCCATGAACTCACCGAAATATTGCTTTTTTGTCCACTTCTCTTTGTTTGCTAAGAAGCACTTCAGATTAAGATATAATACAATATTTGTGATAACTGAAAGGATCTCTCACATCCTGTTTAGCTCCAGGATCTATATTGGTATAGTTTTCGATGAGTGATCGCTCTAGCCGGTGCTTAGAAACACGTTTCAACAAATTATGTTCTTCACTATAGCTCAACGTTGCTTAGTGAGTCTATGGTGTTCGTAACTATATAGGAAAGTACGGTAACCAGCAGGATCCAAAGCAGAGGCCGAACAGTATCAAAGATGTATGGTGTTGAATGATATCTCTCATTTCAGAACATCGTGAGAATATCAAATATTTAATTATCATCATGCAAACGTTCAAGAGATTACTAGAAGCATATAGTGCATGCATGATTCAAACTCTGATATAAAAATGTTGTGTTGCGTAGGCAGTGTAGAAATATAAAAGCCAGTACTTTAATATAGTTGTTGTACCGCTAAAATTGTTTGCAGGAGGTCTAACGTTTCTAGCGAATTCCCTTCACTATTAGTAGTGAAACGTAAAGTAAGCGGTAACTACTAAAGTCACTTTATACGTTTCACTTTCTTAGACCTCCTGCACCTATTATCGCAGTATAATCCAACTTTTCAGAATAGCCCTTAAAACTCTTTCTAGTACACTCTCTATAGTGCGTATATCTAACGCACATCTAATGTATCTCTAGTATGTATATCAGATGTCTATAAGCGAACCCAAATCACTTATGTGGTTCACCAGGAATTTTGTAAATGTTTTTTACCTTATAGCAAAACATCATTTAAGAAACTATAAGATTC
The DNA here is from genome assembly GCA_035772405.1 of Chrysogorgia sp. JL179-B06. Lineage (NCBI taxonomy): Eukaryota > Metazoa > Cnidaria > Anthozoa > Scleralcyonacea > Chrysogorgiidae > Chrysogorgia > Chrysogorgia sp. JL179-B06. The sequence goes on from JAYKKM010000294.1 coordinate 509,882, forward strand.
ATTCCCTATTCATGCATAATATATCAGTGAAAGCAACTTCCGATCTTCGCCTCACGTGATGCTAAAAACTCAAATATTATAAAAAATTGTGACCTACGCTATTCACCAACCATCGACTTTCAAGACGACCACCTTTGTCATACAAAATTTCACTTCTATATGACGCACGATTTCGTGCAAAACAAATTATGTCATTAACTAATTACTTGTCCATTAAAGGGTAGTTTAGTAGCTAACAATTACTGACTTCAATTAATATACGTGTTTCAGTAAAAATATCTGCTGTGGTAAAAATATCGATATATAAACATTGCAACACGTCGCCGCGCTCATTGAATGTTGATCTTCTTACTATCGGCTTCTCTACGGTTTAATAGATCGATACGTTTCTAAAATCGAATTTCGTTCAACGATCACTGATATATTACGTCATTTGATGCATTAATATGATAAAAAATAGAACTGATAATTGTTCCAGTCTAATATACCAGTGCAGTAAAATTAAAATATGTCGTTAACGGTTGCTAAAATTAAGCAATAATTATATGAATCAAATTTCGGTATATCCGCTTATAAAAGTTGCCTTCCTAACAATAACGGGAATACAATGTATGATTCTTTCTAGTTATGGTCTTGGCCATAAAAAACTTGTGATATTGTAGCATTTTTATTTTATTTTATTTTTTTAAACTCTTCTGGTTATTGTAATGTTCAGAAATTCTGCTATGCATCTACAAAACACTTTATGCTATTACACAACGTGGTTGGTTTGTTACCTGGTCTGATTGTTTGAACTCATTTAAAACTAGTGTTGATTGATATGTTTGTTAGTTTAAGCCATACATAATTGTGATTACGGGGATGTTTATACGAGCTGGTTAGCCGGGCTGATAATTCGCTTAACAAAGTTCTTATCACGGCTACTATACAGACACCCAAAATGATATTTCAAATGGATTAGTTTAGCTAGGGAAATTATGGCATAAAGTTAAATAAAAATTATCTTCTTGGGTCGAGGAAAGATTTTCGTGACAGAACTCAACCCGGTTAGCCCGGGCTAGCTAGGCTCTTATAAACAGGCCTTAAATAGTCGTGTCAAAAATACAAAAAGGTTAGCATGTTGCCAAAATAATGAATATAGGAGATATAATAAAGATATAATATTAATCAAGCAAATGCCTTAGTAGCACTACTGATTGCATTGGGGGCATAAGGGCGACAAGGGGACTTAAAACATTTCTAATTAAAGGCTCTCATAAACGTTATAACTTCAAATAACGTTTAGTGTTTTTATATGCAGTATATAGGCGAATCAGCCCTATTCGTATAGTACTATAGTCCTCTTCATCAGTCTAATCCTTTCTAAAATTTGTTTTCGTTTCGATGAGAGGAGGGCTATAAGTCCTCTAATTAGGGCTAGGCATGTGTATAGCTACTGATTGCATTGTGCAGAAGGGCGTATCATATTTTGGATGGATATAACGACACAAGCAGACTAAAAAATTTCTAATTAATGGCTCTCGTCAATATTACCCCCAAAATAACGGTTTGGTTTTTTATATATATAGGCGAGGTAGCCATAATTGGTAGCCCTATTGGTATCTTCATCAGTCTAATACTTTGTAAAATTTGTTTTCGTTTGGATGAGAGCAGGGCTAGTCCTTTTACTAGGGCTAACCCTAACAAGAATACTTGTTCGCCATGATATAAAGACTCCCCTATATATAGTTGTATAGCTTATAGGTCTAAATCTGTACAATAATTTAAAAAATATTTATACATTGGATCATGACCTGTGGAAGTAATAAATGGATCAGAGCTTTCAATTATTTGGTATATGTACACTAATATCTCTTCTGGAGCTCCACGCTAAGTTTTTCAAAACGCAATTAGTTTAGAAATTAGTTTATTCCATGATAAGTTAAAACTTTGTGGGCGAAATAGTGAAAACGAAGGCAAAGATGTATGAACATTTCTGTTAAGACATCATACAAATACAGAAAGTATTTTCTTAAGGAAGTTTGAACTAAAGTTGATAAAACAGAACAAAGCATACAAATTAGAATTGATTGAATTTTGTTCCATTGGATTATAGGTAATCAATGCATGAGGCGTTTAAATTGGGAATGTTATCGCCTTATCACTGCCTGTTATAGAGACATTATCACTGGCTCGAAGGACCCATGATTGCCAATGGGCTGGGCAGTAGCCGCGGTTTCCATGCATCTCCTTGGATACGCTTTGATTGTGTCAACCTTGACAGAGTAATGTCGTATTATATCCCCTTTAATTGCGATATCAATTGCACTATACTAATTGCTATTGCGGAACTCTTTGAGTGCTACTCAAAAATCATTAAATGTACTGCAATGAACAAATAAACCAAGGATCCCCTTCATGAGATGACAGCGTTGAACACTAGAACATCAGTTTTGTACCATAATTGGTCACTATAGATGTAGCTGTGTCGCACACAATATAATATGTGTTTCTTTAACATTTTTGCTTTATTTGATATTTGAAAAGAATAAAATATTATAATTTTCCTAAAGGCTGTCAATCGAAAGCCAGTATACGAGCGATTAGTGTTTCTTGATGAACAAAGTTCTCTGTTCTTTATAGTCTGTAATAAATAAACTCATTCAATTTAACATCCTTTTCCATACGAAAATTGAGACATCGTCACCAAAACTATAGTGATTTGAGTATTACGGATTTAAGCTTCTCCATGCATATATACAACAGGCATTTAGTATTGTCTTTTTATATGTAAACATGTCTTTAAGGAACTGTCGTAGGGTGGAAAATTTCTATTCGCTCTCGGTTTTCGCTCTCCGTTTTAACAACGAATTAAAAATAAGACTGTAAGGAATACATGAATAATTGTTAATTTTATATTATATTAAAATATTTTTGAAGATTTACTCCATGCTCTCATATTCACTACATGTGATCAGTGTATATATTATATAACACAATGTAAACAAAAACACTATCATTACTCTAAGTTTTAACAGCATATTAAAAATAAAAATGCATTAATCTACTTGGAAATAAATGTACATCATTTGGAGTCGTTTCTGATGTTGATTTTTGTGTTGTAAGTTTCCTGTTATCTTAACGACGAGGCATAATGGTCCAACATAATACAATCTCGTGTGACCAAAGTACATGTATACGAAAATGTTAGATAGATCCATTTAAATTCAGTACTAGTTAAATATTACATTTAATATCATATCCGCTGCTCATATATAACTTCACAACTTTGGATTACAATGATCCTTTATATATCTATTGCAGAATAACATTAAGGTATTATTAATAAGAATATTATTAAGAAATCGTAAAGAACAGGTAGTGTTAAAGTCGTACGCACATTTAAAATTAACGTTAATATGATAACAGGCAGTAGAATGAGAGTATAATAAAGTAATATACTTAATTACTACTCAAAATACTTTTCAACCAAGTCTGAACCATCTTGCTCACAATGTACCATTTTGCTCACAATGCAATTAAATAGTGTGATCTTGCTAGCGCGGGAAAGGTTAACGATGGAAGTTTTCCACCATAGCGAATGAGTAGTGTAGCACCTCTTCGTTATCTTTATGTTGATTGGATAAGAGATGACCTTGGATTAAAGATTATGGTTAGGATATTAGGGGTAGGTTAGGGTTAGTTTAGGGTTAGTTTAGGTTGAGGTTTGGGTTTATTAAAGTTAGAATTGGGGTTTATTATGGTATTAATTTAGCTGTATAAGATTCCTGATTCTCTGGTTAGAACATCCAGTCAATTTTTATCTTCCGAGAGGTGCTACAATCAAATGAATAAAGCTATCCATATCACAAAGGAAAAAATAGTATAACTTGGAATTGAAATCATATAATTTATCAGGTCATCAAGGCCCATTTTCAACTGAAATTGTTAACATTTAGACAGTTTCTATTCACGTTTGTGATTAAAAATAAATAATAGGGTAGCCTATTTGAAATATTTATTGTAGTATTGAGTACGACAAGTTTGCCCTTGGCCTTGTGAAATAAGTGTACATATATGCAATCAACTTTCAACCTCTTTTAATAGAGGCTTTTAATACATCTGGAGAACTAATTAGTTCTGAGGGATGTTAACAGAAAACGTGCTCTCGCGGAGGGACTGCATAATATCATATCCGCTGCTCTATCGCAACTCCACAAGCTTAGATTACAATGACACTTTATATTGAAGAATAACATTAAGGGTCAAAAATATTTAAACATCAATATGTTCAGATAGGAAAAGTGATCGGTTTCAACAACAGAACAAATTAATTTATTAACTCAGAAATAGTCATTGGGAGTTGAAGCCGTATTATTATCAGGTCACCGGTGAGGTCACTCAATTTCTGCAGGGGCAAAGAAACTTGATTGTGTTAACATAGTGAATTCAAATTTAAATTCATATTTAATTTTAAATTTGCGTTCCGGCCAAATTTTTGTATTTACGTTTGATGAGATGATATTTTAACTTGAATGACAGCAATAAGCTTCGATTATGGTAGATGTATTAAGCAATTAAATGAATTTATTACATGTATAACTGTGATCGGAATAGCGATTACAAGAAGTCAATAATGATGTATGGTTCGGTGATTGGGCGCTCTCAACAGAAGATATATGCGGGCTTTGAGGCTGGAATATGCATAGCCCATGCGATTTTTATCTCACAATTACTATTCTTTTTACTAGGGCTACCTGTGCAAGGACAAGTCTAAGTTTCTAAACATAATACACTTTTAAATGCATTATGATAATCTAAATTCGTCGTTAATTTTACCATTAAACGCGGAATACGAGACGAGTCCAAAAAATCGTTTTGCAGGTAGTATTTATTAATTATGAGAGGACTCGATGTGAAATCGAGGCAGGTCTATGAAAACTCAACTACATCATCACAGTGTGATAATAATTTCCTTATCATAGTAGTCCTCTAACTCTCTAAGTATATGTAGTAAACGTTTAAAAGGTGACATCACATTGTCAACACGTCTTCGCCAATATTGTTGATATTAAAATTAGGTTAAGATAATTGGTCCATCAAAGATGGCAACGCCTAATTTAATTTTTGTTTTCTTAGTTTATTTTAAATGTTTAAAAACAACATTGCTGCAGCCTTTGGTCCTTCAACATCAAATGAGATACATCTTTCATGGCATAGGTTCAGTTGCATAAGTACATATAGGTTACTTTGTAACATTTCTACCTCTCGTTCTGTAAAATTAGGCTTGATTTTGCGTTTCTTATGTTTATCGTGTCTCCGAGTATTTTATGTTTGAGAATGGCTGACACCACAGAGTAACACCTTGAATATTTCTAACATGAGACATGCATTCTTCAGTCCGTTGCTGAATACATAGCGTAAATATGACGAATAGTCCGTCCGATATATAGGGCGAATTTCGTGGCTCATGTCCTCGATTTCTAACGATGGGCCATACAATAAATTGATGAAATACAACCCGCCGTTTTTCCAGGTCGTCTGTTGCCAATCACTCTCGTCGTTTTGTGGAGGGAATTTTAACTTTAATAGACAAAGTATTCGTGATTATTCTTTTAACACAAACAAGCTAATCGACGTTGGAGAAACCGGTTCATATCTATTGCTCTTGAGCATGTAGATGGTCCTCCGCCGTCCAAAGTACTGTACTTGAAAATTTTGGGAAAATGGCGGATTAGTCAACATGTAAGCCTAGTGTTTGAAAATTTCCCTTCAATAATAACTCTTCCAAAATCCAAAGTATATATTTAGAGATTGTAGAAATATATTTTAGTGTATAAACCTTTAACTCTTTCCTGACAGGCTGAAAAACATCCAAAATTGAACCACCTCTTTGTTCTATTGATAGCTCTTGAAATAACCATAACTTTTGCGAAAACTATACATTTTCTGAAAGCCCAATAAACCGGCTTTTGCTTGTGCTTTTAAATTTCCCGAACAAAACACATTATGTTAATATAAATTAGCATTAATTATCATAAATCAGGTTGAAAAAATTACATTTTTCTGTAAAAGGCCATCTTGCACGCCCGCGTAGCATCTTGAAAACTCAAAATGCCACCAATTGCAGAGTTGTTTATGAAATCAAATCAAACTTGGCGTGTGCGTGGATCTCATGTTCCTGGCGCTTGTCGAATTTCAATTTTTAATCTTACGTTACCGTGTGCGTATTTTTCGATTGACGACTTTGCGGGTCTTCTAAGACCCCTTTTGACTGGGCCGGTCAGGAAAGAGTTAATGCCGCAATTCCTGGTGGATAATGCATTGCATTAGTCCAAGTTTTCTCTTAGTTACCTGTATTATCCATGTTACCTAAATTATCTGACATTATTTATCTTCATCTTTTCGTTTTCTCTCTCGTATTCTTGTTTCATTTAGAAAATAGTGAAACAAAAAAAAACTTGAATTAACCTATTTTGAAGTTGGTATTATTATTTTGTGCCATTTTAATTCGAAGTGATGGAATGTTTTTTAATGAGAAATGTCAGCCAAGCGAAAAGACTTTGTATGGCGCGTCATGTAACTGGAAACACGCCGCCACCTAAAAACGCACCAATAAGATACATTACCTTGCCAGAAATTGAGTACGGCTCAGCTTTATTTATGAAATCGCTGCGAAAACACTTCTCATATATTATTCTTAAAAATCTGGGAAATAGAAAGCCACTTGTGGTAGGCCCTAGTATTAAATTTGGCTTGCTATCTTCTTTCGGCTTTTTTGCGTGTCACCAATTGGAATTCTTGCACAAGCAGAACTTTGTTTGGGGATCACTTTCTATGGCATGTCTAATTTGAGCCATCTGATTGTCCCTAAATAACAATAATCCTAAACATAAATAACCTCAATCCTAACCCCCTGGTTAGCAATGAGAATATTATCTATTCCCAGTTTAAATTTTTGACTCGCAGTTTAGATTTTTTCACCCGTACGTAAACATTGAGTGGAATGGACGATACATGAAGATCGTCAAGCTCAAATCCTCATAACATATGCAGGAGAAACACAGCACTGTAAATCAGCCTTTAACCATTTAAGTACCAGTATCAACATACGAATTCTCCAAATGTTCCTTATATAGTACTAGTAGGAGAAGTTGTTTTAAAAACATGTCAGTTTATCTTTGGTGATCATTTCCTTTATTCTCATTACCTCTTTACTTGGTTAACCATTGATATTATTAGGAGAAGTTAGATGCTGATCACTCCTGGGCTTTAATGGATTAATGAAACTTCAACGTTTGTGCTATATTTCATTTAGCTGTTTCGATCATTTCTGATGAAATACGGAGTAGACGCATGTACGCATTACGTACCTATTTTATTACGTTCTTCATTATTAAAGAGTCTCAGAATCTTGCTGACTTTCATTTGTCCTGCCACGATATTAATTTGTTGCATGTTTGTATCCTTCAACATCTGAAAAATCCTTGGTAGAAATTAGTCATATTCTCCTTTTCTTAATATTCATAATGTTATTTTGTTGGAAACTCGACGTTTCTTTATAAAATACCGGATGTAATCAAGAACACAAACGCACAATGCATCACTTAAGACATTTGTTTTTCTTTTAATCCAGCACACAATAGCCAATTGAATTTTCTCGTTGATCTATTCCTCCTAAGCACACTTCATGCCTTACATTTCGTGCGACATGATGCAACATTTCTTTGGTATTGTTGGGACTGATGTTCGTTGATAATTACTGTACGTTTGCGTTTTTTTCGTTTAAGGGTGCTTACTGCAATTTTTACTCCGCGTCTCCGGTTTTTCTCCTTCGGTAAAATTAACACTTAAATCTTAGCTGTGCTCCGTGGTCAGACATGGGTCGTATGGTGGCAGCCTGTGACGACTTTGACATTAAATACCTTCGACTCTGCCACGTTCGAGCTAAACATTTGTAAAGTCACACGTCTGTTTTGTCTGTTCATAAGACTTAATCATTTCTTAATCTTTATTGTTAGAAAAGGTTTACATTTCTGTAAGTAACCCTGTATTTTACCTGAATTATGTTTTTTGAACAATATTAGGCGTGTTTCACCACACCACAGTAGCAATACCCCTGTCCACTGCATGCTAAGACTTACATTTTTCACCATATATTCATCAAAAGTAACCAAAAGCATTAATGCTTTAAAGGCTCTATTATCTAATCAATGACATTGAAGAGCACCAAGTTTTACATTTTCAACTTAGTTATCAGAGCCACAGTACCCAAAACCACAATTAGGTGTAGGGCCAAGTTTGTAGATATAGAAATATCCACAATTTAAAACTTCTATGCTGTTTGACTGATAACAGCAATTAGTGTAGCTATAGCAAACTGTGCGTGCCACCTTTCCATGACTGACATTTGGATGCGCACCATTCATCCACCCTGGAGCATTAACTCCACATCGTTTCACAGGCACACAAGAAGTAGGCATCTTTATTCCAGCTTGACCTCCAAACCTGTACCATCTGGTGGAAAGATGTCTGTCACAATGATAATTAAACATAGAAGTAAATTTTTTGTTTCGGTTGGCATCTTTAATCCATGTATAGTTAGAGCATTCTCTGTAATCAGGTACACCTTTAAAATAGAAAAGCAAGTTGAGCCAAGATTCCACGTCGCGCGTGCAAAACGTCGAGCGAGTGACTTACATTATAAACCTTATTGAAAAAAATGACAACTGATTTAATATTCTTTATATGCATATAAAATTGCCCCCTATACGTTTTAATGTGAATTTTCCACATGACAGAAAGGCTGTCTTTCAAAGTGCCTATCTCACGTTTGAGGATTTTTCATATCTTCCTAAACAAAATCACTATGTACTGTTTAAAACACGAGCAGCAGTGTTTTATCGTGTTTAGAACCATGATGGTACTAATAGTAATGATGGTAAACTACATTCAACCCCCCATTCCCCCTGGGACAAATTTCAAAACCACCCCCCAGGCTTTCAAGTACGACAATATTTTATCAGATATAAAACGCCATGCACGTGATTGGTTTGCCCCACGTCATTGGATTACTTACTTATGAATTAATAATGAGTTTTTGAAGTATATTGTCAGCCGAAAATATCATCTTGATGGAATTTTTCGCTGTCAAATTTACTGGATGAGATGTCACAAGAGGCATTCCATACCAGTTTTCTTTTGTTACTTGCCGCAAAAATGCTTCTTGTGACATCACGTCCGATAGTTTAAACAGCAAAAAGTCCATGAAAATGAAATTTTCGGGTGATAAGATATATTACAATTTTTCTCAGAAAGACCCAAATATTACGAATATTTCTCCCCAAACGTGAGATAGGCACTCTAAGCAACACAAGATTTTGATTTTAGGGTGGAGTGTTTAACATGTCAAGAAATTGCAGTTTGATATTTGTAACTTGTTAAGTTGTAGCTGTACAAGCTGTACAACTGTATAACTCTGAAAAATCCTGAGCAACCGAGCAGGGATCAAACATGTAACCTTCCGATTCGAGATGTATGTTAAGGGTGTTCGCACGTATTCCGTTGCTAGAAAACCGGTTGCTAAGGACATGTCATTTAGCGCCAAATATACTTCGTGAGTGAGTGGACAATATATTCAAGGTATAACCAAGATATTTTATGTGTGGAATATGTAGACAAACTAACGTGATATTGACGTCATCGGCAAATACAAAAACTCTAAAATAATTTTCGTCATTTTTGTCAATATTTTGCGAGTATCAAAATGCACAACAGTAAGAAATACATCGCTTACCAGCACATGACGTCACGCTCATATTCAAAATGGCTCATATTCAAAATTGATGATTTGTTCAACTTTTAAAATGTGTTGCAAACATTTTCATAGCGATATTCAGATTACTTCCGTCATACTTCGATATAAAAAATTGTTTTTTTTTTCCAATATCCTTTAAACAATGTTAAATCTCTAGTTTAGGTTCGAAACGCATTGTGGCTACTGAAAGTAGTTTTTTATTTAACTTATATCGTAATATAAACTTTTGCAAATAGTATATTTTAAACAGCCATCAGCTGAAGAAAATTGTCATGTGAACACCGCCTCCCAGTCTGAGTTATGTTTAGAGATCATTGCTTTGCGTTTAAGTTGATCTCTCGCATGGATAAGTTCCTAATTCTCACTAATCAACCACGGAACATTAAAAGACCTCATCCTTTTATGCTGGATATAGGAGCATATTTATCAAGTATTTCAAGGAATAGCTCCTTCCAGCAGGACCACATCGAATCGGTTTCCTTTTCCAAAACGTATAAGCTCCCATGGTTGACGAAGAAGATCTTCGGTAAATTTTTAATTGAATTGATTTTTCATATTTCTAATTTCAGCTGTTTTAGTATTAGTGCGCCCTTTGCTCACAGGATTTATTTTCCTCACTGCGAAAACCATGCTGTGGTCACTAATGCCTGTATGGATAACACCTGATAAAACTAACTTTTCGACTGAATTTGTATATGGTGATCAATAAGTGTACTGGACGTATTAGTTATCCTAGTAGCTTCCGTTATTGTTTGAGTCAGCTGATAAAACTCATAGAGTGACTATATTCATTTACTAGGTAGGTGAGGTCTAGTTTTCAACATATCGCAATTAAAATCACCAAAATATGTAATTCTTTATTCTCATTGTCGATGGCCTTAATCGTATTTTCGAAAGCAGTGAAAAAATCGGCTGAAGAGTTAGGTGGCTGATAAATAGTAGCAATAATAAATGGCTTACTATTTCGTTTGCATATTTCTATACAAACGGCCTCGAGACGTTATAACCACGTTTTAATGTAAAATGTCCTTTTTCACATGAAAGTGAGGCTATAGGCGGTCGAATTATTATGCACATAAAATAATATAAAATAAGCTTGCCGTCAATGCATGAAATACATAATTAGTACTCTCACTTCAGTATTTTTCGATAATTATTATATTGATGATACATTGACGATCGTCAAGCTCATATCCTCAGAAAAATCAAGTTTCGTATGAAATTACATGAAAACTATACTTCAGTTTTCCTTAGGGGCTATTTTGATGATTTCGGGATGAGTTTCATTCCCAAATGAATTAAAAAGTCGTATCACGTTTGCATATACTAGGAATTGTGACTTCGGTACTGAAATGGCGCGTAACCGTAAACACTAATTGACACTAATTATAGAATATTATCGTGATTAGTTAAAATGGGCACACCCATCATTTTATTCCAGAATGAAATCTCGTACCACCTTTACATGATACCAGATACCAGTATGAAATTTTGTTCCAGAATAAAATTTCATTCCGTAATGAGAACCGGAGTGAACTTATTCCGGAATGAACTACATCTCATTCCAGAATCATGTAAACAGATAAAGAGATTTCAACAGAACCGGTATGAGTTCATTCAGGAATGAAAACTCATTCCTTTTTTATGATATAGTTAGTTTGAGAGTTAAATGAGGGAATATTTAGTTTCATTTTAACAAGGTTTATGTTAGGGCCTTGCTTTTTTAAAAAGGACGATAATAAAATATTACTCGTAAAAAAATTTATTTAAAAAGGTTTAACCGCCCAATAAGACTGGTGTTCATAGGGGAGCAGCTTATAAGTTAAGATTACAAAAAATAAATTTGATACAATCTAAAACAATATAAGTTAAATAAAATTTTAAGAATTAAATAAATTAATTTTTATTAATCGTGAGCAGGTGGAATCCTAGGTATTCCTGCAATTTGATCGGCTGCCTGAGAGGGCGGTTTTTTGCGATATCTGACCACGGTCACGGAATCCTAAATACTAAAATTTTTATCGTGATTTTTGCTTTATTATTACCCGAAAACTGGAAAACTAACAGAGTTTGATTCAACTAATCTGGAAATAACCAAATTACAAAAACTAATTAAGTATTTTGGTTTGTATTACTTTCCTTAAACAAATAATGCAGTTTTACCGAACTAAAGTAACTCAAGTCTTTCACCTTCTACAATATAAAAATAAATATGTTATTTACCGTTTTGGTCGGACCGTAAAGAAAAATATTTGCCCTCAGTCTCATAAACGACCCTCGGCCTACGGCCTCGGGCAGTTTCTGAAACCTCGGTCAAATATTTTTATACGGACCTCCCATCTGGTAAATATCATATATAGAATGCTAATTAATCTAAATCTGCGGATAATGTATAAGACAAAAGTAGGATACAATACTGAACTCTAAACTATCTTAGAGCAGTCAAAGATAAAAAGTGTTCATAAAGTTTAATAAAACTATTCAGTGAAGTCGACGATTTTATTTCAACTGTGCACCGAATTGCTCGGTATTGACTATTCAATACTACAACCTGAATCTACAACACACTTACACTTACACCTTCACCTCTTCAAAAATCGCTGCTGAAGAACACGCATGTTAACTAAGTGGAAAGTGTCGAGAGTTTCCGAATATATTATATGGTTATCCATACGATATAAGTGTTTGTGCAGATATCCGCGTTTACGCTAAATATACTGTTTTCTAACCATTGCAATATTCAACACCTCTGTTGGGAGGAGTGGGAATTGGGAGCAATTTGAAGTGGCAGTAGGAGTGGGAGAGGAAATAAGAATAAAAGAACAAGTGGGAATGGGAGTAAAAATATCAGTTGTTGTAGTAATTGTGGTCGTAGCAATAATAAGGAATGATAATTTACCTGAACGGTCATGCTGACATCTGTCTCCATAAAATGGGTTTTTGCATAAACACGCAAAACCTGGTGTTTCCTTCGTTTTCTTAATAACTCCTCGGTATCCACAAATGGAACAGTATACCTGTAACAGAAGGACATGTACTCGATTTATTTGGGAGAACTTGAAATCACTAAGGATTGATAACATGTAGTTCTATCGAGTGAAATGCCAAAATATTACTTATAATACGCGTGTGTGTGTGCGTGTATATGTACAGGTTATATACCGAGACCGATCGGGATAGATAATTTAGATCCCGCGGACAGAAAAGTCAAGGGATCTAAACCACTTATCCCTAAGGTCGAGATATTTAACCGTCTTATATCATGATTGGTGAGGTTCACGAATGTATTCTTTTGTTAAGTGCCCCTGTGATCAAATTTTTGGTATCGCTTTTTATAAATTTGTAAAGAGCATGGTGTTCTTACTTAACTTGCCAAATTTCAAGCAATTGCGAGCAAGGGAATTCGCCTTTTCAGACTTTTTTTATACGAGATTATACCGCCGCCATTACTCGAACATGTTCCGGACGCTTAGTTTACGATTAGAGGAAGTGACGTCAATGACTCAACACGTGGCTAGTTGTTGATCATAATATAATGTTTGCGGGGATTTCTTTTGTTCTCACAGGGCCATTAACAACTAATATACCTCATTATATCCATTTTGCTCATCTTACCTCCGTTGACGGCAAACCAGGTCTGATTAGAACTAATCATACCCGGTTTGACGCCAATGGAGGTACGATTACGAAAAATGAGTTTTAATCAAATCATTATTCAAAGACTCAACACGAGGTCGAGAAACGTTATCAGAAATTTCGCCAAAATTAATTTTGATACGGTAGATTAGTTGTTACTGCCCTGTGAGAATAAAAGAAATACCCGCAAACATTATATTACAAAGGAATAGCACCTCTTTTTATGCTATTACTTATAAATATAAAGCTACTTGGAGAAAACTTTCTATTGTAAGTTGTCGTGTAATTTCCATAAAGCTTTGTTACGTGTTGAGTCTATGACGTCACAATCACATACTCCGCTGTGGAATCGCGGGCACGTCTGGAACAAGTTTTGAGCAATGGCGGACAAATTTAGAGGTTAAATTTTTTGTGATAGAATGTTTTTTTTCATTGTTTTTCGGCAAATGCGAACATTTATTAACCTAAAATGATGTTCCGAAAAAGCTCAATTTGTTCAAGTTAACTTTGATAAAACATTGATGTTTAATTAATCATTGTTTTATCCTGTGTTAAAGATTTAAAGATGCTGATTAAATGTTAATTTCTTTTACAGTAATATTAAACGTAATGCAAGTTTAAATATCAATGTACCAATAAGAATAGTAATCTCACTGGCCAGAATATTTACAAACAAGTCCACGACCAACCTCGTACCCAGGGCATTTTGCCTCCATGGCGGTGGGATCGGCAGCTGGTCCATTCTATAATGCGATTGGCTTTCATATAACTCAATTAATTCATCCGAGTATAATTTATTCATCTAAATGCTGTCTTCAAATTTTACAGCAAATTAGAAGTGATAGCTTTCGCTAAATTGGATATATGCTTCTTCATACCTTTTGTAAGAGATAACCATGGATGTGGATTATTATGCTTGTTAACTGCTTTTATGTCGACGAATGCTGACATGAACAACTCTGAAGAGCATTGAATATTTTTATCAGGTCAACATAGTAGACAAAGGAAATGGAACAAAGACCACGGAAATTATCATATCTAAACACCCAGAAATTCTGGGTGTCATGTGACCAGCCGATCACAGGGCCATTTTCGCCGACCTTCCACCGTGGAGGCAAAATGCCCTGGGTACGAGGTTGGTCCACGACGTTACAAAACCTCGAGTTTGGACTTTCAAAAACAATATATGTCTTACTGTCTGATTAGAGATAAAACGTTACAGTTATCCAACGGATAAGTTTATTGACTAAACTACTAATTAAGTTGTCCAAAATCTAATTTTCGTTGTCTGGGACCAGGATAGAGCTTATTTCGAGCTCTGTTAACGCATCTATGTATTATGTATGCTGCATGTGTAATTACTTAGGAATTTTACAAAACAATAGCCGGCAAACTTTAGAATAAAAAAATACTCACTCCATTGTTATTTTCTGGTAGCGTTTCGACATAAAATGAGTTTTCTTTGACAATAAACTCTCCAGGCAGAGCACAATATTGGGTTTCGTTATTTATCTCGCAAATATTTGATCCTTCATTTTCAATGTAGTTAAGGGACAGACATATTGAGTGAAGAATATCACATTTTATGTGGCATTCAAACTGTGTTGAGACTACGAAAGATTCGTTGACATGACCTTTAAGATAACCTATAACACAAGAATATTACTGCTGTTAAATATCTATTTTCTAGATAATATTTCCTGTCCGGCCCAGTGAAAATGGGCGAACATTATTTACTTACGTCCTGGGGCATGATTCAGAAAGTAGGTTCCCTGTGTTGATACTGTGACATCACTACCAACTGGTGCAGGAGAGAAGAGCAAACCAAGAGCCATAAGTAAGATCTTCGATGATCTCGACTTGTATAATGTGTTTCCGAGCAGAATTGTTGAATTGCTCGGTTTGATGACTTGCAGGAACCTAACAGAAAAATAAATTATTGTAACCAATAAATTATTGGCATGATTTTAGCATTGTAATCAATAAGTTATTGGATTGTTAGCGCATGCGTGTAACAGTCAATTACTAGTCCCACATGCTTAGTCTGGGTTAGGGTTAGGATCTTTGTCATGCCTCTGATTTCTTTTGTCTTCGTGAATTATTAATGAGTATTATATTGGCATGTATACAGCATAAACTTACACGTACAAAAGGTTTAGGGTCAGTATTGCAAACAATATCAACACACAACCAACGTAGAGTATGGTATATAATACAGCTGAGTTTTCGTCTTCGTCGACCTGAAAAGGATTTTTAAATGGCAAATAGCCATATTTAGTGAAAATGAAATTATAGTAAACGAATTAAGGATACATATGTGTTCAACTTGAAACGTTCTGAAACATGCAAGATTTTCTGGTCAACTACAGTATTTTAGATATACACCGCATTGTAAAGGTTAACTTTTATCCAAATATTTAAAAATCCTAATTACCTTGTCATCTTTCCACGGAAAGATTAAATTCAGTTTGGAATCCTTACAATTTCTTGCCACATTTTCTAAACCAAGGTTTCTAAATGCATTTTCTGCCCATTTCCTTTGCTTGCCTTGGGAACATATGACTTGTAGGTATTTTTGGTACAACTTTTTCTAAAAGTAAAGGTTTATAAATGTTGCACATAATTTTGTTTTCAAGCAAAGTTGTGAATGACAAATTAATTAATTTAAGGTGTGTTCATGTCCATGTCAGCGACATGTCCATGCGTATTAATAATAAGGGTCTGCGTTATAATAATAAGCAATTTATTTTAAACAGGAAACATCAGCATAAGCTGTTCCCCCATTGACCCTAATTTGTAGCTCAACTCTAACAAATTGCAATAACATTTATGAGTACTATAGATAAAAACTGATATATACATGCACATTATTATATGTGAAGTTACTATAGCGATAATTATGGTATTAAAGGGATATATAGCAATAAAAATTGTTTCCTTTCTGATAAACAAACAAACAAACAAACGGTCATACGAGGGTAATCCAAGTGAAAAAAACTACTCTGCTGCAAAACATCATCACTATAATTTCCACAAATAAAAATCTTGTTATCCGCCAATTTGTTTTAATAACTTACCTCATTAACTTGACGTCACAAGCACCAGAAAGCAAAGTTTCATCATGTTTACCCTACCGGAATTTATGTGGTATACTTTTAAAAGTATTGTGGTTCAATTGAGAAAGAAAAACATCCACAAATATCAAGTTTTAGACCTATATACGTGAAATTATGGCTGACTAAAGTTTTCACTTTACGCTGCTTGTGACGTCACACACATATCGTAAAAGTATCCAAGATGGCGACGGATCATGGTGGAAAACAGGAATTTCTTTTGTCGAAATTAGTGATGTTGTTTTGCACAAGAGTCGTTTTGTATACTTGGATTAACCTATGAAGGCAATTTGCTAATCAGAAAGGCAAAAATAATTTGTATTGCCATAAGACTATCTGATTTTCTAATAACAGGTGGAATAGAATTCCATATTTCGATTGTAATTAGTGTTAGTCAGTGCGTATATGTGTTGTGTATTGTGCATGCCTGTGATATACGTACACAGATGGATATGACATGCTTACATGTTGGAAAATATACGCCAAAATTGGATTATTTTCAAAAAATCAGGCATCGATCTTGTCGTTATTTTTCCTCGAGGATAGCACACGATTTATTTTTCGAAAACTATTTCTGGAAGATAAATAAATTTGGCCCGAAAAAAGTTGCATCACTCCTCCCCTTATCTTCCTCCCTCTTCCTTTAGTGATGATCCTGGAGAAGATAATTACCATGATACTTACCATGTCATATTAACGTCACAATATGTATATTAACCCTCAATAAACAACGATTTACCATTAATACTTGCCTTGCTCGCTCCCCCTTCCTTTTGACCTTTTGCTTCACAAACTGTCTCAAAAAAACAGAACCAAAATATAGTACCACCCAAGGATGTAAAAAACTCTTACCCTGACTTTTCTTTGAGAATTGTGCTCATCAGTAAGTCGTGAAAACGTTTTCGATCATCTATCCGAAGAAAACAAAAAAAATCGTAAAATGAGTGAGATGCAGGAACAGAATGCAAGCTGACCTGTCAAGTTCATTGTTAATGAAGAAATTCATTCGTATAATATAGAACTCATGAGATTGCTACATGCAAGTTTATTTTTTATACTAAATATACGAATTTCTCTCGATATCTACGAAACAATGAGATTGTAATTTTTCATATCCAAAATAAATAATCTATAACAAAAATTAGTTGGCGCACTAAACGATACAAATTACGTGATCACGATTTGTCCTGTAACATCGAGTGAGGTACATATATTTGTGTGCCCACGGCGATTTCTTCTAAACCGCCACTCGTGTTTTTGTACAGTGTAAACACTGAAAATGTTTTATATTTCTGAAGCAGAGCACGCCGATTGTTTCACTATATCGCATTAACATGAAACGAAATCACTTAAAAGGTAAACTTCAAATTGATCATGCACGAGTATACTTTCAGTGCGTGGCATCCCAGCTTGGGCAAGTGATTTTCAGATTTGCAAGTATAGTAAGAAAGTTAGTAATAAAAATCTTTAAAAAACACTGTAACGTACTGAATTAAATAATGAAAGTACCTGAAATATCTTGAGTCCTTTGTTTCTTCTCTGCCTCGCAAAGTATTGTCTTTGGTTTCTAAAAATAAAAAAGTATAAATAGGTTAACATCCTTTGATATATTTTCATGAAAAATACTGCACATCCCCACAGATAAGTGTTAAGTTAAATTTATATGCGCGAGAATATCTCGTTCACTTAAGATGGATTATACGAGCACGCTAGCTGACTAGCTCAACTTCATGGTAGACCGGCGGGCACAGATACTTAAAAAGACCGACTTCAAAAAGAAAATGGCGGCGACGACATGAGAACAAGGAATACGAGATCAACAAGAACGAGAACAAGAAAGAGAACAAGAACAAGAACGAGAACAAGATCAACAAGAACGAGAACAATAAGGAGAACGATATCATGCAACAAGAACGAGAATAAGAACAAGAACAATAAGGAGAACAACAACGAGAACAAGAACGAGATCGAGAACGAAAACGGGAACAAGAACGAGAACAACAAGAACGAGAACGAGAACAAGAAGAACAAGAAGAATAACAAGAACAAGAACAAGATCAAGATCAAGAACAAGATCAACGTCAACATCAACATCAACATCAACATCAACATCAACATCAACATCAACATCAACATCAACAAGATCAACATCAACATCAACAAGATCAACATCAACAAGATCAACATCAACAAGATCAACATCAACAAGATCAACACCAACAAGATCAACATCAACAAGATCAACATCAACAAGATCAACATCAACAAGATCAACATCAACAAGATCAACATCAACAAGATCAACATCAACAAGATCAACATCAACAATATCAACATCAACAAGATCAACATCAACAAGATCAACATCAACATCAACAAGATCAACATCAACAAGATCAACA
This sequence comes from Chrysogorgia sp. JL179-B06, assembly GCA_035772405.1. NCBI lineage: Eukaryota > Metazoa > Cnidaria > Anthozoa > Scleralcyonacea > Chrysogorgiidae > Chrysogorgia > Chrysogorgia sp. JL179-B06. The sequence continues at coordinate 528,829 of JAYKKM010000294.1, forward strand.
TCAACATCAACAAGATCAACATCAACAAGATCAACATCAACAAGATCAACATCAACAAGATCAACATTACCAAGATCAACATCAACAAGATCAACATCAACATCAACAAGATCAACATTAACAAGATCAACATCGACAAGCAGGATAACGAGAACAAGCAGGATAACGAGAACAAGCAGGAGAACGAGAACAAGCAGGAGAACGAGAACAAGCAGGAGAACGAGAACAAGCAGGAGAACGAGAACAAGCAGGAGAACGAGAACAAGCAGGAGAACGAGAACAAGCAGGAGAACGAGAACTATCAGGAGAACGAGAACAAGCAGAAGAACGAGAACTAGCAGGAGAACGAGAACAAGCAGGAGAACGAGAACAAGCAGGAGAACGAGAACAAGCAGGAGAGCGAGAACAGGGGAACGAGAACAGGCAGGAGAACGAGAACAAGCATGAGAACGAGAACAAGTAGGAGAACGAGAACAAGCAGGAGAACTAGAACAAGCAGGAGAACGAGAACAAGAACAAGAAGGAGAACGAGAACAAGCAGGAGAACGAGAACAAGCAGGAGAACGAGAACAAGCAGGAGAACTAGAACAAGCAGGAGAACGAGAACAAGAAGGAGAACGAGAACAAGCAGGAGGACGAGAACAAGCAGGAGAACGAGAACAAGCAGGAGAACGAGAACAAGCAGGAGAACGAGAACAAGCAGGAGAACGAGAACACGCAGGAGAACGAGAACAGGGAAACGAGAACAGGCAGGAGAACGAGAACAAGCAGGAGAACAAGAACAAGCAGGAGAACGAGAACAAGCAGGAGATCGAGAACAAGCAGGGAACGAGAACAAGCAGGGAACGAGAACAAGCAGGAGAACGAGAACAAGCAGGAGAACGAGAACAAGCAGGAGAACTAGAACAAGCAGGAGAACGAGAAGAAGCAGCACAACGAGAACAAACAGGAGAACGAGAACAAGCAGGAGAACTAGAACAAGCAGGGAACGAGAACAAGCAAGGAACGAGAACAAGCAGGAGAACGAGAACAAGCAGGAGGACGAGAACAAGCAGGAGAACGAGAACTAGCAGGAGAACGAGAACAAGTAGGAGAACGAGAACAAGCAGGAGAACGAGAACAAGCAGGAGAACGAGAACAAGCAGGAGGACGAGAACAAGCAGGAGAACGAGAACAAGCAGGAGGACGAGAACAAGCAGGAGAACGAGAACTAGCAGGAGAACGAGAAGAAGCAGGAGAACGAGAACAAACAGGAGAGCGAGAACAAGCAGAAGAACGAGAACAAGCAGGAGAACGAGAACTAGCAGGAGAACGAGAACAAGCAGGAGGACGAGAACAAGCAGGAGAACGAGAACAAGCAGGAGAACGAGAACAAGCAGGAGAACGAGAACAAGCAGGAGAACTAGAACAAGCAGGAGAACGAGAACAAGCAGGAGAACGAGAACAAGCAGGAGAACGAGAACAAGCAGGAGGACGAGAACAAGCAGGAGAACGAGAACAAGCAGGAGAACGAGAACAAGCAGGAGAACGAGAACAGGGGAACGAGAACAAGCAGGAGAACGAGAACAAGCAGGGAACGAGAACAAGCAGGAGAACGAGAACAGGAGAACGAGAACAAGCAGGAGAACGAGAACAAGCAGGGAACGAGAACAAGCAGGGAACGAGAACTAGCAGGAGAACGAGAACAAGCAGGAGAACGAGAACAAGCAGGAGAACGAGAACAAGCAGGAGAACGAGAACAAGCAGGAGAACGAGAACAAGCAGGAGAACTAGAACAAGCAGGAGAACGAGAACAAGAAGGAGAACGAGAACAAGCAGGAGGACGAGAACAAGCAGGAGAACGAGAACAAGCAGGAGAACGAGAACAAGCAGGAGAACGAGAACAAGCAGGAGAACGAGAACAAGCAGGAGAACGAGAACAAGCAGGAGAACGAGAACAAGCAGGAGAACGAGAACAAGCAGGAGAACGAGAACAAGCAGGAGAACGAGAACAAGCAGCAGAACGAGAACAAGCAGGAGGACGAGAACAAGCAGGAGAACGAGAACAAGCAGGAGAACGAGAACAAGCAGGAGAACGAGAACAAGCAGGAGAACGAGAACAAGCAGGAGAACGAGAACAGGGGAACGAGAACAGGCAGGAGAACGAGAACAAGCAGGAGAACGAGAACAAGCAGGAGAACGAGAACAAGTAGGAGATCGAGAACAAGCAGGGAACGAGAACAAGCAGGGAACGAGAACAAGCAGGAGAACGAGAACAAGCAGGAGAACGAGAACAAGCAGGAGAACGAGAACAAGCAGGAGAACGAGAACAAGCAGGAGAACGAGAACAAGCAGGAGAACGAGAACAAGCAGGAGAACGAGAACAAGCAGGAGAACGAGAACAGGGGAACGAGAACAAGCAGGAGAACGAGAACAAGCAGGAGAACGAGAACAAGCAGGAGAACGAGAACAAGCAGGAGGACGAGAACAAGCAGGAGAACGAGAACAAGCAGGAGAACGAGAACAAGCAGGAGAACGAGAACAAGCAGAAGAACGAGAACAAGCAGGAGAACGAGAACAGGGGAACGAGAACAGGCAGGAGAACGAGAACAAGCAGGAGAACGAGAACAAGCAGGAGAACGAGAACAAGCAGGAGATCGAGAACAAGCAGGGAATGAGAACAAGCAGGGAACGAGAACAAGCAGGAGAACGAGAACAAGCAGGAGAACGAGAACAAGCAGGAGAACTAGAACAAGCAGGAGAACGAGAACAAGCAGGAGAACGAGAACAAGCAGGAGAACGAGAACGAGAACAAGCAGCAGATCGAGAACAAGCAGGAGAACGAGAACAAGCAGGAGAACGAGAACAAGCAGGAGGACGAGAACAAGCAGGAGAACGAGAACTAGCAGGAGAACGAGAAGAAGCAGGAGAACGAGAACAAACAGGAGAACGAGAACAAGCAGGAGAACGAGAACAAGCAGGAGAACGAGAACAAGCAGGAGAACGAGTACAAGCAGGAGAACGAGAACAAGCAGGAGAACGAGAACAAGCAGGAGAACGAGAACAGGGGAACGAGAACAAGCAGGAGAACGAGAACAAGCAGGAGAACGAGAACAAGCAGGAGAACGAGAACAGGGGAACGAGAACAGGCAGGAGAACGAGAACAAGCAGGAGAACGAGAACAAGCAGGAGAACGAGAACAGGGGAACGAGAACAGGCAGGAGAACGAGAACAAGCAGGAGAACGAGAACAAGCAGGAGAACGAGAACAAGCAGGAGAACGAGAACAAGTAGGAGATCGAGAACAAGCAGGGAACGAGAACAAGCAGGGAACGAGAACAAACAGGAGAACGAGAACAAGCAGGAGAACGAGAACAAGCAGGAGAACTAGAACAAGCAGGAGAACGAGAACAAGCAGGAGAACGAGAACAAGCAGGAGAACGAGAACAAGCAGGAGGACGAGAACAAGCAGGAGAACGAGAACAAGCAGGAGAACGAGAACAAGCAGGAGAACGAGAACAGGGGAACGAGAACAAGCAGGAGAACGAGAACAAGCAGGGAACGAGAACAAGCAGGAGAACGAGAACAGGAGAACGAGAACAAGCAGGAGAACGAGAACAAGCAGGGAACGAGAACAAGCAGGGAACGAGAACTAGCAGGAGAACGAGAACAAGCAGGAGAACGAGAACAAGCAGGAGAACGAGAACAAGCAGGAGAACGAGAACAAGCAGGAGAACGAGAACAAGCAGGAGAACTAGAACAAGCAGGAGAACGAGAACAAGAAGGAGAACGAGAACAAGCAGGAGGACGAGAACAAGCAGGAGAACGAGAACAAGCAGGAGAACGAGAACAAGCAGGAGAACGAGAACAAGCAGGAGAACGAGAACAAGCAGGAGAACGAGAACAAGCAGGAGAACGAGAACAAGCAGGAGAACGAGAACAAGCAGGAGAACGAGAACAAGCAGGAGAACGAGAACAAGCAGCAGAACGAGAACAAGCAGGAGGACGAGAACAAGCAGGAGAACGAGAACAAGCAGGAGAACGAGAACAAGCAGGAGAACGAGAACAAGCAGGAGAACGAGAACAAGCAGGAGAACGAGAACAGGGGAACGAGAACAGGCAGGAGAACGAGAACAAGCAGGAGAACGAGAACAAGCAGGAGAACGAGAACAAGTAGGAGATCGAGAACAAGCAGGGAACGAGAACAAGCAGGGAACGAGAACAAGCAGGAGAACGAGAACAAGCAGGAGAACGAGAACAAGCAGGAGAACGAGAACAAGCAGGAGAACGAGAACAAGCAGGAGAACGAGAACAAGCAGGAGAACGAGAACAAGCAGGAGAACGAGAACAGGGGAACGAGAACAAGCAGGAGAACGAGAACAAGCAGGAGAACGAGAACAAGCAGGAGAACGAGAACAAGCAGGAGGACGAGAACAAGCAGGAGAACGAGAACAAGCAGGAGAACGAGAACAAGCAGGAGAACGAGAACAAGCAGAAGAACGAGAACAAGCAGGAGAACGAGAACAGGGGAACGAGAACAGGCAGGAGAACGAGAACAAGCAGGAGAACGAGAACAAGCAGGAGAACGAGAACAAGCAGGAGATCGAGAACAAGCAGGGAATGAGAACAAGCAGGGAACGAGAACAAGCAGGAGAACGAGAACAAGCAGGAGAACGAGAACAAGCAGGAGAACTAGAACAAGCAGGAGAACGAGAACAAGCAGGAGAACGAGAACAAGCAGGAGAACGAGAACGAGAACAAGCAGCAGATCGAGAACAAGCAGGAGAACGAGAACAAGCAGGAGAACGAGAACAAGCAGGAGGACGAGAACAAGCAGGAGAACGAGAACTAGCAGGAGAACGAGAAGAAGCAGGAGAACGAGAACAAACAGGAGAACGAGAACAAGCAGGAGAACGAGAACAAGCAGGAGAACGAGAACAAGCAGGAGAACGAGTACAAGCAGGAGAACGAGTACAAGCAGGAGAACGAGAACAAGCAGGAGAACGAGAACAAGCAGGAGAACGAGAACAGGGGAACGAGAACAAGCAGGAGAACGAGAACAAGCAGGAGAACGAGAACAAGCAGGAGAACGAGAACAGGGGAACGAGAACAGGCAGGAGAACGAGAACAAGCAGGAGAACGAGAACAAGCAGGAGAACGAGAACAGGGGAACGAGAACAGGCAGGAGAACGAGAACAAGCAGGAGAACGAGAACAAGCAGGAGAACGAGAACAAGCAGGAGAACGAGAACAAGTAGGAGATCGAGAACAAGCAGGGAACGAGAACAAGCAGGAGAACGAGAACAAGCAGGAGAACGAGAACAAGCAGGAGAACGAGAACAAGCAGGAGAACGAGAACAAGCAGGAGAACGAGAACAAGCAGGAGAACTAGAACAAGCAGGAGAACGAGAACAAGAAGGAGAACGAGAACAAGCAGGAGGACGAGAACAAGCAGGAGAACGAGAACAAGCAGGAGAACGAGAACAAGCAGGAGAACGAGAACAAGCAGGAGAACGAGAACAAGCAGGAGAACGAGAACAAGCAGGAGAACGAGAACAAGCAGGAGAACGAGAACAAGCAGGAGAACGAGAACAAGCAGGAGAACGAGAACAAGCAGCAGAACGAGAACAAGCAGGAGGACGAGAACAAGCAGGAGAACGAGAACAAGCAGGAGAACGAGAACAAGCAGGAGAACGAGAACAAGCAGGAGAACGAGAACAAGCAGGAGAACGAGAACAGGGGAACGAGAACAGGCAGGAGAACGAGAACAAGCAGGAGAACGAGAACAAGCAGGAGAACGAGAACAAGTAGGAGATCGAGAACAAGCAGGGAACGAGAACAAGCAGGGAACGAGAACAAGCAGGAGAACGAGAACAAGCAGGAGAACGAGAACAAGCAGGAGAACGAGAACAAGCAGGAGAACGAGAACAAGCAGGAGAACGAGAACAAGCAGGAGAACGAGAACAAGCAGGAGAACGAGAACAGGGGAACGAGAACAAGCAGGAGAACGAGAACAAGCAGGAGAACGAGAACAAGCAGGAGAACGAGAACAAGCAGGAGGACGAGAACAAGCAAGGAGAACGAGAACAAGCAGGAGAACGAGAACAAGCAGGAGAACGAGAACAAGCAGAAGAACGAGAACAAGCAGGAGAACGAGAACAGGGGAACGAGAACAGGCAGGAGAACGAGAACAAGCAGGAGAACGAGAACAAGCAGGAGAACGAGAACAAGCAGGAGATCGAGAACAAGCAGGGAATGAGAACAATCAGGGAACGAGAACAAGCAGGAGAACGAGAACAAGCAGGAGAACGAGAACAAGCAGGAGAACTAGAACAAGCAGGAGAACGAGAACAAGCAGGAGAACGAGAACAAGCAGGAGAACGAGAACGAGAACAAGCAGCAGATCGAGAACAAGCAGGAGAACGAGAACAAGCAGGAGAACGAGAACAAGCAGGAGGACGAGAACAAGCAGGAGAACGAGAACTAGCAGGAGAACGAGAAGAAGCAGGAGAACGAGAACAAACAGGAGAACGAGAACAAGCAGGAGAACGAGAACAAGCAGGAGAACGAGAACAAGCAGGAGAACGAGTACAAGCAGGAGAACGAGAACAAGCAGGAGAACGAGAACAAGCAGGAGAACGAGAACAGGGGAACGAGAACAAGCAGGAGAACGAGAACAAGCAGGAGAACGAGAACAAGCAGGAGAACGAGAACAGGGGAACGAGAACAGGCAGGAGAACGAGAACAAGCAGGAGAACGAGAACAAGCAGGAGAACGAGAACAGGGGAACGAGAACAGGCAGGAGAACGAGAACAAGCAGGAGAACGAGAACAAGCAGGAGAACGAGAACAAGCAGGAGAACGAGAACAAGTAGGAGATCGAGAACAAGCAGGGAACGAGAACAAGCAGGGAACGAGAACAAACAGGAGAACGAGAACAAGCAGGAGAACGAGAACAAGCAGGAGAACTAGAACAAGCAGGAGAACGAGAACAAGCAGGAGAACGAGAACAAGCAGGAGAACGAGAACAAGCAGGAGAACGAGAACAGGGGAACGAGAACAAGCAGGAGAACGAGAACAAGCAGGAGAACTAGAACAAGCAGGAGAACGAGAACAAGCAGGAGAACGGGAACAAGCAGGAGAACGAGAACAAGCAGGAGAACGAGAACAGGGGAACGAGAACAAGCAGGAGAACGAGAACAAGCAGGAGAACGAGAACAAGCAGGAGAACGAGAACAAGCAGGAGGACGAGAACAAGCAGGAGAACGAGAACAAGCAGGAGAACGAGAACAAGCAGAAGAACGAGAACAAGCAGGAGAACGAGAACAGGGGAACGAGAACAGGCAGGAGAACGAGAGCAAGCAGGAGAACGAGAACAAGCAGGAGAACGAGAACAAGCAGGAGATCGAGAACAAGCAGGGAATGAGAACAAGCAGGGAACGAGAACAAGCAGGAGAACGAGAACAAGCAGGAGAACGAGAACAAGCAGGAGAACTAGAACAAGCAGGAGAACGAGAACAAGCAGGAGAACGAGAACAAGCAGGAGAACGAGAACGAGAACAAGCAGCAGATCGAGAACAAGCAGGAGAACGAGAACAAGCAGGAGAACGAGAACAAGCAGGAGGACGAGAACAAGCAGGAGAACGAGAACTAGCAGGAGAACGAGAAGAAGCAGGAGAACGAGAACAAACAGGAGAACGAGAACAAGCAGGAGAAGGAGAACGAGAACAAGCAGGAGAACGAGAACAAGCAGGAGAACGAGTACAAGCAGGAGAACGAGAACAAGCAGGAGAACGAGAACAAGCAGGAGAACGAGAACAGGGGAACGAGAACAAGCAGGAGAACGAGAACAAGCAGGAGAACGAGAACAAGCAGGAGAACGAGAACAAGCAGGAGAACGAGAACAAGCAGGAGATCGAGAACAAGCAGGGAACGAGAACAAGCAGGGAACGAGAACAAGCAGGAGAACGAGAACAAGCAGGAAACGAGAACAAGCAGGAGAACGAGAACAAGCAGGAGAACGAGAACAAGCAGGAGGACGAGAACAAGCAGGAGAACGAGAACAAGCAGGAGAACGAGAACAAGCAGGAGGACGAGAACAAGACAAGCAGAAGAACGAGAACAATCAGAAGAACGAGAACAATCAGAAGAACGAGAGCGAGAACGATAACAAGCAGAAGAGCGAGAGTGATACCAAGAACAAGATCAACAAGAACAAGAACAAAAAGGAGAACGAGGACAAGAACAAGAACGAGATCAACAAGGAAAACAAAAATGATAGCAAGAACAAGCGCGAGAACAAGAACGAGAACAAGAACGAGAGCAAGAACAAGCGCGAGAACAAGAACGAGAACAAGAACGAAAACAAGATCAATTAGTAGAACATGAACAGGACACATCAAAAACATTTAGTTAAATATTTAATCGTCAACTAACCTCGATCCTGTTATTCTCAATGTAGTTAACCTTATGAACGAGATTTAGGCTAGCATTAGGCTTCATGTTATTATTCGTTTCCCATTTCTCCTTGACTTTTGGAAATGTCTTGTCGTCAACGATGGTGCATAACAGCTGGTCACCTTGAACCAACACCTTCATTAAAAGATCACAAACGAGTGTAATATATCGATATAGTGATTGCATGTATTGACTGCGACGGAATCTTTTTAAGTCCATTTGTGAGTTACCCACGAATTAAGAACATAAATATAAAAATACTTTTAAAACATAATTTGAACTTACTTTTCTTTGAAGGCGCAAACTGGTATGCATTACGAAACACTGAGTAAAACAACCAGGCGAAATAGAACACAATTACAATACGAGAGAACGCGTTTTGGGCTGTTGCGTTTTGAGGAATAATCCGGTCGCTTTGATGGACGAGCTGTCATTTTTAAACCTCGCAAATAAGAAAATGCATTTAACATATACAGTGGACATTAACGAGTCGTAAAAATTATTTAAGAACCGCGCTTTCCGAGCGATTCGACAATCATCATTGCAACACTTTGATAGTTTGACATAAACTATAAAAAACAACACAGAAAACTATATAGATATTATTCTTACCTCTTTTACCTAAGCAAGATAACCTTCTTATGTCCTCCCCGTTGACGTTGTCCGTATTAAACATACTATTAATTTCAGTGGCACGAGAACGCAAGATTTACACCAACAAATAAACCAAAGAGAAAAAATGTTGGCCGATTCAAAACCAAGATAAGTTCACACAGATTTTCAGCCGCTCCTGTTTTTACTCTCCAATTCCGAAACTTGATATGAGAAAAGCTGTCCTGATGTTCGTTATATAAGCGAAAGAAAACTATTATAAGCTGATTGGCTTGGACTTTAAAACATAAATAATTAAAGACAATATTATACTGCTCCCGGGGCTATACACAAATTACGGGACGCTCTTTACGCTGGTTTGACAGCCCTTCCTTGTGATCGTTTCATTACCTGCAATGCGCAATTTAATTTTTATTTGCTTAGTTTATTTTAAATGTTTAAAACGATATTGCTGAGGCCTTGTGTCCTTTAACATCAAGTGATAATATACATCTTTCATGGCATAGGTTGATGTGTTCGTTGCATAGGTTCATAGGTTCATACAGTAGGCTGCTTTCTAACTTTTCTACCTCTCGTTCAGTAAAAATTTGGGCCTGATTTTGCGTTTCTTATGTCAATCGTTTTTGGCTGTTTCGTAAAGATTGAAAACCAATATATATAACTAGGTTCACACACAGATGTTCAGCCATTTCTGTTTTTACTCTCCAATTCAGAAACTTGATCTGAGAAAAGCTATCCTGATGTTCGTTATACGAACGAAATAAAACTATAATAAGTTATACTCTATATAGGTTTCAAAACGTTGATTAACTTAACACATCTTCGGGGCAGTATACAAAATATGGGACACTCTTTACGCTCATGGTTTTTGACAGCTTCTCCCTCTTGTGATCGTGTCATTACCTAAACAAGCTCATTAAAATGGAAACGTTTTCATTGTTAATAAGCCTTGTAGTTGAATGGGCCACCGCGGTGCCTAAATAAAAAATTACTCTATCTAAATGGATTCATTGGATTCGTGATATATCTTAATTCACGAAAAATATTTAAAAAATTAGATTTCTAATTGTGTGTTTTTAATTTAGAGTTATTGCAGTTTGCTGATGTTAATTTTGCCATTAATTAAACGCGGAATACTCGTTTTTCAGGCAGTATTTATTTTTTCATTGTGATCGGACTGGATGCGAACTCGAGGGAGGTCTATGAAAACTCAACGACGTTATCTCAGTGTGATAATAATTTTCTTATCATAGTAATTCTCTAAGTATATAATCGTTTAAAAGTTGGCATTGTCAACACGTCAACGCCTTATTAATTATTCCGTGTTACCTGCGCATTACGCACATGTGACGCACGGAACTTTACTGAGACGCACATGTGACCTACATGCGACGAACGGAAGTTTACTGAGACGCACGTCTGACGTACATGTGACGAACGGAAGTTCACTGTGACGCACATGACGCACGGACGTTTACTGAGACGCACGGACGTTTAATGAGACGCACGTGTTACGAACGGAAGTTCACTGAGACGCACGTGTGACGCACATGTGACGAACGGAAGTGATAATGAAATTTAAAGGACATTGGCAACAAAAAATAAATACCTTTTAGATCAAAGTACGCGAATTAAATACCCAGAATATCGTAATTTGATGTTGTAAATATGCTCGTAAAGCGTTTTAATTGCACGGCTAACTTGCTAACCTGAATCATTGTCCGCCATATTGGATATATTTTCGATATGCGTGTAACATCACAACCGGGGTAAAGCGAAATTTTATGTAGCCATCCTGATGTCTGTATAAATCTGAAACTTGATTTTTATGAATGTCTTCCTTTTCCAATTGAACCACAACATTTTAAAAAGCATTCCGCGGAAACTCGGCCACACCACACCCACAGAGTAGTTTCATCAGGTTTACCCCGATATGACGTCACCAACTTCCCAGTTAATTAGGCAAAGTATTACAACAAGATGGCGGATGACAGGATTGTCTTTGGTTAAACTTATTGTTGTTTACTTGGTTTGCCTTCGTAAGCCTGTTTGTTGATCAGAAAGTAAAAAATTGGAAATTATAATTTTTGTTGCCAATGTCATCGAGTCCTACTGAACCCCCTCTGTCCTGTATTCTCCCAGTCATCCTATCTGCCCCTAGTATAATTGCGGTTATATCGTTTTGTTTCGCGCACAAATTGAAGGCGGGGGGTTAGGGTTAGGAAAACATTTAAGGCGGGGGCTTCAAGTAGCTTCGGTTTTGACTAAAATCCCACACCGTGGAAGGTACGCTTTCAAATTTGTCAGCAATGTTATAAAGTTATGATGTTCATGTATGTTTGTCCTGACTTATTCATTGTACGTATTATATATCGTATCATATCGTTAGGTTTCTTGTTAGGTGGTTTTCTCTAGTAAATTAAAAAATATTGGCAGGTATCTCGTTGAAGTTTGTTTGAATATTTTTGCTTTCTCGTTGGACTTCTCGTATTATATATAGCATTTGTATATCTAAAGAAATTGTGTTTATAATAAGCGGAAGATTTGTTGCAAATTATTTGCAAAATTGATTGGAAATTATTTGCAGATTCATTGGAAACACGATTTCAGGTAAACTTTAATGAGGGTATAAAACTTTTCAGTAAACAAGACCACCACTAGAGCTATGCAATGAACCGCTATGAAGCTCAGATCTGCATTACAAACATTTTATGTTAGGTTTCTTTTTTGGTGTTTTTTTTTGCACAATGGTGAAGCTACAATAAAATAAATGTAAAATAAAATAAACTTCAATATGTCGAAAAATACTCATGACAAGTAAAAGTATTTGAATGATCACGACGTTTCGAACGATGTGTCCTTCATCTGACTTGAAAGACACATCGTCTTAAACGTTGTCGGTGGAAATACGTAAGTACTTTTATTTAAAAGTATTTTCGACATATTGAAGTTCTCTTATTTCTCTTTTTTATATTATATCCAGTTCTTTTGAGAACTTTAGTCCTAGCAGTTTTCATATTCATTCTTATTTAAGCAGTATTTTTTGCCATTCAAAAACATACAGCTGTTCTTGAAAAATATACGCATTTTTTTAGCTGACCTTTGGCAAGAATTAAGAGTGAGAGAGAACGAATGAGAAAATAGACTTTATCGTAGTCAAAGATCATGGTCAAAGAGCACGGGTGGCCTGTGCTATTAGGGCGCTGCCACTCACCGATAAGTCAAACCCGGTCGGACGGATGAATGGATGACCATCTTTGAAGTAACCTCGTGTTGATTTGCGAGCTTGAACACTCATGTGAGTAGAGTTATTAGTTGATCGCTCTCGTGCTTAGAGGATGTTCCTCCGGGGTCTCCGGTTTTTCTCCTTCAGTAAAATTAACACATAGATCTTTGCTGTGCTCCGTTGTCAGACATGGGTCGTATGGTGGCAGCCTGTGGCGCCTTTGACATACCTTCGACTCTGCCACGTTCGAGCTAAATATTTGTAAACTCACACGTCTGTTGTGCCTGTCCATAAGACTTAATCATTTCTACTTAATCATGGTTATTGTTAGAAAACTGTATTATAATTTCTGTAACCCTGTATTTCACCTGAATTATGTTTTTTTGAAACATGTTATGTGTGTTTCATCACACCCCAGTAGCAATACCCCTTTCTCCTGCATGCTATAGGCCTACTTACATTTATCACCATATATTCATCAAAAGTAATCAAAAACATTAATGCTTTAAACACTTTATTATTTCATCAATGACATTGAAAAGCACCAAGGTTAACATTTTCACTTTAGTTGTCAGAGCCACAGTACCTTAAGTCACAAGTATAGATGTAGGGCCGCCAAGTTTGTATAGATATAGAAATACCCACAATTTAAAATTTCTATAATAATATAATATAATATATATAGTTTAATAGAATCTTCCTTGCAGCATAAGCTGAATTGCGAAAATTTTACAATGAATAATAGCTAAAATACATGAATAAATATCTTAAAATCTAATTATATACTCGAACAATATTTAATATTATAGTTCAAATTCGAGAAGCACTGGCGATCATAAAATAGTTCTTAAAACGTTTAGTTTTACAATTACGAATGTTAAAATATCTTTTATTTCTAAGGCGATTATAATTATTTTGTTCTGGAAGTAAATGGTACAGTTTATGTGATTGATTGGACAAAACGTCAGCAAATATTCTTTCGGAGTGCAATTGGCGTCAGCATACAGTGTTTGGAGATTAGATTCCGATAAGCAATCTGAGTAAGATTGGCCATTGAGGATGATTTTCAATGCTCGTTTTTACACTCGTTCCAGGTCTTCACTCAAATAACTTGGTAGCGAGTAGTGAAATACCGGAGAAGCATATTCTATGACTGGTCTTATACACGTGCTGTAAAACTGGACCATATCTCTTTTCGGAATCTTTGCTCTTTTTAACTGTTTCAAAAAATATATTCTCTTGGAAGCTTTCTTGATAATGGACTCAATATGGGTGTTCCATTTTAAATTATTTGATATTGTTAAGCCAAGAAGTTTGGTTTCTTAATTGTTTTCCAAGGGTTTTCTGTGTACAAGAACTGGTGTAGGATTTGCAGGAGACTTACTGAAATCTACGCGGAATTCTTTACATTTATTTTCGTTGAGTTTCAAACGAGTCCACCAGGGCCTGGATGTTACTTGACGATGTAACTGTATGATTTCCAAAATGGTGGTGTCATCGACATATTTCCACATTGGTGCGTCCACATCTATATCGTTTATCATTAACGCGAAAAGCCACGGACCAAGCTTGGTGCCTTGGGGTACGCCAGCACGGACTGAAGCCCAATCCGAGAAGCACTCATTCGAAAGTTTCACTCTTTGATGGCGGTTGGTTAAAAAGTCTGTAATCCATCCAACAATTCCTGGCAGTAGATCGAGGTTTTGTATTTTTTCCCTTAAGATATGGTGGTCGATTAAATCGAACGCTTTTCTAAAATCAAATAGCACCATTCTCGCCATTGCACCTGTTCCATCAGTGACACTGTAAAGGCTGTGGAGTACGCTTATAAGGGCATGAGTGGTAGATGATTTGGGAACAGTTCCAAATTTTTAGAACTGATGGTTTGAAGTGTTGGTCAACTATGAAGTCTTCAGAGATCCTGGATAGGATAGGGGTTAGATAAATTGGTCGGAGCTGTTAATTGATGTCGGTGACAGGATTTATCTTAGGAATAGGAGACTGGTTGGCCATTTTCCATGAAGTTGGTAGCTGTTGTTCACTAGAGGATGCGTTGATGATATTTTTCATGGTAATTGGTTGCGCTAAAATATCAGCATTTTCTCTGAGTAGCCAGCTACATGTAGGTACATTATCTGGTCCATAAGACTTCGAAGGATTTAGATGACATAATTTCTTGAAAAAGCTATTTCAGGCACAATTAATCCTTACATATGGAAGGGGCAGCAGACGTTGTTGGCGTGACCAAAGGCACAAATGATTTCACTGGCTCAAGGAAAGCATTGTTAATGGTATTGGCAAGATCAAAAGCAGTAGACTCAGGACCTGCATTAAGGTGGAAGAGGTTGAGCGATGAAGAAATAGGGTCCATTCCACTGATGGCTTTAACGGCTTTCCACCAATTCTTTGGTTTTGTTTCTTTAAGTTGTCGCACTTTAGAGCTATCAGGTAAACTTAGTTTGACTACCGACAACAATTTTAGGACCAGTGATAGCAAACTGTGCATGCCAACATCACTGACAGTTGGGTGCGCACCATTCACCCACCCTGGAGCTTGAGTTCCGCATACACTGTAGATTTATAGGCACACAAGAAGTAGACATTTTTATTCCAGCTTGGCCTCCAAACCTGTACCATCTAGTGGAAAGACTGTTGTCACACTGATTAGTGCTAGAAGTATATTTTTCGTTTCGGTTGGCATCTTTAAGCAATGTATAGCTAGAGCATTCTGAGCAATCAGGCCGTACACCTTTAAAATAGAAAAGTAAGTTGAACCGAGATTCCACTTCGCGCGTGTAAAACGTCGCGCGAGTGACTTGCATTATAAACCTTATTGAAAAATGACAACTGATTTAATTGTGAAATGTCGATCTTTTGGATTTTCCACATGACAGCAAGGCTTATTTTTAAAGTGTTTATCTCACGTTTGGAGATTTTACATATTCGTAATATTGGGTCTTCATAATCATAATATATATTGTCAGCCAAAAATTTCATCTTCATGGAGTTTTTCGCTGTCAAAGTTACCGGATGTGGATGTCACAAGAGGCATTCCAAAAGTAGTTATTTTTTGTTTCCAATATATTTTAAACAATGTTACAACGCATTGTGGCTACTAAAAGTAGCCTTTTCATTTATTTTATCGTAATACTGATAAATGTTTTGCATTAAAACTTACGCATTGAGGTGTTTAAAAACTTGATCTGTCTCTCCAGTTCACTCAGCTTCAGGTTTACCTAAACGAATATAAATAATATTTAATCCATATTTTTAAGCTAGGCTTGAGCATTTTTGAAGTCTTTTGCAAAACCTGAATAAAGTAATTGAAAATTCATTTTAATAAATTATCAATGACCTTAAAGACGCCTCAGTAACAATCTGTAAATAGTTGTATAGTGTTTTTTGAAAAACTGCTAGATTTACATAAAGTAACATGATTTACTGGTGATAAATATGGCATTTTCATTGTGTTGATGTATATTATATAGATTAAGATAGGAGTGTTTTACTAAGAAATATGCAGTGACATATTTTCCATATCCTCACTAGTGAAGATGTCGATCATGTGATTAAACATTTTCCCACCTTTTGCATTGAATCTATATAATAAAAAGAAAATTACAAGGTGGCTTGAAGATATGAATGTTATCTTCTCGTGGTAAGAACAATATTTTACTCATTCGCTACGCTCATTCGTAAAATATTGTTTTCACCACTCGAAGATAAGATTCATATCTTCGCACCACCGTGTAATATCCTCTATTTATTATATAGATAGGAGTGTTTTACTAAGAAATATGCAGTGACATATTTTCAGTCTAAGCGATCATGACTTAATCGTATGTGTGCGGAAAATCAACAACAGGAAATTTGAACCAAAGACAATAGAATGTAGGGACTATAGAAATTATTCCCAGGAGAGATTTTGTGAAAGCCTTATGCAGATTTCATGAGAACAAGTCTAATCGATCCCAGTGCTAATAATGTCTGGCTTTCGTTTAAAGATAAATTCAAATTGGAATGTGACAAACATGCCCCTCTGATAAAGAAGAAAGTTAAGGGTGTAAATTATCCATGGCTCACATATGAAATAAGAAAAAGAATGCACGAGCGGGATTACCATCTAAAGAAGGCAAGACAAACAAACAATGAAGATGACTGGAACGAGTATAAAAAGCTGAGTAATATGCTAAACCACAAGATAAAAATCGCTAAGGCTACCCATAATCGGAATATTATTCGGAACAACACCGACGATTCAAAGTCATTCTGGCGAACAGTAAAGAAAATACTACCGAATAGTAAGAATAACCAAAGGATAACATCTATTAAAGTAGAAGGAAAGGTGATTTACAATAAGGGTAGCATTGCAGAATCATTTAATCAGTTTTTTTGCGGAATTGTTGAAAAAATTACGTCAAGTTTAAACCAAGAATCCCGGCAGTCTGCAAACGATACATCGGAGTTACTCACTGTCCATTCTGATCAGCCGTTTACAAATGAGGTATTTAAATTAGAGCCAACATCTGTCAGTATTGTGTGCCGATTGCTACAAAATCTCAAGATAAATAAGGCGTCCAATTTAGACGATATTCCTGGTCGCCTTTTACGAGACGGTGCTACTTGCATTGCAGAAAGTTTGACTCATATTATTAATACCTCTTTTGCTACTGGATCTGTCCCTGATGATTGGAAATTGTCTAGAGTTGTGCCTTTATTTAAATCCGGTAAAAGGGAAGAATGTGATAACTGTAGACCTATATCCATACTTTCAATAGCATCAAAGGTGGCCGAGAAAGTGGTGTATTACCAACTATACCAGTATCTGGAAAAAAATCATCTTATAGCAGCGACTCAGTCTGATTTCCGCAAGGGATACTCTACGACAACTGCGATTATCGCCTTTGTGGACAACATCCGTAAAAGCATGGACGATGGCCAAATTACCGGAGCGATCTACATTGACCTAAAAAAAGCGTTCGACACTATTGACCACAATCTCCTTTTAACCAAACTTCAAAGATATGGCTTCTGTGCCAATAGTGTTGGTTGGTTCTCCTCTTACCTACAAGGGCGTTTCCAGCGTGTGCAAATAGATGGAGATCTTTCTTCCAGTCTCCAAATAAAAAGCGGTGTCCCTCAGGGTTCTATTCTAGGCCCAGTGCTATTTATGATTTACATAAATGATATGACCTCTAGTGTTCAGTTTTCGAATGTAATGTTATACGCAGATGATACTGTGTTATTTTTTGCTGCGAGAACTGCTGCTGAGGTAGAACTCAACCTCAGCTTCGACATCAATAATATAGCCTCATGGATGTTGAACAACAAACTGTTCCTAAACACAGAAAAGACCGAATATGTTATATACGGTACTCACCAAAGATTGAAACGAGACGAATCAGTTATGTTATTATACAATGGAGTCCCTTTGAGGAAATCTAACTGTTTTAAATACCTAGGAGTCCACATTGATTGCACATTGTCTTTTAATGATCACATTGATTATTTAATAAGAAAAGTCTCTCAGAAACTAGGTATTCTTAGACGCCTAAGGAGTTCATTACCTATTGACACGGCTGAAAAGATTTATAAGACAATGATTATACCTTCCATCGACTATTGCGATGTTGTGTGGAATGGATGTGGGAAGTTGAACTCTGATGCCTTGGAGCGATTACAACGCAGAGCAGCAAAACTTATTTCCCCAAATTCAGAACTTGAAACAGATTTGCTACTAAAATCTCTTGGTTTAGCCCCTTTGGCGAATAGAAGACTGCTACATATCGCAGAATGGGTCAAAAGATGTCTGGATAACGATATACCTCCATTACTTTGTATTTATTTTATAGTCATTACATTGTTATCGGACAAGAGGACGTCGAAATATTCATTTACCTAAAGTAAAACTGGAAGTAGCAAAAAGATCTTTCTACTTCTCAGGTGCAACTATATTTAACAACTTACCCGAGACTATTAAGAACTGCTCTGCTTTTAAAGAATTCGGAAGAGCAAAAGAATATTTTCTTTAAGCAAAACTTTTGTTTAAGTAATAATGTATGTATGTATGTTTGTCAGGACCTCCATTGATACCAGTTCATGTAACTGAAGGGGCTATCCTGAATAAATATTATTATTATTATTATTATATCCTCACTAGTGAAGATATCGATCACGTGACTAAACATTTTCCCCCTTTTGCATTGAATCTATACAATAAAAAGAAAATTACAAGGTGGCTTGAAGATATGAATTTTATCTTCTTGTGGTAAAAACAATATTTTACTACTTCGTTCTCCTGGGCTATCACTTCCCAGGTTTTGTTTGTTCTTATATAAAGTTCTTTGTTGTCTTTGCGATACGAGAGCAGACCGGCCAAGTGGGATCTTTTTGGCAGTTGAAGCATCTGGGACAACAACAACCTAAATAAGGGTTTTATATTTGAAGTATAACTTGAGAAATATTAGTAAGAATATATTCTAGATTACTGTAAATGTTTTCTACAATGTTGTAATTCTACAATGTCTTTATGAACATATCTCTCGGTCGCTTTCCTTTGTCTCATGAGCTTTCGTCGACTTAATCCACTCCGGCTGATGGCTCATGTTATTGAAGGGAGCAATCGGGAGGGGTGGATCGAGGGGTGGAGGTGGAGATTACGTATTTATTAACGTTGTTGTACTATTTTTGTTGCATTATTGTTGTAATGGAACCGCAGAAATTAATTCGCGATTGCTGTTGCGGTTTTACAAGCCTTGCAATGATCTTTTAAAATGTATTAGTTTCACTAAACATAAACCACATAATCAAGACTAAGTTAAATCAAATATAAAATAAAAATATGATAAGGACTAAAATAATTTTAAGTCCGTATCACTGGCCCCCCTTACCTATTGACATAAAATTATCGCAAAGACCACTTCCCAACTTTAACTTTAACTTATATCTAATATTTTCTGGAGGCCTGTAAGTTTTACCTTTTCTAGTTCAATTTATACAGCAATAATAGTTTTCTTCGACTGAAACGTTACGCGTCCCTATTTGGCTTTAACGTTTTTCGAAAATCTCGCAACATCCCGCGTGTTTGGATCACAGTATCCTGCACGGAAAGGATTTGGTATTCCTGTAATCATAAACTCTCACAATATGAAAATCCTTAACAACCAAGAAGAAAGCCACCAAGCCAAGAAGTGCAACTGCAGAGCCAATATAACATGCCCAATACAAGGTGAATGCCACCAATAATATAGACAAAAAACAACAACAACAACAACAACAACAACAACAACAACAACAATAACAACAACAACAACAACAACAACAACAACAACAACAACAACGCAAACTATATCGGCTAACCGAAGACACTTTTAAAGATCGTCTTTACAAGCACAGAAACTCATTCCGGTACCGAAACAAAATTAACTCTACGGAACTATCGAAATATATTTGGAATCAACGGGATAGAAACGTCAACATCAACGACATAGAAAGGTCGATCCTAGACAGAGCGCCTATTTAAAAAGATGTGAACTCTGCTTAAGGTGAGGGTACACCTGAAAATGGCCATTCTCGTTGATAAGCATGCTTCTACTAAGTTTTGTTGGAAACCCTGACATATTATATATCAATGAAAAGCTTATTAAACAAAGATTCAAAAAAAATATTTGGGTTGCTTACATATGAAATTTGACACTCTAAAGGTATGTAGAAAATGCCACATGTTGAGAAAATATCGCATCCAGATTAGAAATTTTAAATGTGTTGCATATCTTAACTTTTTACAGTCTATTTGTAGGTATTCAAACTTTCAAGCTATGTAATTTCACAATACGTTGTATTTTCCAACTTTGAGCGGAAAACATATCTCTTTAACAATTTAACCATTTGAGCTGACATTTTCTGTGTATACATATAGTAAGGCAAGTTAAATGAGCCATATGGAAGGAAATTATGATGAACATAACATAACGATTATATTCAGTCTGAAAAACAGGGGTACAACATAAACTTTCCATCGCTTAAAACAGTCTTCTATTTGTATAGTTTATATTATTGTAAAAAAATATTGAATCAGCACATAATTGTCATTTATAATGACCCTGCTTCATATAGGTTAATCCTTCTCCCTCTATTAACATTAACCCCCATTCCAGTGAATCCACCATATCCCATAATATGAAGTGATGAAGTACATATATCCAGATTGAAATTTTAACATTGGAAAGGTTCGAACCTTTCTCTGCCTGTGCAATTACCTTAATATAAACATTGTTAGCCCCGCAGTTGACCCACTCTGGATTTCGTAGTATAGCTACGTTAGTCAAGTGAACAGTCGTTCGGCATATTTGAGATTGTGTATTTTCGGTTTGAGTTAGCGAGAGAGGTTTTGCAACAGCAGACTTTGTTGAATTGAATCAAACTGCTTTTAATTTAGTAGGGCTACGTTTCCACATTGCCGTGTTTCACAGTTGGCGAGGATATCATTAAGGGGATGTTTATATGAAGGAGGGCTAGTCCTCTTGGTATGGCTGGCCCTAGTAAGAGGGATGGATTTCATCTCGTATTTACACAGAAATATACTAGCCCTTGAGTAGGGCTGGCCCTTCTAGGAGGGCTGACTTGTTTAACGAGTTGACAACATGTATTTTACCATGAAATCCGCTGAATCGCATTTTCCCGCGCAAGTTTTCAATTTAAAACCTACGTATGAACAAACAGAACTTGTGAAATAAAGAGCTGTCTAAAAATGTACGGGCAAAAACCAACTTTGTCTTGACTTGCCAGCCCTCCTACAGGAGGGCCAGCTCTCTTTAGTGCGTTTACATGGAAAATTTCCAGCCCTCGTAAGCGAGATCCCGGGCAGTCAATATAGCGAGATCTCGCCAATGAAGACTGGCCCTCCTTTCATATAAACGAAAACAAATTTTACATATGGTTTACTGATCGAGAGGCGGGATCTCGGCAAAGAGGGCTAGCGAGCCCTACCACGAGGGCTAGCCCTCCTTCATATAAACACCCCCTAAGACCAATGACCCGATCCCTGGTCCTATGAAAGAACTTACGGGATCCTCGGGCTTTGTTGCTAATGAGGGAGGCTGTGACGGTAGGGAACTGGTAGTGTCCGCCATTGTTGTAAAACATAAACACGACCCCCGAGCCGAAAGTGTAGAAACAATTTTTTTTTTAAACTTAGAATGATGAGTTAAAGTGTGAAATCTCTCGCTTAGGGTGTATTTGGAGTTCCTTTTCGACTTCCGTTTTGAGTTAGGTATTATTTTCCCTGTTGTAAAATCAGGCTACTGCTCATCTCATTTTTGGCTGGCTGCGAGTAGCTATAATGCCACATATATAGTTAGCCAATTCGCATGTCCCTTCGATCTTCTTCTCCAATGTAAAACAACATGACGCTATAAAAAGAGACTTGCAAAAAATCTATAAAAAGTGACCCTATCATTTCGTGATACCGATTAGTGGTTTGGTATTCATGCAAGTCGAAAGTTTTGAGGATGAAATAAAGATATTATGAAACCGATCCGTATGAACGTAAACTACAACCGTGTGAACAGTTTCGTACGAGATTAGACTTTCTCTTTAAACTCAAAGTAAACCAGTCTACGCCGCTAGCCTGCTAAATTTACACTGAGAATAAAATGATAACAACTATACACGCCAAAGAAGAAACGGGTCCTTGTTCCCGCCGACAAATATATTCCACCGAAAATCATGTAAAGAGAGATACAATTGAAGTTAAATCGTCCCCCGTCGAAAGTAGTCGCAAACGAATAACTTAGACTCAAAGAATAATAATAATAATAATAATAATAATAATAATAATAATAATAACAATAATAGAGTAATGGAATTATCGCTGGCAAATACAGAAAATACAGAGTCTACAGAAAGAAGAGATTATGAAGCGCAACCAATTTCGGGTCGGTATTTCGAAAACTCTGAATCTCATTACACACCTGCAAGCATGGAAGATCCCGAGGGACCAATCCAGATGTCAGTTAACAAAGAAGTGGAGAGTATCCTAAGAATAGCGCACCCGATATTTACATCGGAAGCTCAGTAGCAGGGACACTTTATCAATCAAGCGTATGACACGAGAACAAAGAAAATACCAAGCGATAATGACATTTCGAATATCAACAAAGCTCTTAAATCAAAATCACACTGATCCAGCAAGAAACCCATTCGGATAGCTATGGCTAGCAAATAGCATTCTGTACGCCGTGGTAATAGCTTTTCTATTATACAAAGGATGGAAGAAACAAGGAAATACACAAACGCATCCTGGATGGAAGGTTGGTGAGAAAATTAAAGAAGCATACGAGCAGAGGGCAAAGGAAATAAGAAAGAATATATCAATTGCGAAAGCAGAACTTGAAAGAATTCAAGAAAATAGGAAAACCGCCAAAAACGGCAGAAAGAATAGAACACAAGGATGAGCAAAACCAAAATAAGTTTGAGAATATCAATGAAGCAAGTAGCTTCTGGAAATCACTATGGGAAAGCGAGGGAAATGGAAACATGGAGGTCAAGTGGGTAGAAGAGGTTAGAGCGGCCATAAATGATAACGTACCAGCTCCACCCCAAGAGAACTATGAACCGAACATTAACCAAATAACCAGTGTAATCCTCAAGAAACCGCATCGCAAACTTCTGGTGGAAAAAGGCACAGCCTCTACACGAAAGCGTAATGAGGAGCTTCACAACAATATTCCAGGAAGATCATGACTATCCTTGGTGGTTCACAGGAGGTAAAACCACACTTAACCCCAAACCGGGCGAATTCTGCAGTGCTAACCAGAGGCCGATCACCTGCCTAAACACAGTCTACAAATGGCATTCGTCATGCGTCCTGAAACCCATGGGCCATGGATCAGCATCTTGATAGTTATGGTTTGATGCAAGGAGAGCAGAGATGAGCGAAGGAAAAATGCAGCGGAACGATTGACAACCTTCTTATAGACAGAATGGTATGTCAGGACAGTAGACGAAGTAAACGTAACCTCATCAGTATGGCATGGATAGATGTCAAGAAGGCCTACGATTCGATTGATCATAAATGGTTGAGGGAAATGATGGTACTCCATAGATTTCCGCAATGGATTGGAAGAGTGATCCAGAAACTGAGTTCAAGCTGGAACACAAGAATAATAGCTAATACAAGACAAGGTGACGAAATCTCGGAACTGATACGATTCAATAAAGGCCTCCCACAATGTGATGCGCTATGCCCAAGGTTGTTCACGCTATGCATCAATCCGATAGCGTGGAAGTTGAAGGCTACAGAAGAATACATCCTGTCCAACCCATTAGAATGAAGATAACAGATCTGAGATCTACTATAGCTTGCTGAGATCATCCAAGTCCTGGATGGCAGATGTTGGCCTCGAATGGAATGAGAGAAAATGCTCCGTGGTACACGTCAAAAGAGAATGTATGGATACGAAGACGTCAGCGATGGAAGTAGGACACTCGGATAGGATTAACAGTGTAAAAGATGGATCCTATTATAAGTTCCTACGGGTGATGGAAACCGTGAAACAGGAGGATGCTGTAGTCCTACAGAGTGCAGCTAAAGCCTACTTACAAAGATTATCGGTGATATGGTCCAGTCCATCATATTTCAACAAAGTTATAGCGTCCAAGCAGTTTGCACTTCCCATCCTAAGTTAACTAATATGGACCCGGACAGGGAAACTCGCAAGGTTCTAGTGGAGAATGGCGCAAAGCACCCTCTGGGATCACCTTAAAATCGGTAGAAAGTGAATATAAACTGACAAAGATCAAGGCAGCGGTTAAACTTTACACCAATACAGACCAAACAATGGCTATGGTTAGGGACTTCGAGAAGAAAGCTACGAAATCGGGAGGTCAGTCATTAACCAAAGATGCTACAAAGTACGCAGAAGAGCTAAAACTTACGTTGAAGCTAGAATACCCAGACCCGAAAGGTTACACGGAGAATGACGAAGAGATTATTGCCAGAAAGATTGGATACTCATGGGCAAAAACCGCTCAAGATTAGCACCCTAGCCCCAGGGCCTTCGCGTCGTCTGGGCGAGGGGACTACTACACAAAACGAGTGTCACTATTTGTACAGCAGTTCATGTCGCGACGTCATAATTTTCAACAGTATTTGGTTATTTTCTAGGTACAAAACTAACATTACCTAAAAAATCAACCCTGATCCCCACCTTAACCGTTATCCTAACCCTATCCCTAACCCTATTTCAGTTTAAAGTCGAACAATTCGAGTTGGTATTTTAACGTCACGACATGAACTGCTGTACATATAGTGAACCCTGAACAAAACGATTAACACCCTAGCTCCAGGGTCTTGGCGTCGGACGTGCGAGGGGACAACTACACAAAACGAGCAATATAATTTGAAAATTGTTCCAAATTGCACTCGCGCAAACGCCTCGTATAGTGTAAATATTTAATGATTACACACACACCATGCACACACACACACGCATATATATATATATATATATATATATATATATATATATATATATATATATATATATATATATATATATATATATATATATATATATATATATATATATATATATATATATATATATATATATATATATATATATATATATATATATATATATAACAACCTACAGACACGTGTTTCGCTGTTGCGCTGCTCATCAGTGTAGCTCGGTACAATCTAGATATGCACTGTAAAAACTGATTGGTTAAAATAACCAAAAAAAAAAAGTCATTCTGAATGAGTCTGAGAGAACCAGTTAAAAATTGGTCATTTCAACCAATTGATATTATGGTCGAAATGACCAAAAATTAAAAGGTTAAAACAACCAATAGGTAATTGTTGTTCTGACCAATTAAATCGTGGTTGTTTTAACAAATTTAACTTGGTTACAGTAACCAATATGAATTGGTTAGTACCAATATATAATGGTTGTTTAAACCAATAAAACATTGGTCACTGTAACTATTAAATATTGGTCACTATAACTATTAAATATTTGTTAATTTAACCAATATTCTTGCTATAGTAATCAATATCAATTTTAAGTTGGTAAAAATTTAAATCATGGTAGTTTCAACCAAGTTGGATATTGGTCAAATTGGATTAATCAACCTTAATGTACTGTTAACTACTAGCTATTATGCAAAAAGCTACAAAGTATTTTATGACAAAAACAATGTATTGAATAATCTAGGTTTCCTTCAACAAAATTCTAAACACATGTATACTAGCAGACTAGCTTAATACTTAAAAAGGTAAATAACAATTTTGAAAGACTTAAATTTGATGACAAGCATTCCTTCAGTGATGAGGGATAAGAAATGTCCCAGTTGACAACAATTTAGAGGAAGAACATTGCTACACTTTCAAACCAACATCTTCTTCATTATCATCCTAAAATTAAAAAAATATGATTTAGTGTGCAAGGAAGATTGATTCTACATAGTGAACAGTTTATAGGGTAACCATGCAGGTAATTGATGAGATGGTGTGTAATGCAACTCTGGTTTAGAATGAAAAACAGTTAAGTTTTCTATTGCACACTGAGGTTACCACCACTCTTGTACATACTGTATCTCTTAAGAAGAAGATGAACTATAATGGCGTCAACACATAGAGTGGGTATCTCCCCAAACTTAAAAGTGTAAACAAATGGGGTCGCCACAATTTATTATCTCTCCAAGAATAAAATAAAGTTAAGAAAGAAGTTACAGATATTAGTTACATTCAGAGCAGTAGTGTAAATCCAACATCTTCCCAAGGTTTCAAAACTTACGGATTCACAATTTCAAACACACTAAAACAAGTTGTACTGTATATATGTTTAATTTATATTCAGCTCACTCCCCCCTTAGGGGATCCTTAGCTTAGCTACAGGTATATATATTTACAAATTTACCTCATCATTTTCGTAATTTATCCTAACTGACCCTATCAAACCGGAGAACCCGACAATATTGTTGGTCACGTGACCAGTTACAAATTAGACATTTTGAGGTCATGTGCATAGGGTCTATATTTGTGAAGCAATCTGCAATATCAGCATATATGAGCGGTGACCTTGGGATCATTTGAAAAACTGTTTTTAGTGATGGATAATTCATAATTAGCATTTTTAGCATATTTTACATGACTCAGACATTTGACTTGACTCGGACTCAGATTTGACTCGATCAACCGACAAACTCGGTAGCCATGACATGCAAGCGTACACGGTAATGTCCCATGAAATTTGTGAATCAACCATGTGAATTGTTTATTGCTTGAATATTATATTTATAATAACATGGTGTGATTGGTATATGAACACAAATGAAATGTAATATTTCTGCACAATGGTGACACATTGACTAACTTGCATGGTATCATTCAAATATACATACATGAAGTTGCTGGCAATAAAGTTCTGGAGTTAAGCAGTTCACAGGATCAAATGGAAAGATTGTACTGGCACTACTTCCCTCATCCTCCATCAGTGAGGTTGTTGATGAAGGTAGTATGGAGGATAATTGTGCAGGTACGGTGGTAGGCGAAGATGGAATAAGTGACGATGCCACTGATTTGGGTGTAGAATTCATCTCATCTGTGGGCAAGGTGTTTCCTTGACAGTCTGTGAAACAAAAAGTATACATTAGTATCTAGAGCTCAGTGTGGTTATGTAAATGGTTACAATACCAATACACCACCCAACTTTATTAGAAAGCACTTTGCTGTAACTCATGGGAGTTACAGCAAAGTGCTTTCTAATAAAGTTGCAGGTTATTCATTTTATGTAGCTGATAGCAGTATGGTGGTATTAGTTTTGATGCTATACCGATATAGCATTGTTGCACTAGTATACTGGTAAGATAAACTGGTATTTGTCTTACGATTATGATTTTCCCGGAAAGTATCTTGCTATCATTGAATTATAAAGTGTGCTATTTAATTTTACCTGAGAAGGTTCTTCAAAAGCAACCATTCCGGCCTCTCCGTAAGTGCATTATTTTAACCCTTTATCCCCATAGCTTAACTCATATCTTGTCATCTCCAACAGTTCAAAATCTATAAACTGAAAAAAACACAGAAAAATACTTATTAATGGCATATACCTGTCATTCAACTCTAAGGACATCCTGAGTGTCAACATGAATAGTAAAAAGACCAAAGTCCTTTTACAATCAATGATGTCAAGGACGAAAGCTCAGCTAATAAAATGGGTGAAGTTTCATATAAATCCCAAAATGATGTCACACACAAAGTCATGTAGACAATGGGTAGTATAATTCAAAACTAAAATCAGCTGTCATTTCTAAAATAAAGCATTAAGGTAAGAGTTAGGGTTAGGATTTGGGTTAAGTTTGGGGTTAGGACTATGTTGATGGTGTATCTGCAACTTTCTTTAATATTAGAAAACTGTTATTTAACAAATATCTGAAAAATGCAGTTATTTATCAAAATACAAACTGTTACTTGAGTAGTCAGTAGCATTATACAGTATATCCATCAACCTCCGTCTACTGGTCCACATGGACCACATGGTAAAAGAACTTGAAGCTAAATACAGGAATCATACATCCACTTTATAGTACATTACACCAAGTCCTCAATATATGTTGTATATTAGTATTATCAGTATTAGAGCTATTAGGGTTATTTTTGAGGTTTCCTGTACTAAACAGGCTTGCGAAACAAAACAACAATTTGCCTAATGAGCTGGATAATAATAACCGACCCCAAAATAACAAGATCCTAACCAACCCCAACCCCCCGCCTTACAAGTTTTCTATTTAGGTTAGGGTTAGAAAACTCATTAGGCGGGCCAGGCGGGGATTAGGATCTTTGTTGTTTTGGGGTCGGTTATTATTATCCACCTCGTAATAGGCAAATAGTTGTTTCGCTTCACAAACCTGTTTAAGTACAGGAAACCTCAAAAATAACCCTAATACTGATAATACTAATATACTAACTGTAATTACTATCACCTATAAATCACTACAACGTATATTGAGAACTTGGTGTAATCTCCCTTAAAGTGGATGTGCGATTCCTGTATTTAGTCGCAGTGTGTAAAACTAAAGAACATGTGGCGAGAGACAGGAATGGATCCGACTCCATATTGGTCAATAAAAAGGCTTTTTTGCTCGAAATGTGGAGAGAGAACTGTAACCAACCACAAAACAACAAAGGTCCTAACCCTAACCCCCCCACCTTACAAGTTTTCTAACCCTAACCCGCCTAACAAGTTTTCTAACACTAACGCCCCGGCTGTGTTGTATTGACGAATAAGGAGTCGGAGCCATTCCTGCCTATAGCCGAAATTTGTAAAAGAAGCAGCCGCCATCTTGAAAATTGGCTAGTCAATACGCAAATTATGGAAATAAAGCACAATTATAAACATATTTTGTTGATTTAATCAAACAAATAACGAGGGGTAATCTTACCAGATTCTTTGGGTATAAACGAAAGTGATATTTAAATACTTTCTAGCTTTTAAATTGGCAAGGACAAAGAATAAACGACATCGTGACATCGTCTTACCTCTTCTTCCTCTAGACAAAGCCTCGAACAACTAAGAACCAAATACCTAAACAGTAAATAAAAGCTAACGTTATTAATACAAGTAAATGTATTTAAGATAAGGTAGATTGTAAGTTACGACAATAGATCTCTATTGAACTACTTCGCAACGTAAATAATTTTCTTCTTCAAAAACGTCTGCGTACTAGAAAGCACATCCTGACTTTAATTTTCCACGATATAAAGTTCAATAACACTAAGATAATTACCGTAGATACATCCATTTCTTGAAACAAACTTGCCAAACGTCGAACACGAACCCTTCTTTATAATAACGAACAATGATGCGACTGTCCAGTGAAAATGAATTCAAATCAAATCACGCGCTCTTGTCGACTGTATCACGTGTCTGACGTCACAAAAGACAAAAGATCGACCAAAGCGACTCACCCACACTTGGTATGACAAAAATTTATATTTATACATAGCAAGCGACAAAATGATGAAGGAAAATAAGTTCTGGATCAGCAATAAATCTCATGCTACCAATAAATAATCATCATTGTAGTTTTAAAATCAGAAAAAAGTATTTCAGACGTATACAAACCTACCCTTCCCTACCCCTACTAAGTACGAATTTTCGTTTGAAACGCGAAATGGCCTCCTTTGCCACAATGCTTTTAAACAATGCTTTTGGACAATTGGACCAGAAAAGTACTGTATTTTGTCGATTCCAGCGTGACTGTTTACCGGTGCAATGTATCTGTTGTATTTCTGGCTATTTTCTGTCTATAATCTCGGTCGCAATCATCGGAATGGGAAATCAAACTTTCATCTTCTCTGTGGATATATTATAAATGGTTACACGTTGTCAACAAACACGCTGATCTCTTCAATATTAACGAACATGCCGTTCCAGATACAGACGCTTGGATTTGGCACGCAATGCAGCGATATGGTAATGCTGCGTGTAATGTGATCACCAATACTTTGCTGTATTTAAAACAAGAAATTGCCAGATCAAGACTCAAGTGCAACCTGTATATTCGAAGTATTCAATCTTGAAAAAGAACGCCAGCAACGCAACTATTACGTATAGAGAACTGTGTCCTAGTGGTGAGTATTTTGTTGAAGTTTTTCATGAATTTACAGTAAGAAGTAAAGTTGAAGATATAGATATTGTAGTTTGACTGTATCAAATATATAGATATTTAATTTATATGTAGATAATTTAAATAGTTTACAATATAAACTTGATATATAATCATGTTTTTTGAAAATAATGGGTTGTTATTGGTTCTTCCAATACAAGTCCAGCATATGCAGCTATACCTATATTCTAAATTACCAAGATGATATTTGGATATTAGCTTCCCCCTAAAAACAAATGCGGGGAGGCTAAAAATAACACAATGTCGTTTGGCCTCATTGAACCATGTGAACTTGCATTGAACGTGGTCAAGTCGAAGGTATGTCAAAGGTGCCGCAGGCTGCCACTATATATACAACCCATGTCTGACCACAGAGCACAGCTGAGATCTAAGTGTTGATTTTACTGATCGAGGAAAACCAGAGACCCCAGTCAGAGGAAAACCCTCAAAACACAGGAGAGAATTAATAATTCTACTCACATGAGTTCCAAGCTTGCAAATCAACACAAGGTTATTCCAAGATGGTCACCATGCAGATACTAACCCCATCCGACTGGGCTTGACTTAGCGGTGAATAGCAGTGCCCTAATAGCACACACAACCCGTGCCTTTTTTGCATTTGCCTAGTACAGTGTTACCCAGGATATCATCTGAGCTTTCACTTTCATCTGAGCTGTGTACCTATAGTAGTTGCATGGTTATCTGAAAATCTTTTAATTGTTTTAAATTCTCTTTCATGTGTAGGTTATGAATCCTCATGCCGTGGCAATGACCTGTTGTAGAATGTGTCAAGTACTGTACATACCTGTACAGTATAACCTGTGCTTGAGCAAGTTCAAATAAACAAATATGGTAATAATTGTGTTTCTTGTTTTCAAGCCTTAGTATCCAGCCAATGAACCTATAAGTTGTTATGGAAATATGTCTTGCCACATTTTTATAGAATTAAATATAACTACATAAAATTAAGTAGGAAAGTGTATTTAATACTGGTTAAATGATTTGTTTGGCTGGCGAAAAGGACAAAATATGTATATTAACGAAGTGATTTAATTTGGTGTTTTGAAGTTTACTTTATTAAAAACATTCAAGTTTATATAAACCCTTGTAAATGCATTGAATTGTTATATTCTTGGACCATATATATATTTGCTTGCCAATTGGGTCAATGTAGGTTACTTAACCTGTTCAGTACAGGACTTCTACCCTGGACAAGCAAAATCATCTGGCATTTGCCAGAGTACAATTCTAAAAGGTTCCTACAGTAGTGAAAGGGTTAATTAAGAAGAAAATAGTGATGCTACCTGTCAAATGTTTTCCATTTGCCTTTAAAATTAGGCTACAATATGTTGCATGTTTGACAACCATGAACATTTCTTATTTTTTCTTAACTATTTCTGGTGCTTTCTATTATACTTTGGGCAATGTAAGACCAAAAATGAGATCTCCAGTAAATGCTATACAACTGCTTGCATTGGCTACCAGTAATCACATCAAACAGTATGGTCTTGAACCAGTCCTGGAAAGATTTCTACAGGATCTTTCAGAATTGGAAAAGGTACAATGCAGTTGTATTATATTCCCTGAAACTAATCTTTCTAAAATGAAAACATTATACCCAAATTATAAGTGTATTACAGTAGTACTAATTTCAAGTTCTCTATACAATATTAATTATGTCTTGTCATATGGAGTGTGAAACCAACTACACAGCATGGCGAGCTTGGCAGTTTTACTTGAAATTGGAAATTGAGTCTATTTTTTGGTCACAATTCCCTGATTAATGAAATCTGATTTTCTCCTTTGATTTATAATTTATATGGCAATGTTGCAATTGTTTCACAGTTGAATTTGGCTTTTAACACACATCCAGATTCATGTGAAACCAGATCAAAATTATTTACGAAAAGTGACAAAAAGATGTTAGCGAACAATTTTTAAATGGTTATAGCCAAATCAATTTGGTTACAACCAAATTTAAATGGTTACTTGAATAACCAAATTTAAATGCTTTATTTGGTTACAACCAAATTTTAAAAGTTACAACCAAATTTAAATGGTTACTTGACTAACCATTTCAAAGTGGTTACAACTAAATTAAATTGGTTACTTTAAATGTGACTTCATTGCAACCATTTGCCAATTGGTGAATCCGACCAATTTTTATTGGTCATAACCAATTATGTTTGGTTGTAAGAGTTACAACTTCAGTGTGGACTAAAAATTATTGGTTAGTATAACCAATTTATTCTGGTTACAACCAATTTAATTGGTTTGTTTAACCTCTTGGAATTGGTTGCAACCAATTAAAAAGGTTATTTTAACCAATCAGTTTTTACAGTGTGGGCATGAGATCTAATTATACCCAAACGATTGCCGCTGACAACCGCTTGTGGGATATTAGCAGTCATGCGCACATCCAGAGAGTGTGAAGCGGTATAGGGCTAATCTACTTCTTATTTCATCTCCAACGTTTGCCAACCAATACATTTTGATTGTCTATTTTACTTGTGTTTCAACACGTCAAACACTTTTCACTATATATATATATATATATATATATATAAAAGTAGAGTGCTGCGTAGACAGTGTTTTGAATATATAGCAAAGTGAAAAGGTGGTAAACTGCCAAGAATTTAGTGACGAGATACTGACGTTTCGAGCGGAGCCCTTCATCAGAAAGGTCGTCTTATCTGATGAAGGGCTCCGCTCGAAACGTCAGTATCTCGTCACTAAATTCTTGGCAGTTTACCACCTTTTCACTTTGCTATATATATATATATATATATATATATATATATATATATATATATATATATATATATATATATATATATATATATATATATATATATATATATATATATATATATATATATATATATATATATATATATATATATATATATATATATATAAACTGTGATTACATATACATATTAATCTAGTTAGGAATATTAATACCCAGCAGTTAGCTTTAAAACTAACGTTTCGTTACTAAACTCGTAACATCATCAGAGTGACAAATTACAATAAATGAAGGTGGCATATAGCTAAACTGTTACATAAATAGAAAATGACAAATTGTTACAAAGGAAATTAAAAGCGAGACGACGGAAGAACAAAGGACGTGTCATCACAGATTAACACAACACGATGAAGGAATAAATTAGAAAATAATCTGTGATGACACGTCCTTTGTTCTTCCGTCGTCTCGCTTTTAATTTCCTTTGTAACATTTTGTCACTTTCTATTTATGTAACAGTTTAGCTATTTATGCCTCCTTCATTTATTTTTATTTATCACTGTGATGATGTTACGAGATTAGTAACGAAACGTTAGTATTAAAACATTTTATTTTCAAAATTATGTTGTTATGGCTCTTTTTAAAGCTATCTACTGGGCATTAATATTCTTAACTAGATTACGATTCCGGCCTGGTTCCTCCATTGCGACGATAAACATATTAGTTTGTTTATTCGAAATTAAAACGAGGTCTAATGAATATCAAGACAGTAGACACAACAGTTTTTTGAAATGCGTTTTTTAAACGTTTGTACACAGAAAAAAAAGAAAATACACCATCTGAAAATGATAAACTATTTTTAATAAAGTTCACATGTATATATATACATAATTTTAAAATTATGGCCACAAGTTGTGTTATACCTAATTACTTCAAAGTTCTTAATATAATAGACTATAATTTTTCAGAAATTGCGGTAACAATAATGGTGTTTGCAGAAAATATCATTGTGGTTAATGAAAATCTCAAAAAATTAAATTGCAAAAGAAAGAAATTCGAATTTATACTTTCACCATTTTATTAGACACTTTATCATTCAAACAAAATAGAAAAAAGATTTATTAAAAATAGTTGAAACACCTGTTAAAATACAATTTTAAAAATACGAAGAACATCGACGAAAATTCAAGAAGGATATTTGCATCAAAGTTGAAACAATATAACACCGTACGAAAGTCGTTTTAATTTTAAAGGAACTGAGGAATATTTCGCCATCAGTAACCAGATGAATTAACTCAAGACAACAGTTGAATTGAAGTAATGCTTCACCATCAATATCCATAGAAATATCCCATGACAACGAATGAATAATTAAAACGAAGTCTCTTCCTTTATTTGAATGAAGTTGTTTTGGCGAGTGTTTAAATGTCATTAAGTTATTCGTGTTTTCTTTCCATAAAGGTTAATTAATCCGAGGAAGAGTTGCAGCTTCAACCAAGCGCTGAAGAAAATTATGTTGATATGACAGCAAGTAGTTCCAGAAATAATATCGGAATACAATAACAACTTTCTTGATCAGAAATGGTGGTTTCAGGTCCAGACGAGAATAATGTAGAGGGAGGTACGTTCAATGCTGAATACTTTCATGAGAAAATAGATTTTAGTTTTAATAAATCACCACGAAGTATTGTTCTTGGTAAACTTCAGGTAACGCCATAAATTTTCATGTTTCTCAAACCATAATTATGTGAAAGAAAATGTCTATACATGTACCAATGACATCCATGAACATTTCATAAACCATAGAGGAGCATATTGTTCATTTGGGACACTTTCTGTTCATTTTAGTCGGTTAACATCTCTTCTTTCGTGTGATAATGATGTGCAACTGATGCAAGAATGATGAACCACGTAGAGAAATCCAAAACTGCGCATGCCAAAAGAATGATTAAAATCAATCTTTGTTGAGAACCTTTTTTAAATACAGGGAGCTTCATTCTCAAAAATTATCCATTGTTCGTTTAGGCCAGAGTTTTTGAAGTTTTTCCCAATTGAAAACTCTCTCCTCGCTTTTCATTAACTGCCGTTTGTCGAACTATCACCAGATTTATTAATGATAATAAAAAATGCCGGCGAATAAGCTGTTCTTTACTTTAATCAGCAGCAAAGTGTGGGTCTTCGTCGTCGTAGGGTATCGTTATCCAAAAGTTTAAAACACCTGGTTTGACTGGCAAAACAGCTGGGATGAATCACAACAATAATAAACACGGTACAGTGCATATTGTTTAAAACCTTAGATGCAGATATCTCAAATTAGGAATGATCGAAGATTTTTCACAAATATCCCATTTGAAAAGAATGTATCGACAGTATATTTCACCAACAAAATTGTGATCTTCGCGTTAATTTTGACGGTGAGTAAAATTATATCAACCAAATGAATATTCTTTGCAAATGCACCCATACATAGTTTACTTATGCCTGTCGATAATAATATCAAACGTGACAGATAGATATGATTTAGTATTATTCAATAACTACACAATCTTTCAATGTGTATTACCGCAAATTTAAAAGGTATTGTGTCTACATTATATTAGGGACTTTAAGATCTACAGTATACGACATGGCAACCTCGACAACATGGCCTTTAGATATTCATGCGAGACAAAGAGAATGAATAATTTGTAGTACCACTAGATTACTGTCAACACCGTCTTCGTTCTGTTTACAAAGCAACTCTGAACATTTTCACGTCTTCAGGACGACGTTTTGAGGACCGTGTCGTCGAGCTTGCCACGTCCTAGATGTTAAAGTCCCTATTATGTCTAAATAACAATTATAGACTATAGGGCGCCTGTCTGGCTCCAAATTTATATGAAGTGATATTTGAAGAGGGCGAAGCTCGAGTTAACTATCACCGCATTTATATTGAGAACAGATAATCTAATTCTAATTCTAATTGTTTTAGTAGAAACTCACTCATGTAATTTTTTGACAAAAACAAGTCATTAAGCATGATTTATTTGGGAAAAGTTCGGCCTTACCAAATCACTGGTCACTATAGTTGATATATATTTAACAATTATACAATGAGCTCATATACGACAAGAGCGAATGGTATAATTGTTTTATAATATAGACACTCATGGTATTTCTAAGTAATTTTTCATGTTGTTTTATCAAGCAAATACCTGATTTCTTGCTCATCCACTTTAGTAAAACCTTCCGCCATTTTGTTTTTTAATTGCTAATATAATATTATGCACATATGTCTTTAAATAATATTGATAAAGTATATATCAATGTTTAGAAAATAGCTAATATCTAGTGCATATTAGATAACGAGTAGTGTAGCCCATCAGATTGCAGCATTTGCATTAATACTAGTACGTAATTTTTACTAAAAGGTATTGGAGAGTTTAATTTTCACAATGGAAGACAAATGGGGAACGCCAGAGTTGATTTTGTTAGTGAAGTTTTTACAGCCACCTGTTCCCTTGTAATTTACCTTTTTAGCTGATCATGAGGGTTATCTCATGTTTTTCTTTTACGTGAAAACTTCCTTATCTTCTCATGTTTTGCTTTTACGTGAAAACGTCCTTATCTTTTCATGCTGTTTGCCATTTGCTGTTCCAATGTGAAGTTTAAACGTCCTTTCATTAAAATCATAGTCAATCAAGACATGGTCTGGAAACTCTTAATATTTAAACAGCAAAGTTGAACGATTGAACCCAAACGTTGCTATTGGATGGTTGCTTAATTATACCAAACATACAATGTGTTCACTAATCGTCACCTTTTACATAAAGGCGAACAAAAAGAAAGAACAAAGACATTCGTTGAGTTTCCATATCATATCTCCATTGACTGTGTTAAAATAAAGAGCACAATGGTTTTGACTTTGGTGCTTATTATTAAATATTTTCTGTTCTATGTTGTAAAAAATTTTGATTTATCAAACACCTTTGTGTTTCATAGGCAGTGTTAAAATACGATTCCAAAAGGCTCTTCGTTTCACTGTCTGACGAAGGGCCCTCGTTGAGTCGTTTCACTCTCTGACGAAGGCTCTTCGTTTTACTGTTTGACGAATGGCCTTCATTTCACTCACTGACTAATAGCCTTATTAGTATTTTTATTTATATTTTAAAATAGTCATTGAAATAGCTGAAAGAACTATTTTCGTATACCCTAAAATATGTTTATGATATTAAAAAACACAGAAATCATAATCATTGTGCTGTTTAAGAAATAAAAGAAACAGAAAACTGAGAAATAGATGGAAGGTGTCTATTATAGACAATGGTCTGGTGTATTCAAAAAGTGATTAGCTTAACCCAGGACGAATAAAATTCTTGCATTTTAAAACTTTCTCACAAAAAATAGAAAAATTATCTATAAAAACAAGTCTCTATTAAAACAACTTTATATTAAAAAGTTTCTAGTGAAACACGTTTCTAGAAAAACAAATTTATTTTAAAACAAGTTTGTTTTAAAACAAGTCAACCTATTATACTGAAGCAATATAATTAAATTAGATATTAATCCAGGGTAAATGCTAATTACTTTTTGAAAAACCTGACCAACGTATTAGGATGTATCTAAACGTACGTCTCAAAAATCTGAGACTATCTATTTAAAGGATAATAAGTTAGAATATATTTCATTCAGAAATCTTGTAGTTTTTATCGATCTCATATAAGTGTGGTATTTTTAAGGATTAGAATTAAACTAAATTGTCATATGCAAATGTCAGTTCCCCAAAAATGTTAGTTTTTAAAAAGACATAACTTTAAATCGAAACTTTCGACAGACTAAAGTAATTTCCTGTACGATTTATCAACGAACCAAGCGTGATACTCTGATTGAAATGACACGTGACTATGTTAAGTCTCTGGCTTGCGTGATATATCATTGAGAGTTCTTAACTTTCCTACTCGCTAATTTTAAAAAGTAGTATACGAATAAATTACAAGTGCCTCTATTTTTAATTCAGTCTTAATGAGTTAACATACCCATGTACGATAAAAAATTTACGAAAACTTAAGAAGCCATCAAGCTGAACTATTTTCAATCTCTGCTCATTATTGAGGTCGAATTAAGGAAACTATTTTGATTATTCACTTTCCTGAGAAATGTGTCCAACAACAAACATAAATATTCCCTCGCCATCAAAGTTGAACTGAGAAAAGGAAACTCTAATATATCACCATCTACAACATAACTAGCTAGCAACGTTAACATTCCAAATATTGTCACAATACATATTCATTGCTCTAAAT
Source organism: Chrysogorgia sp. JL179-B06 (assembly GCA_035772405.1). Lineage (NCBI taxonomy): Eukaryota > Metazoa > Cnidaria > Anthozoa > Scleralcyonacea > Chrysogorgiidae > Chrysogorgia > Chrysogorgia sp. JL179-B06. The sequence continues at coordinate 566,804 of JAYKKM010000294.1, forward strand.
TACAAATTATATATACCAGAAAAACAATATATGATCTAGATTAACACAAGTTGATATATTTTTGTGTGCATGCATGTGGCATTTAAAAAATCTGACAGAATGAAAGTTTATAGGTATAATAAGGTAACGAAAAACGATGACACCTATATATTGACATGCGAAATCATACAGAGCAAGATTTATAATTCTAATAACAGTAATATATCCAGAGAATGTAAGAGAACGAACTCAGGTGGAGAATAATACTATAAGTGCTACTCCGAGTGACCAACCATCTGAGCAAGTAGAGAAAATTATTCTTGACCACGACTGTGTTTGAAATTAGCGATCTTCGGTTTACTAGTCCAACGCTCTACCGATTAAGGCCAAGTTAGGATAAGGTCGTTGAATGATGGTATATATTTAATCTATATGTGATATTTCGAAACTGAAGTCTAGTTTCTTCAATATCGAGAGACTAATAACTCTTCATGTTGTACTGTTATAGAATAACGAAGAGGGACATTGAGCATTGAATTATCTTTATCCTTATCCTTACATAGTAGGACATTGAACATTTAATGACCGTGGTCACGAGGGTAACAGTGAGATTTAATTCCCTCGAATCTCGATGTTTTCCTCGACTTCGTCTGGAGATTCGAGAGAGAAAAAATTATTGTTATATAGAAAAAAAAAGTATTATAAAGGAATAGCAGAAAAAATAAACATTTCTCAACGAAGCGGATTGGGAAGCGAAGATGTTACACGGGGATTGGGAATTTTCAAGTAAAAAATATTGCATCATCATGTCACGAGCTCATCACGTGCGCACGAGGGGAATATTGCAATGTTACCCTCTGGTATCCCAGTTGTTGCCCGCTCGCCTACCTTAGCGGTAATAGATTGTTTGTTACATGTCATGTGACCATGTATCAACCAATGAAAGCGTGTCTCTTGCAAGGAAAAATGGATCTGTATAACATGTATTCTTTTTCTCCACCTGAGTTCGAAGACAAACAGTTAGGTTAATCTCTACATATTGAAGAAACTAGATTTGGATCTCAGTCGCTAGAGCGTCGGATTAGTAAACCAAAGGGCGCGGTTTCGAATCTTTTTTTTTAATTACTTTGTCACAAGTAAGTAATACGTACAACATATTAAAGAACAAACTTCACTAACAATTAAACATAACATACTCAACATAGTGACAGGGTATCCGCAACAGCGTAAGCCAATTGCTGCGGGCCCCAGCCTTAGTAGAGTTTTCTCTACTTGCCCGGTATGGTTAGTCACTCGGAGTAGCATCTAATATCATTGTTACCAAACACAACTGCGGAAAGTGTAAGTAATAGTAGTGTGCTGCGTAGGCATTGTTAAAATACAATTAAAAGTACTAAAAGATCCACAATCGTAATAAGTATTTCAATCTTAATGAGTTGCATACCGACGAAGAAAAATGTTCCAAAACTTAAGATGCCATCAAGCTAAGATATTTCCAAACACTGCTAATTATTGAAGTCGAACTAGCTTGTTAAAAATAAGTCCAATCACAAATTATCTCTAACCATCAATATTGAACTCATGAAAATGTTCCAACAAGATAAATTTCTTACTCCAGTAACAGCAACATCATATCATTATACCATCACTTGCTAGTGATTTCAATCTTAAATTGATTTTATTGTATCGTTAAATTCACGCGATTTCCCTTTTATTTCTTCAATATCACCTTTTGTAAACCTCACGTCTTCTCCGTAGATGGTAAACGGAGCCCAAATCTCAAACGAGCGAAACTCTTCGTTTTGGTGTACGTGAAACATCTTCATCGTCTGACGCAAAGCCTCGCAAACTGAAATTTCATTACACATTTTATCATAGAAAATTTTCATGAATTCTTTTGTTGCGTTATCGTGAATGCGCCAGAGTGTTGCAAGGACAGAGCGAGCGCCAGCGGCAAGAAACGCACGAGTTAAACCAACGACACCTTCGCAAGAAATTTTCCCTTTTCCAGTATGACAACAACTTAAGACAACTAAGCTAGCATTTGTTCCAATTTTCATAATATCTTGCTCTTTCAGAAGATAGGAATCTTCTTTTGGGAGAGACGAGCTTTGTTCTGTCACACTAAAGCTGGGCGAAAGAAGGATTTCTCCTCGCTCTGATTCTCCATGAGCAGCAATATGGATTATACTAGCTCCATTGATAAATCTCAATACACGCTCTTTTGTTGCTTCACCCTCCACCAAGGGTTGAGCTTCAAACAGTGGTGCAAGACATTTAACTTCTTCAGTGGCGCTAGGTAGCACACTCGGCTCAATATTCTCTCCACAAAAACTAATTTTTCCTAAGGTAGGATTACCAACAAACAAAGCATAACCAAGATTAGAGTCACGTGATCGTGTGATGCTGGACACTAGAGTGTGCAACGAAGGCGTAACTTCAATACAGTAATTTTCTGCTAATGGGCAGCCATTTTCATCAAGCAATGCACAAAATGGCAAGAAAAATAAAAATTTATCAGGAACAATAATGAGTTTAGTTCCTTTAATCCAATCTTTAACTGGTTCTATTAGTACTATATATAAATTTCGTAAAATATTCTCAGGAGTTTCAGCCATGTTATCGCCTGACTGATGTTTTGGGCAAGGAGTCCTTTGGAATCTGCTGTTAGTTTCGACATTTACTAACTTTCTCGCCAATTGTGTAGGCATAAACATTTGCTCAATAGAAATGGAATCTGAATCTAGTTTGGTAAAGGAGGAATCTCGCTTTAAATCAACAGAAACAACCTTAAGTAACTTATTTAAGTTATGGTAAATGTATTCTTCATGTGAAGTCATATCTTTACTTTCTTTCCCAATATCCAGTTTGATGTCATCCTCACCATTTACAACCAAAATATCCAAAAACTCAAAAATGTCAAAAGAGAAAAGTAAAACAGTCGCATTATTTGTTTTTAGATCCAGAATATTCTCGATTTCTTTTGTTTGCATCTTTTCTTCGTTGTCGTCAATTCTTTTCCATGTCTTGCTCGTATAATATGACATATCACCATCTGAGTGATTTTGTTTCTCCAAAATGGCATGTAGCGCCTTGGCCTTTCCGAGATCAATGACTAGCAACGCGGCATCAATACGCTTCAGAAAAATAAAACAACACATTAATAATTTATGCCCTCTATAGTGTTCCTTTGTGAACGATATCTTATTTTCATCAAGAGCCAAACCTTCAAAAATCTCATTACTATACACAACTGATTCCTCTAAATAAACTGCAGCTTGTTGAACTATGCTGACAGCCTCCTCGTTGTCAACATTTAAGCAACCTTGTAAAAGGTAACAATGACCCAAATTTCCATTTTTAATTGCTATTCCTGACCGATCTCCAATTTCAGTGCTAATTTGTAAACCTCTCTTGTGATAAACGATGGCTTTTTTATACTCTCCTAATCCAGCATAAGCATTTCCTAAATTTCCATTGTTACTTGCTATTCCTGACCGATCTCCAATTTCAGTGCTAATTTGTAAACCTCTATTGTGATAAACGATGGCTTTTTTATACTCTCCTAATCTAAGATAAGCATTTCCTAAATTTCCATTGTTATTTGCTATTCCTGACCGATCTCCAATTTCAGTGCTAATTTGTAAACCTCTATTGAAATAATCGATGGCTTTTTGATACATTCCTAAACTAAGATAGGTATTTCCTAAATTTCCATTGTTACTTGCTATTCCTAACCAATCTCCAATTTCAGTGCTAATTTGTAAACTTCTATTGCAATAGTCGATGGCTTTTAGATACTCTCCTAAATTAAAATAGACAATTCCTAAAATACCATTGTTACTTGCTATTCCTAAACGATTCCCAATTTCAGTGCTTATTTGTAAACTTATATTGCAATAGTCGATGGCTTTTTGATACTCCCCTAAAGAAAGATAGACAATTCCTAAATTTGTATTCTCAATTGCTATTTCTGACCGATTTCCAATTTCAGTGCTAATTTGTAAACCTCTCTTGCAATAGTCGATGGCTTTTTGATACTCTCCTAAACGTAAATAGGCATTTCCTAACTTTCCATTTTTACTTCCTATTCCTGACCGATCTCCAATTTCAGTGCTAATTTGTAAACCTTTATTGTAATAGTCGATGGCCTTTTGATACTCTGCTAATATAATATAGGTATTTCCTAAAATTCCATTTTTCCTTGCTATTCCTGACCGATCTCCAATTTCAGTGCTAATTTGTAAAGCTCTCTTGTAAAAGTCGATGGCTTTTTGATACTCTCCTAAATTAAAATAGGTTTTTCCTAAATTTTCATTGTTAATTAATATTCCTGACCGATCTCGAATTTCAGTGGTAATTTGTAAACTTCTCTTGTAAAAGTCGATGGCTTTTTTATTCTCTCCTAAATTACGATAGGCGTTTCCTAAATTAGCATTATTACTTGCTATTCCTGACATATATCCAATTTCAGTGCTAATTTCTAGACCTTTCTTGAAAAAGTGGATGGCTTTTTGGTACTCTTCTAAATTACAATAGGCAATTCCTAAATTTCCATTATTACTTCCTATTCCTGACCGATCTCCAATTTCAGTGCTAATTTGTAAACTTCTATTGTAATAGTCGATAGCTTTTTGATACTCTCTTAAACTAAGATAGACATTTCCTAAATTTCCATTTTGATTTGCTATTCCTGACCGATCTCCAATTTCAGTGCTAATTTGTAAACCTCTCTTGCAAAAGTCGATGGCTTTTTGGTACTCTGCTAAATTACAATAGGCAATTCCTAAATTACCATTGTTACTTGCTATTCCTGACCGATCTCCAATTTCAGTGCTAATTTGTAAACTTCTCTTGCAATAGTTGACGGCTTTTCGATACTCTCCTAAATTAGTATAGACATTTCCTAAATTTCCGTTGTTAATTGCTATTTCTTTCCGATCCCCAATTCCAGTGCTAATTTGTAAACCTTTCTTGTAATAGTCCATGGCTTTTTTATTCTCCCCCAACTTAAGATAGGAATTTCCTAAGGTTGTATAGCACGAAGCTTTCCCCGAATTGTCTTTAAGATCATGTGCAATGTTTTCCGCTATTAATGTGTATTCTATTGCTTCTTTGTAATGTGAAGAAAAATTATATTCATTTCCTATCTGAACAAGGATGTCCATCATCATTTTTTCATTTATAGAATCATCTGACAATTTCGCAACTGCAAGATGGTACTTTAACAATTCAAGCGGTTCCACGTTAAAATTAACTATGGATAATAATAGTACTTTTGTTAGTATTAAATTACCTTGAAGAATTTCAATTGCTCTATATGTTATGAATACACAGTCACTTTTTCTTCCTTTTTCTGTGAGTATTTTTGCCGTCTTAGTAACAAACATAATTGTCATCAAAATGTCTCTATTCCTTCTTTGAAATATCTGTCATGAAAAAAAACACAATTAAACTCATAGTGATTGAGATATATGTACCAGGCGGGAAGCGAAGTATTGTAATAAAAATGACCCCCCCCCCCAAAGTCTAACACACCAAATCAATTAATTAATTAATTTTAATTTCAAATATTGAATTAATGAAATAAATTAATAATAAAATTACTTAATTAATTAATTAATTAATCAATTAATTTTTATTTCATTAATTCAACATTTGAATAATTCGAAAATCATTATTAAACATATTGTAATTATTAGCTACAATCGCGTGCAAAATTAATGAGACTGTTCACATTTTGGTGATTTTTTCACGTGTATGCCCCCCTCCCCCACTAACAATGTTGAAAACATATTATTTGATAACCCCTTGTCTCAAACTCGTTTTAACAACATTGCACGAGGGGGAGGGGGGGGGCAAAAACCACTTGTTATAGGAGGGAGGGGGCCAATAAACTGCTTGTCTCAATAATTTTTGCACGTGATTGTAGGTATGATGATGTCACCAAAAGTTTATAATTGTTACATGTACCTACTTCATACATGATTAGGCGTTTTATACATTTATAATCTTAATATTATTGTTTTGATGACGAATATTATAAGCTAATTAGTTAACGTGCCACTACGATGAAAATTCACCCCGTCTTTTAGATTTTCTTTAGCATAGAATAGTATTTCAGGGTCGAAAGTGATCATCAATATAAAAAAACACTAAAAAATGGTATTTTGAAGTAAGTATTTTGAGCTCTGAAATCACTATTATTTAGGCCATTACTAAAAACGTGTTGCAAGTGAGCCCGCAATTTCAAAAGATAATATTGTCTGTGACGTCAGATTCTCAATGCTATACTTGTTTTCTTGTTTTTTTTCGAGAAGTAGATGAATGTCCAGCCTTTTAGACGAAGAATTTGAAAAAACGACCTTGATTTATTTGAAGAATTAGCCACGTGGAGTCTTCGCGTTGAGAATCTGACAGCACTTCGTTACGCTGGTCAAGAACATGAACGATTAATGGCGGACATAACAACTCCAGATTCGGAGTAAGAAAAATAATACTTGCCATCGTCAAATCGCAAAACGGTTTCGACCAAGTAATATTTAGCAGCTCTGCTTTATAAATACGTAACAATATCGATAGGTAAAAATTTGATCGTAGTACTAGTGGCACTTTAAATGGTTACGAGGGTGACATTTAATTATAGCTAATATGTTATAATGATTTATAATGACATATTAAGATATAGAGTTTCAGTTGAAAATGTGCGTTATGAAAGTAAGGAGAACATTTGCTTGATCAATAGGAGTATTTTATCAGTATCGGAGCTAACCTGTTTCTACTCATTTGAGTATGGAAAACGTGAAAGCCGTCACAGAAGTAAGTGCTTTGTAATTGTTTATATTTAAGATATTTAGGTTCAATTACGGCATTGATTGAAAGAGTTAGCAGTAGTTTTATTATCATTTGTTTTAGATCGAATAAATTGACGGTTGTTATAATTATTCTATATTATAGGAGTGCGAGTTTCACGTTTTTACTCTGGTCAGTTCTCTGACTGTCCAATTATTATGCTTAATATTATTATCACCTAAACTTTTATCTTGATGCCATTTCCCCTTGTTAAAGTTTGTTAACTATTCACAGGAAGTGACGACGAGCAAGGCTGACAAGATGTAAGTACTTTAATAAGTACGAAAATATTGATACAATCTGTCGGTTCAGAGAGTTCTTGAAGGGGCTATGGACATTCCCTAGAATGGGGGCCTAAATGCTATGGCACATAGTCCGACACTGCTCTTTAATGAAACCCACTAATAATTTTTCATTATTTGGTAAATCAAAAACCTCAATGTGGCAAAAACGACAGTGGAAATACTGATAATACATATTTCATAAAAATATAAATATCCGGCGGAAATATTTGAGTTTGATTACGCGTAGTTATATCAATTTACTCACTTCATCTCGTATTTTCTGAGAATCAAAACGTTCTTGACCTGATGCCATTTTGTTGCGTCTTCAATGCTCAATGTGATATTTTCTGTAAGATAAAAATAAATAAAGACTAATCAAAACTTTCAGTTTAAAACATTCAAACTTTCCACTCCCCAAGAGCCTGCATTGCAGGCTAATACTTATATCTTATTGAATGGTTTGGCATATAATACGGCCGGGTATTTTACGAGTTGCTCAAGTATTTTTCCGAGCCGGCCCCCGGCGAGGAAAAATGCGAGAAACGAGTAAAATTCCCGGCCGTATAATATGCCAAACCATTCAATGAGGTTTTTATTATATGACTACTTGCAGAAATTGAATAAGTTTGTATTTATTTCATTTCCTCGTTTGTTTGTGATACGTTGTCAGACGTTGTTTCTGTTAAACTGTCCATTGCTTTGAGATATTCATCGTCAAAGTCGTCAGAGTTTAACGAAAATAATAAGGCGTCGTTCATGTCTGTACTTACATTTTCAAAATTAAAAAGACAGTTCGCATCCGCCATTTTAGGCTTTGGTTTAAAGCCGCAAAAAAATCCGTATTTTTGTTCTGTTCAGAAGAGGAGAAATACGGATTTTACCATGCAATACGGCCTGGTATTTGTTCTGTTCTCGTGCCCTTATATGGAAGAATTACGTCATTGTCATATAATAAAGTGTTGTATTGTATTGCATTGTACGTCGGTATATTTAAAGACAATACTTGGCATTGAGTAAAATGTTGAGTTCTACAACTTATACTTTGTTGTGAAAATGGAACATCACGGGCTCTATATATCCTCATATTCCATTGCAGACAACGTCAGTAATCCTCATGTTATGCTATCTTAATATAAACTACAGCTGTGGATGTGAAACTTTGTGAACGTATGGGATCTTCGGTACTGGATCGACCCATTTCCCACCCCACAAGTGAGAGTGAGAAAGAGAGAGAGTGAAAAAGGATGAGAAAGGATGAGAAAGAGAGAGAGCAAGACTATAGTCTGTCTGCATAGTTCTAGATCGCCCTTTGAAAAGGCGCAGTACCTGAAAACTCTACTCGTTAGGATGATGACACCACGGAAAACCAACGGAAGCCAACACAATGTACTACGAAGTTAAAACGGTAAATCTCCAGACGCGATTATTGGAAATGACGTTAATGGCACCAGAAGACAATAGGGTACGGCTTCCTGCAGGGATGGAGGATTGGCATCTCAACTGGTTGTCATCTTGTGAAGCGCCTACAGTGAAAAAACTAAAGTGAGATTCGTAAATATGAGAAGCATATCAAGACTATAAACACTGGAAAACATCAAGGGAGCAATGGATAATTATACCGTGGCAGTTAAAAATAGTTTAATACTTTTTTTGGAAAAGCGTTTTCAGTGATACACTGTTACAAAACGTCAGGGTTTAGTTATTCAATATCGTCAATTATTAACAACAGTTTGCAGCGGCCATTTTAGCTTTTAGTTTCGGCCATATATAGTAAGCAGATTTTATATTACCGTATAAAGGCCATAAAGGTAGAGGTAGTGGTCATGCTAATCATTCTACGAACTACATGAAGGTTGCAGCTTAACGCGGCCGAGTCGAAGGTTTAGTAAAGGCGCCACAGGCTGCTACCATACGACCCATGATGACCTCGGAGCACAGCTAAAGTTGGTGTTAGGGTTGATATTAGGGAGGGAGGAAAACCGGAGTACGCGGAGAAAAATCCTCGAAGCACACGAGAGAATCAAAAGGTAGTAACCCATCCAAGTACTAACCCCATCCGATCGGGCTTAACTTCAGAACTCAGCGGTGAGAAGCAGCGCGCTAACAGCACGCACCACCCGTGCTTCCCTGTATAGATATCATGCATAAACCGCACGCGCCACCCTTGCATAGAGATCATAAATAAACTTGGCGTCAGAATTTGGTAACCAATTGAACGCCGCCATTTTGGGAAAATTGGAGGACAACCACTGACCTATATACTAGAAACACGAATCCACAATAACCCCTCGCTCACCTGTTCTACCCCTAGAGTTTCACCCTAACCCACTGATTTCTATATACCCTTGCGATTCCCTTATTGTGAGTATAGTTAAAATTTTGAAGCCACCGGCGGCCATTTTCGTACGACCCTATACCAGTGTACCTTGCGAGCTTAAGACGAAAGTCTTCTAATGCTTTTTCTTGTGGTATCATGGGGTAATCGTGGGGTACTCCCAGTGAACTCTATAAGGACTGGGACGATAACTTGGAATTGAATTTTGAAGGTTACCCCAGTCCTTTTTAGTTTACCATGTGATGGAGAAATTAAATTTGATCGAATATAGGTTTTAAACGTTTCAAGTGGCATCCAGTGACAGCTGTTTTGAGTTTCAAATTACCGCCGTACCCCGCGTGCAGCCGTGCACTATTCACATTTCACATCAGCGCCACGGTCTCATAAGCGCCGCGATATCATAAACACCACTTTCTTTCAATATTAAATATAAAACATCAGAATTTCCATAATATAGAATAAAATAGAGAAACAGAGAAACACATCAAAGGCGTCAGAGTTCTGTGCGCCGACTACATGGCTGTGTTGGTCACTTGTGACGTAACAACATATCTCCCCAGCGAAGATCCCTATAGTTTGCAACTAAGATCGCGATATTACTATAGTCCAGGAGGAGAAGGGATATCGTCACCGCAGGAGGGCATTTACGGGAGATAGTGTTTTTGGTCAAGTTTGGTGCGCTGATTTCAAAAATCGATGTTTAAGCAGGATTTAGCCTCGTTTTGGAGCAAATTGAGAAAACAGCAAAACAGCATTGTTACTACATGGTAAATGTGATAAAAGTTACCAATTGCAATAAATTATAGGACACTGAATCCAAATTGAAAATCAGGTGGAAACTTTGGGTATTTTAAACCTCGTTTTGGTGTTAAGTAGTGCCCTCGTACAACGTTTGGATCTGAGATTCAGCACAAATACTTGTTAAAACACTCAAACGACGTTCTGAGAGCGCTTATTATCTCATTTGGGTCCAGATAACGTTACAACTGCCAGCCCGATATTTTCAAGATGGCGGCGGTACAGCAATAAATCAAACGCTTTAGAATACTATGATAAACTATTACGCTTAAAAATTACGAAATTCAGCCTTGTAGTAAGTCTCGTACCCTGAGCACGCGTCTTCTGGGTAGGAGATTGGGCTTGAGTCAGGCTCAGACAGACCCGCCATGCATTATTTCAGTTTCGTCGTACTCGCGGATTTTGAACGTTATCTCGGTCAATATTTACTCGATTTCAATTCTGAAAACAGATTTGGAATTAATGAGTCTAAATACATTACATACGTGTCTATTATATTAGGAGAACGTGCATACCCTTCGTAAAAACCTGCTTAATAGTTCGTCAGATATGCACAACTCGCCATTGACCGCTTCGTCTGCCAAGGTCGAATTATTATCCGATTCAAACGGATCATCCAAAAACGACTTTTTACTTCCTTATAAGCAGTTGGTCCTACCATTATATATATATAGATATATAGATATAAACTTTCGGTGAGAAATGGCCGATCGCTGCCGCGGCGAGATTGTCACCCAATGACATCGCCGACGCAATTTTCCCTTTCGTAAACGATCGTTACCATAGGATGCTGGGTAAGCGGAGTGAAATTCCTCGTAGTCCCAATACTTTGTTTGGTGCGGTGACATGTTGGTCGTGAAATTCAAAATATGTAAATATTTAGTATTTGGTACTTACACTACAGCCAGAAGAGCGTTCATGCAGAATAAATTATACATGGCAAACTGTCAATCCTGGAACAGTAAATCCGATTTTATGATCGACGGTCACAACGTATATATAGATACTTTCCAAAAGGCAAACGACGTTATTCGCGGGATTTCGAAATATCAATCGCAACAACAACGTAGCTATGCTGCGAGGTCAAAATATATTGACTGACAAAATATATTTGTCGACCGACAAAATATATTTGTCGACCGAAACTATTATATGCGCATTGCGTATATGGACCACCGTAATATAACCATAAATGTAGTTAAGCATTTTTGCATTTGCCATAGATTCATAGAACATAGTTAATTCGCGTAAAGTCACTTACTAGTCCAACTTGATGCTTTTCAATAGGTGATAAAACGTGTTGAGCTGCGTAGGCAGTGTAAGAATATAAATCAAAATGTATAAAAAGGTTGTGTACTGCCGAAATAGCGTGTAAGTTGTCCAACGTTTCGAGCGAAGGCCCTTCGTCAGAGAGTAAAACATAAAGTGAAATAATCATACAGTTATTATTTCACTTTACGTTTCACTCTCTGACGAAGGGCCGCTCGAAACGTTTGACAACTTACACACTATTTCATAGACTTGCTCCAAATCTGCCTCTTGATTGTTTCGGGTTTGTTTAAATTTGTTTTTTTCAAAGAACTCGCCATATAGATGCTTGTTCGCTTTTTAGATAGCAATATCATGAAAGAACACGAGGAGCCGCGAAATAAAGTGTGCGGGAACCTTGGGACCACGAGGAATTTCACTCCGCTTACCCAGCATTCTATGAGAGCTCATGGGATGGTAACGAACCTTCGGGATGGTAACGACCGTTTACGAAAGGGAAAATTGCATCGCCGACCTCACTCGCGAGGGAAATCAGTATAAGGTAATAGGAATGTTAATTTTACGTTTCTACACAACGTTAATTCTCACTGTTGCCACAACGTTTTCTACACATTATCATCGTAACATAATCTTTGGACATTTCACAATAATGTCGCTAACAGTTTGTGAGAATGTTTGGTCCGACCTAACCAGTCGTATGATCAAACAATCGAAGAAATGCGGGAATCGAATTGTTAATCAGCCTTCGAGTGCCGATTCTCGAATATGCTGTTTCGTTTTAGCTTTTAAGTTTGTCGTATTTCTCTATTAGAACTAAGTTTGCTCTTCATATGAGTTCTTAAACTTTTAGTCAATACTCGTCAGTTGCTATAAGCATTGCGAACAATCGGCATAAATTACAGAACACATGCACAATTTGGCGCTGATGTACAGACGCTACTTCACCCATTCCGCACGTTGTAACCAATAAATTATTGGCATTTTTTTAGCATTGTAACCAATAATTAGTTATTGGATTGTACTACGTTATGTTTGTAAGCGCATGTGTGTAACAGTCAATTCCGAGCTAGCACACAACGTAATCATAACGTTCGCTAAAGGTTGTGGTTTGGTTCCTCGAAACAAAATTATGCCGACTATAAACAGTCAGCCTTTGAAAGTATTAGCAAACTCTTTAATAGTTTCGTTTATAAAGAACACGTTGAGGCGGCTGACAAACTGTCTTCGTGGTAAACAACACATATTGAAAACGGAAGTATAGTTCATCGCGTATTATCTAAATTTTTAAGGCGACCAATCATGGTCTACACGATTAACGGCGCTGGTTCATAGTCTGTGACGTTTTTCAAATTCCACACTCTATTTTAATAATATTACCCGCGCCACTACCCGCCCGTCTGCCAAGTCTAGCTAAGTTTCGTTGGCTTTCCTGTCGATAAATTTCCCGTCAGGCCAGAAACTGTAAGGCAAGTATTCGAGTTTTTCTTTTCGACAGCTTTGTCTTTTATCGAATTGAGATGTTTTCCGACAGTATTGGTGTATTCATAAGTAGTTGATCAGTAATATTGCTGACAAAGTTTCTCCATGAAGACAGAATAGACCAATTTATTACAGACACAAAAATGCCGTGTTGACATAACTCATAATTAAGTTTGACTGAAGAGCCACAGTATTCAGTATTGTGTATATCAAAGAACATATACGTAATGTTTACCTAGCAACGGCTTGCTGTTTGGTCTAACAACTACAATACGCAAATAAGAAGCACCAAATAATGCAAAATTTTCTAGTCGTACTACATCTGAGTCGTCAATATCAAGTTGGTGTCATATTACATTTTCTGTTGGTACGATTTACCAATTACCATGGATTTACATGAATTCTATATCTGCCATCTCTTGAATCTGCCGAATTCAGTACTATACGTTTTGTCTACTGTAAGTATTAAGATCGTTTAATTATTTGGCTATTACGGGCTGTTGTTTACATGGTAATCGCTTCAATGGTCGGTCGATTTGTATACCCTTCACTTGATGGAAAGAAGACGAGTCGACGACAATATTAAGAAACTCAGCCTCTCTGCGTGTCTATACGCGGTCCAAGCAAAAGTAAAAATCGGATATGAATCGCATCTGGAAATCACATCGCTCCAGCAAAACAAAATCTGACAACCTGCATGTAATTCAGGCAACCTAAAGTTCCTGCAGAGTATCTTTATAATAGCCCGAGTTTACGCCTAGCAGTCGTCTTGTTCCAATTTAAATGTCTATGTATACGCACGTCTACTATTTCTTCTCTCACCTACAGCTTTATTCTCGACTTTTTTGTACGCTCAACGTTTACATATGGTGTAGAACTAACCAAAAATCTCAAATATGAAAGCTCTTGGCTTATCAATTTAACAAATCACAGAACCTGCTTCGTGACGGTTGTGTACTATGGAAAGCCATGACTGTCTTAAACTGATCAAATGTCACGATAATCGGTGGTTTCGTCATTATACGCAGTAGTTTTAACATTATACGCGGTGCTTTTAACATTATATTCGGTTCTTTTAGCATTATACGGTCAATTTGCTATTATGTTCGGTGGTTTTAACATCATACGCTGTGGTATTTCTAAAATCTCTATAAATATCAACGCAAATTATAATAAGTAATTACGATTTCCCCGAATACAGCTGAGACTTCCCCGAATTATGCTGCTGGGGTTTCCCGAATCGAGCTATGATTTCCTCGAACACAGCTAGCTTTCTATTCATATCCCTGAATAATAAAACAAACTAATAACAACAACTTATCATACCTTTGTTGCTGCGAACTACCGTGTAGCGTCCCAAGACTCCAAATAACACTGTACAGTGTACACGTCCAGTTAGAATCAGCTTTAACTATCACACTAGGCTTACATTTATACTCTCTGTCTAATTAGGGCGTTTCACTATGACTATACATAAATTACATGCCATACGTAAAGGAAGGGTGCATGGAACGGAAAGGGAACGCTTACCACAATATGCGTTATCATGCCTACGCGCAAATAATGCTGTTATTTAGTGGGGCGACATGGGAAAACCCCCATACGGGATAACCACGAGTCTACGACGGCAAACCTTGTTGGGGTCATCCACAACCGTGAGCAACATTTTTCGACTGATCGGTTGTTATGTCAGTCAACGTTTCAAAGCAACGCGCTCGTTGCTTTGCTTGAGAGTGCAATAATACCACCTAGAACTAAAATTATTTTGGAGGAGAAGTTGGCCAGAAGTGCCAACAGTAAAATCGGTATGATAGAGCCACGTTCTGGTATCACTATTGATGCCAGACAGGGATTTAGTTTAGCACGCGTCGTGGCCTTTACGCGTTATTAACATGTCTCACAATCCTATTGAATTGGCCGCAGGTGAAAATATTGCCGATTTTTGTCCTTTGGTTGAGTCATGCTCTAAAATGTCAACCCAAAATAAACCGGATATTTGCGGAGCCGTGCGAAGGGCTGAGGCTAACCGCCAAGTAGATGAAATGTTAGAACAAGGTGTCATACGGTCTGAGCACAAGTGCTTGGTCTAGCCCGGTTATTCTGGTTCAGAAAAAGAGTGGCGAACTTAGATTTTGCGTCGACTACCGTAAATTAAACTCTGTTACCGTTGGTCACGCGCACACATTGCCTCGCATTGACGATATTCTTGAATCTTCAGGCAATTCTCAATATTTTACAACGCTCGATCTTAGGAGCGGATATTGGCAAATATCTATAGCCAACTAGCCTGCGCCGCAGACTACTAAACCCCGGTTTATTTATTATAAACCGGGGTTTAGTCGTCTGCGGCGCAGGCTATAGACGAACTTGATCGCCATAAAACTGCTTTTGCCATGGATACCGTGTTATCTGGATTATGTACGAACATTGTGAACGACTACAAACGGTTTTATTGCGACCTAAGAAAGCACAACTTACGCGTCAAGCTACCTAAATGTAAGGTCGCCGCAGCAACGGTCGTTGCCACCAGTTACGGTCGATGCCACCATTTCACTGGCGTTAACGCGTCACACCACGCGTTTGAAAATTTCACGCAACGCCAGCGGAAGCAAGCTAATGGTTGACATGCGGTTAAATGCAGGAATTGCTCCGACCTGTCATAGGACGATAAAATTATTAACAACTGTGGTGAATATAATTAATTACTAGCTATCAAAACGACAACCTCTGTTTACATATTCATCTATATCTAAATAGACCAACGAATACACGGGGAAACCTATCGCTTGTATTTAATAAATAAAGAAAGAAAGAATGGTTATGTCTTAAACTCATATGTTACAAATATTTTCGCACGATTTATATTACCGGTAGATTGAAGACGTATGAATTCAACATACGATCGAGAATCAGAAATATATTTTAATGCCACAAACAACAAGAATGTATGCTTAAAGCTATTCCGTACTTCATGAGTGCTGAATAAACTTTTACTTTCAAAAAGGTTCTAAGAACACTTGTCGGAAACTGGTTAATATTTTAGTTATCAAGACATTTTTAGGTTTTGTTTAGCTTGCGAATTATTTGTGCTAAGCTTGCGTAATTTATCGTATGATATTTGACAGCCAATCAGTAAAATATCGATAGGTATAATACGTAAAATATCGATAGGTAAGAATTTGATCGTAGTGGCACTTTAAATGGTTACGAGGACGATTTTGGTGACATTTAATTATAGCTAATATGTTATAATGATTTATAATGACATATTAAGATATAGAGTTTCAGTTGAAAATGTGCGTTATGAAAGTTAGGAGAACATTTGCTTGATCAATAGGAGTATTTTATCAGTATCGGAGCTAACCTGTTTCTACTCATTTGAGTATGGAAAACGTGAAAGCCGTCACAGAAGTAAGTGCTTAGTAATTGTTTATATTTAAGATATTTAGGTTCGAATACCGCATTGATTGAAAGAGGAGTTAATAGTAGTTTTATTATCATTTGTTTTAGATCGAATAAATTGACGGTTGTTATAATTATTCTATATTATAGGAGTGCGAGTTTCACGTTTTTACTCTGGTCAGTTCTCTGACTGTGCAATTATTATGCTTAATATTATTATCACCTAAACTTTTATCTTAATGCCATTTCCCCTTGTTAAAGTTTGTTAACTATTCACAGGAAGTGACGACGAGCAAGGCTTACAAGATGTAAGTACTTTAATAAGTACGAAAATATTGATACAATCTGTCGGTTCAGAGAGTTCTTGAAGGGGCCTATGGACATTCCCTAGAATGGGGACTAAATGCTATGGCACATAGTCCGACACTGCTCTTTAATGAAACCCACTAATAATTTTTCATTATTTGGTAAATCAAAAACCTCAATGTGGCAAAAACGACAGTGGAAATACTGCACATGCATATTTAATAAAAATATAAATATCCGGCGGAAATATTTGAGTTTGATTACGCGTATAGTTATATCAATTTACTCACTTCATCCCGTATTTTCTGAGAATCAAAACGTTCTTGACCTGATGCCATTTTGTAGCGTCTTCAACGCTCAATGTAATATTTTCTGTAAGATAAAAATATAATAAAGACTAATCAAAACTTTCAGTTTAAAACATTCAAACTTTCCACTCTCCAAGAGCCTGCATTGCAGGCTAATACAGTGTTGTATTGTATTGCATTGTACGTCGGTATATTTAAAGACAATACTTGGCATTGAGTAAAATGTTGAGTTCTACAACTTATACTTTGTTGTGAAAATGGAACATCGCGCGGGCTCTATATATCCTCATATTCCATTGCAGACAACGTCAGTAATCCTCATATTATGCTATCTTAATATAAACTACAGCTGTGGATGTGAAACTTTGTGAACGTATGGGATCTTCGGTACTGGATCGACCCATTTCCCACCCCACAAGTGTGAGTGAGAAAGAGAGAGAGTGAGAAAGGATGAGAAAGGATGAGAAAGAGAGAAAACAAGACTATAGCCTGTCTGCTTAGTTCTAGATCGCCCTTTGAAAAGGCGCAGTACCTGAAAACTCTACTCGTTAGGATGATGACACCACGGAAAACCAACGGAAACCAACACAATGTACTACGAAGTTAAAACGGTAAATCTCCAGACGCGATTATTGGAAATGACGTTAATGGAACCAGAAGACAATAGCTGGGTACGGCTTCCTGCTGGGATGGAGGATGGGCTTCTCAACTGGTTGTCATCTTGTGAAGCGCCTACAGTGAAAAAACTAAAGTGAGATTCGTAAATATGAGAAGCATATCAAGACTATAAACACTGGAAAACATCAAGGGAGCAATGGATAATTATACCGTGGTAGTTAAAAATAGTTTAATACTTTTTTTAGAAAAGCGTTTTCAGTGATACACTCGGTTACAAAACGTCAGGGTTTAGCTTTAGTTTCGGCCATATATAGTAAGCAGATTTTATATTACCGTATAAAGCTAGGCCATAAAGGTAGAGGTAAAGTTAAATAGTCATGCTAATCATCCTACGAACTACATGACAGACGCAGCTAAACGCGGCCGTGTCGAAGGTTTAGTAAAGGCGCCACAGGCTGCCACCATACGTACGACCCATGATGACCTCGGAGCACAGCTAAAGTTGGTGTTTACCCGGAGAAAAACCCTCGAAGCACACGAGAGAATCAACAACTCTAAGTTCAGGAATCGAACGAAGGTAGTAACCCATCCAAGTACTAACCCCATCCGATCGGGCTTAACTTCAGAACTCAGCGGTGAGAAGCAGCGCGCTAACAGCACGCACCACCCGTGCTTCCCTGTATAGATATCATGCATAAACCGCACGCGCCACCCTTGCATAGAGATCATAAATAAACTTGGCGCCAGAATTTAGTAACCAATTGAACTCCGCCATTTTGGGCAAATTGGAGGACAACCACTGACCTATATACTAGAAACACGAATCCACAATTTTTAACGTCCTCGCTCACCTGTTCTACCCCTAGAGTTTCACTCTAACCCACTGATTTCTATATACCTTGATTGCGATTCCCTTATTGTGAGTAGTTAAAATTTTGAAGCCACCGGCGGCCATTTTCGTACCCCTATACCAGTGTACCTTGCGAGCTTAAGACGAAAGTCTTCTAATGCTTTTTCTTGTGGTATCGTGGGGTAATCGTGGGGTACTCCCAGTGAACTCTGTAAGGACTGGGACGATAACTTGGAATTGAATTTTGAAGGTATACCCCAGTCCTTTTTAGTTTACCATGTGATGGAGAAATTAAATTTGATCGAATATAGGTTTTAAACGTTTCAAATGGCATCCAGTGACAGCTGTTTTGAGTTTCAAATTACCGCCGTACCGCGCATGCAGCCGTGCACTATTCACATAAGCGCAGCGGTCTCATAAGCGCCGCGCTATCCTAAGCACCGCTTTCTTTCAATATTAAATATAAAACATCAGAATTTCCATAATATAGAATAAAATAGAGAAACAGAGAAACACATCAAAGGCGTCAGAGTTCTGTGCGCCGACTACATGGCTGTGTTGGTCACTTGTGACGTAACAACATATCTCCCCAGCGAAGATCCCTATAGTTTGCAACTAAGATCGCGATATTACTATAGTCCAGGAAGAGAAGGGATATCGTCACCGCAGGAGGGCATTTACGGGAGATAGTGTTTTTGGTCAAGTTTGGTGCGCTGATTTCAAAAATCGATGTTTAAACAGGATTTAGCCTCGTTTTGGAGCAAATTGAGAAAACAGCAAAACAGCATTGTTACTACATGGCAAATGTGATAAAAGTTACAAATTGCAATAAAATTATAGGACACTGAATCCAAATTGAAAATCAGGTGGAAAATTTGGGCATTTTAAACCTCGTTTTGGTGTAAAGCCTCGTTTTGGTGTTAAGTAGCGCCCTCGCTAAACGTTTGGATCTGAGATTCAGCACATATACTTGTTAAAACACTCAAACGACGTTCTGAGAGCGCTTATTATCTCATTTGGGTCCAGATAACGTTACAACTTCGTACCATGGCCTGCCAGCCCGATCTTTTCAAGATGGCGGCGGTACAGCAATAAATTAAACGCTTTAGAATAACTATGATAAGCTATTACGCTTAAAAATTACGAAATTCAGCCTTGTAGTAAGTCTCGTACCCTGAGCACGCGTCCTCTGGGTAGGAGATTGGGCTTGAATCAGGCTCAGACAGACCCGCCATGCATTATTTCAGTTTCGTCGTACTCGTGGATTTTGAACGTTATCTCGGCCAATATTTACTCGATTTCAATTCTGAATACAGATTTGGAATTACCGAGTCTAAATACATAACATTCCCTTTGTAAAAACCTGCTTAATAGTTCGTCAGATATGCAAAACTCGCCATTGACCGCTTCGTCTGCCAAGGTCGAATTATTGTCCGATTCTAACGGATCATCCAAAAACGACTTTTACTTCCTTATAAGCAGTTGCTCCTACCATTATATATATATATATATAGATATAAACTTTCGGTGAGAAATGGCCGATCGCTGCCGGACCTCACTCGCGAGGGAAATCAGTATTATTGTATAAAGTAATAGGAACGTTAATTTTACGTTTCTAAACAACGTTAATTCTCACTGTTGCCACAACGTTTTCTACACATTATCATCGTAACATAATATTTGGACATTTCACAATAATGTCGCTAACAGGTTGTGAGAATGTTTGGTCCGACCTAACCAAACCACAATCTTTAGCGAACGTTATGATTACGTTGTGTGCTAGCTGGGAATTGACTGTTACACACATGCGCTTACAAACATAACGTAGCACGATCCAATAAATTATTGGTTACAATGCTAAAATAATGCCAATAATTTGTTGGTTACAACGTGCGGAATGGGTGCATGTGTTCTGTAATTTATGCCGATTGTTCGCAATGCTTATATAGCAACTGACGAGCATTGACTAAAGTTTAAGAACTCGTATGAAGAGCAAACTTAGTTCTAATAGAGAAATACGACAAACTTAAAAGCTAAAACGAAACAGCATATTCGAGAATCGGCACTCGACGGCTGCCTGTAAATATCGTATGATTAACAATTCGATTCCCGCATTTCTTCGATTGTTTGATCATCCTCGAAACAAAATTATGCCGACTATAAACAGTCAGCCTTTGAAAGTATTAGCAAACTCTTTAATAGTTTCGTTTATAAAGAACACGTTGAGGCGGCTGTGAAACTGTCTTCGTGCAGGTAAACAACAAACATTGAAAACGGAAGTAGTTCTTAACCAATTGAATATCGCGTATTATCTAAATTTTTAAGGCGACCAATCATGGTCTACTATATAAATTTCTCTTAGTAGAACACGATCATAGTCTGTGTTTTTCAAATTCCACACTCTATTTTAATAATATTACCTGCGCCACCACCCGCCCGACTGCCAGCCAAGTCCTAGGTTTGTAATTATTGCATCATCCCGTCAGGCCAGAAACTGTAAAGCAAGTTTTCGAGTTTTTTCTTTTCGACAGCTTTGTCTTTATCGAATTGTGGTGTTTTCCGACGGTATTGGTGTATTCATAAGTAGTTGATCAGTAATATTGCTGACAAGGTTTCTCCATGAAGACAGAATAGACCAATTCATTACAGACACAAAAATGCCGTGTTGACATAATTCATAACTTTGACTGAAGAGCCACAGTATTGTGTATATCAAAGAACATATACGTACTGTTTACCCAGTAACGGCTAGCTGTTTGGTCCAACAACTACAATACGCAAATAAGAAGAACCAAATAATGCAAAAATATACTCTACTCGTACTACAGTCTGAGTCGTCTATATCAAGTAGGTGTCGTATTACATTTTAGAAATATGTTAAACATTTTCTGTTGGTACGATTTACCATGGATTTAAATGAATTATATATCGGAACCATCGCTTGAATCTGCCGAATTCAGCACTGTACGTTTTATCTACTGAAAGTATTAAGATCGTTTAATTATTCGGCTATTACGAGCTTGTGCTTTGTTGTTTACATGGTAATCGCTTCGATGGTCGTTCGATTTGTCTACCCTTTCAAGTTTCAGTGTTCTACATGTACCTGACCTACATTGCTTCATAATGATTGCTTCTGAGAGTTTTTATTTCCCCGAATATGCTCAGACTTGACGGAATTAGGGGCTTCCCTAATCGAGCTACGATTTCCTCGAGCACAGCTAACTATCTATTCATTAGTTGGCTAAATAATGAAATAAACAAACAACGACAACTTATGATACCTTTGTGGCGTGTGCCCTGGCGAACGGACGAAAAGACGACGAGTCGACGACAAAATAATGAAACTCAGTCTTTTTGCGTGGATGGCCAGTCACGTTTACACGATCGATCGCTGACGACAAGAGGATATATGGGTATAGACCCATACCACAGCCGCCAAAAAGCTAAAGGAAGCATTATGCCCACTGGTGGAGTATGACGTAATCAGTGTCCAATATCACATGATGAAATGAAGCCGAATACGGACAAAGCACTGATCTCAAAAATAGGACTGGATTGAGCTTTCTATTTTATCTGATGAGCTGATTTTGAAGCTTGCATATTTGCACAATATATATTGACGAGATATATTTAACATTAGAAGCTCCGAGTTTGCAAGCAAATCAAACTGTGACGCTGGCGAAATAGGTTTAGTACCTGGCCAATATAGTTTCTTTGTTGACATTAAATGCATAAAATCTTGAACCTAATTTGACGTCTAAAATTAGGCTTCTCCCACTGGATAATTAGAGCCAACGGCGGCCATTACTAGGGGACCAAAGTCGCAGCAAATCTGTAGGAAGGCCATGGATCGTTTTACCCAGTAATTTGGAAAATGTCTTCTTGTCCTCTTTACAGTAAAATTGTTTTAATTTGTCGATGGTAAGAGCACATAATCCAACAACAAACCATAGAATCCCCAGTGGATCCCTTAGTAATGGTGGACTTCCGGCTTCATTTTCTGAACAATAATTACTCGATCCAGTCTTCTTTCGAGATCAGTGGGACAAAGCCGAACCCTGGTCGAACCCTATACTCCTCTCTCCTCCGCAGAGGTTCTTCGAAGATATTTCGGAGGTCGTCGGAGAGATTTGTCGAACGAGTCAGCTGGACACAAAGATTGCAGGATTGCGGGCGGGAAAAGGGAAAAGAACTTCTGCCAGATTTCTGTCGTTTTCTTGTTCATATTGTCGTTTTCGTGCACACGTTGTTTTGTCATGCATATATGGTCCATCTTTGGTCCTGTAAGTAACTTACTTGGTTTTTAAGTGATTTTCGCTGATTTGTGACCATGCGAATTCAAACATCCTGCTTGAGTTGAATGTGATGGTATAAAACACGTCGTACATACTTTGCAACTCATACACAACAGTTTGTTAAGATTTTCAAGCGTTCTGTAGCAATTCCTGTAGCATTTCCTTTCCTTCTATATTCATCTTCGCATCAAATGAACATTTCGGATGCATAATATTAATGCGATAATGATGGCCTAAACCACTTGGTTCAAATAATATTGCTCTTGACTTTAATAATTCCACATTTGGTCAACAAACTTTTCCAATCGTTAAAGCTATTTAAGTAATGTTTACTTGAACTTGTATCGCGTAACTTCAAAATATTCGACATTTTGTAAATTTGCAATGTAACTACCGAACCCCGTAATTCGTAATCCCAGTTTGGAAATATTTTAGTAACCCCCCAGATGCCGCCATATTGAGACAGAAATCTGGCAGAGGTTCTTTTTCCCTTTTTTTTCTTGCCTTTTTCCGCCCGCGATCCTGCAATGTTTGTGTTCAGCTGACTCGTTCCACTAATCTCTCCGACGACCTCCGAAAGGGCAACTCTATGGCTTCTTAAGTGCGAGTAATGTTTTGGCAGGAAGTAATGTTTCGATTGTAGGGAAGTATAGGGATTTGTTAATATATACACTAACACTGCTGTACTGAATGTGGGAGAGCTTGGACTAGACAGACGATATATCAGTGGACGATCGTCAAGCTCATATCCACAGAAAAATTATTCTGAGACTGGGACAGGAATCGAACCTGTAACCTTTTGATTGCCGGTGCATAGACGCTCTAGCCATTGAGCTGCCGAGAGTCAGATGGAGAGCGAAGGGTACAATGATGTACTGTTCAATTGATAGTAAAAATGTAAAGATTTTTCATGGCCGTTCGCTTAATTCTAGTCCTTCTGCGCCTTGTTATTGTCCTACTTTTGCCTTTATCGCATCTCTTCCTTTGAGCATTGCTACCCTCTACGTACTTCTTGATGATCCGATGATCTCAAGTTCCTTGGTAATTTCAAGGGATGTTCGGCCTTCAGCAAGCACGGTATGACAATTCTGTTGTTTTTTCACCCGTAGACAAATCTCGTTTCCGTCCCATTTTTGGCCTAAACAAGAGTTTGCTTAATAATTCTGAACATCAAACTTTAAGCAATGATATAAATATTATCATGAACATGAAATGAACACTTACATATAATATATATGGTAAATATGTACCTAAAATGAACAGGTTTTGTGATTGGCTATATGAAACAAAGGTGATCCAAACACTCACAATATGAAAATCCTTGACAACCAAAAAGAAAGCCACCAAGCCAAGAAGTGCAACTGCAGAGCCAATGTAACATGCCCAATCCCAGGTGAATGCCTCACAAAAATTAAACCTGGTGTTCCGAGCACACGTTACCAATAATATAGACAACAACAACAACGCAAACTCTATTGGCTAACCGAAGACAGTTTTAAAGATCGTCTTTACAAGCACAGAAACTCATTCCGGTACCGAAACAAAATTAACTCTACGGAACTATCGAAATATATTTGGAATCACTCGGGCTAGCCTACCAAGATTGCTAGCCCTCCTCCATATAAACACCCCCTAAGACCAATGACCCGTTCCCTGGTCCTATGAAAGAACTTACGGGATCCTCAGGCTTTTTTGCCAGTGTCCGCCATTGTTGTAAAACATAAACACGACCCCCGAGCCGAAAGTGTAGAATTTTTTTTTTTTAATCTTAGAATGATGAGTTAAAGTGTGAAATCTCTCGCTTAGGGTGTACAAAACTTCCGTTTTGAGTTAGGTATTATTTTCCCTGTTGTAAAATCAGGCTATGGCTCATCTCATTTTTGGCTGCCTGCGAGTAAGCTATAATGCTACATATATAGTCTTAGTTTCCCGAGTTATATATACAACATGTATTTTTGTATACTAACAATGAACTAGTATTGTCTATACACTAATAACAACCCCCGTGCCCTCAATTCGCATGCGCCAATTCGCATGTCCCTTAGCTTCGACCTTCTTCTCCAATGTAAAACAACATGACGCTATAAAAAGAGACTTGCAAAAAATCTATAAAAAATGACCCTATCATTTCATGATACCGATTAGTGATTTGGTATTCATGCAAGTCGAAAGTTTTGAGGATGAAATAAAGATATTATGAAACCGATCCGTATGAACGTAAACTACAACTGTGTGAACAGTTTCGTACGAGATTAGACTTTCTCTTTAAACTCAAGTAAACCAGTCTACGCCGCTAGCCTGCTAAATTTCAAAATATACATTATGTACGTATCCTCTGAGAATAAAATGATAATAACTGCAACTATACCAGCCAAAGAAGAAACGGGTCCTTGTTCCCGCCGACAGATATATTCCACCGAAAATCATGTAAAGAGAGATAGAATTGACGTTAAATCGTCCCCCATCGAAAGTAGTCGCAAACGAATAACTTAGACTCAAAGAATAATAATAATAATAATAATAATAATAATAATAAAGACGTATTAGGAGCGTAATACAATAGTCTCAATGCTCTTGCAACAATATATTCTTAATTTTACTTATAAAACTAATTACAGTTTCATTATAAGATAAAGCCTACTACATAAAAGTCTTAAAGTGCCACTATGATGAAAATTCACCCCCGTCTTTTAGATTTTCTTTAGCATAGAATAGTATTTCAGGGTCGAAAGTGATCATCGATGTAAAAAAAAACTAAAAAATGATATTTTGAAGTAAGTATTTTGAGCTCTGAAATCACTATTATTTAGACCACCATTACTAAAAACGTGTTCCAAGTGAGCCCGCAATTTCAAAAGGTAATATTGTTTTTGACGTCAGATTCTAAATGCTACGCCTGAATTCCAGTCGATGTTACTTGTTTTCTTGTTTTCTTCGAGAAGTATATGAAATATTCAGCCTTTCAGACGAAGTATTTGAAAAAAACGACCTTGATTTACTGAAGAATTAGCCATGTAGAGTCTTCGCATTGAGAATCTGACGTCACTGCGTTACGCTGGTCGGGAACATGATCGATTAATGGCGGACGTAACAACTCCAGATTCGGAGTCAAATAAATAATACTTGCCATCGTCTAATCGCAAAACGGTTTTGACCGACTAATAATTAGAAGCTCTGCTTTATAAATACGTAAAAATATCGATAGGTAAAATTTTGATCGTAGTGGCACATTAAGTGCTGACTTAAAACTACTTAACATATCAATGCTTCTAATTTCCTGTTGTAATGAATTCCACAGTTTTGGTGCTGCAACCGAGAATGAGTCACCGTTTTGGATTTTGGCTCAAGTAGTAGATTTCGGTCAGATGATCTCAAACCACGAGTATGTTTATATCTAGTTAGCAAATCAGTAATATATAGACAGGCGCCTGGCCATGCACAGCCTTGAAAGTAATTATTAGTATCTTAAAAACAATCCTTGATCTCACCGGCAACCAGTGAAGATTACGAAGCACAGGGGAGATATCTTCCGATTTTTTATACCCTGCAACAAGTCTAGCAGCTGTATTTTGAATTCGCTGTAACTTGCTCAATTCAGTTTCTGCATGCAGGTAAGCCATATAGGATGCTATTACAGCTGTCAAGTTTTGAAGTTATGAATGCATGCACAACTTCTCACAGTCCTTTTTACTCAAATAACCTGAATAACCTGATATTGAAATGAAAAGTGGCACATTTGCCTGACCAATCAATGTCAGAAAGAAAGGACTGATTACCTTAGGCTATTACCTTAGTTATCATGGCATCACAAAAGTATAAACAAATTTTTTCTTGGCTGCACTTTTGCATGCCAGTCAATGCACCATTTTTCAGGAAACAGGACAAGTTTAGACCAGAAAACAACCGAAATAGTGGATCATCTAAGATTTGTTTTACGTTTCTCAGGGTAAAATACGGAAGAAAACAAAAAATGCTCAATGTGCTGCCATGGAAACTAACTCACTAGGTATGTGAAAATGCTTATAAAGAGATAAAAAACAATAATTTGACTGCGAATCAGCCAAAAAGTTCTTCCAGTGGTTAAACCTTCAAATAATTTGAAAACTTGTTTTGCCTGCAAGGTAAAAATTCCAGTGTACCCAGCCTTAACCGTCATCCTAAGACGGTACCGTTTCGGCCTTTTGGGCCTCATCAGTGTAGTGCTGATGAGCAGGATAAAGATGACTGCTATTTACAGTCACCCTTGATGCACACAAAATGTGGGACATCAAAAACCATGCCAGCGCGCTCAAACTGCAAGCAGTGAGCGTGCGCACAATGCCTAAGCGACAATGGTTCATCCTGTAGAGCGCTCAATATGACCTAAAGGTCATAGAGCGATATATATATATATGGTACAATCTACAGACACGTGTTTCGCTGTTCCACAGCTCATCAGTGTAGCTCGGTACAATCTAGATATGGGCATGAGATCTAATTATACCCAAACGATTGCCGGTGACAACCGCTTGTGGGACATTAGCAGCCATGCGCACATCCAGAGAGTGTGAAGCGGTATAGGGCCAGAGTGCTCAAACTACCACAAGGGTAGTGGGCGTTGCATTATCGCTAAAGAACACTCACACCAACTTCACAGAGTGCTCAACAACACCGAAGTGAAGAACACCGAATATATATATTTATATATATATATATATAAGGTGAATAGACCAAAACATGGGCAATATCCCAATAAGTAAGAGTGCTCGATACAAAAATTGTAGAGCTAGTTATAAAGTATATGTAAAATCTAAACTTTTACAGATGCCGTTACACTGTGTTTCATGCCCGAGGCAATATATATATATATATAAAGGATTTATGGTGATGGGAAATTTCGAGTGTTGGAAAAAATACATTTTAAGACCAAACCCGGACCAGTTGCGAAAAATGCAACTTCAAGGCCTTCCGGTTGGAATCCACCTTTACTGCACTGAGCACCGGGGGGTTGCCACGTGACATTCCACACATATTTTCGGACAAACAAACGCGGCGTCAAAGCGAAGGCAAAGGATGGCGACTTTAAACATGGCTTTAAACGAACGGATTAACAACTGGTAGAACTTTGAGATAAAGTAAAGCATTTTACAAGTTGTGACGATGTCAAACCATTCCAAAACGAAAAGTCCATGCGACATGACCATGGCAGAACTCAAACTTTATCTTCAAGAGCGTGGTGTTGCAGTCAGTGGCTACTTGAAGCCTGCTTTGCTCGAGATTGCAAAAGCTGTAGAAAAGATGATGCTTCCAATCGATCCAAATTATGAGAAGTCTGAATGCGAAGAAATTATAGATAAATTAATAATTCATGATATGGTAATCGCAAACCCATTCTCTTACCCTGTGTTCAATAATTTCATCGATTCGCCGCCATTTGGGTTATATGACATTTTTAACTACCTAATATATTATTCTGCCGATGTATACGACAAACAAGGACTAGCAGCCTATAAGTCATTCGACGATTACAGATTGTTCGAGGAAGGTTATGTCGAGTCCTTATTCACCAAAACATTGGAAAACGAATTTATGCATTTATATGTTGGTAAGGTGCACCCAGCGATGAAGGAAAGGACAGACGAGCGGAAGAAGTTCTATGACCTGTGGTTCATTTTGGAAGGTAGAGGCATAACCAGAGGGAGTGTTTTGAAAGCAAGATGTGTAATATGTAAAGGTGGTCGAGATGGTGGCTGCAAACATATTGCAGCCGCTATGTATTCACTCGAGGATCTACTCAACAACCGTGGTAGCGTGACAAGCGGTCCATGCCAGTGGGTTAAAAAGGCGACAAAAGATAGCAAGCCATGTGAAGTTAAGGATCTAGAAATACGCAAACGTGACCCAACATTTAAGAAAAAAAGGAAATTTGAACACTTTTATTGTGAGTTTATCGACATTGATGTTAGACATGAAGAAGACATGTCTTTATTTGTTGAGGCTCTGTCATCTGCAAAAAAGAAGCCTGTCATATGTCCTCTGCTCGCCAAATTATATGGTAATAAAGAAACGAAGGATGAAGACAAAGAAAAGTGCAAAGGTAATAATTATACCTTTTATGAAAATGTAGTATTTATATTCTGTAATTCTGCATTGCCATGGGGAAAAATTGATCGAAATAAGTATAGCATTTTTGTACTAGTAGTGATTGATTTTATTTTTATCATTTTTTATTAGAAACAAAAAGCTCTGGTTTGGGAGTTGGCATTATGAAAGAGAAGCTGCTTCAGTGCCTCAAAAAGCACAACCTTAACGAAACTAACAGTAAGGAGATACTTGACCAACTGTCTTACTCTGATCAAGAGGTAGAAAGAATAAACAGGTCTACGGTAAAGCAGTGGAAAAGCAAGGAGTGGTTTATAGAGAAGTCTGGATTTGTAACGGCCTCAAAAGCAAAGAAAGTTTTCACTGCTCAGTGAAACCTGGAAAAGGGTCATAAAAGAAACATTCTTAATATTGTAAAAGAGATATCATCACCAAAGTGTTTTTTTCAACATTCACCAAAACTACCCGAGCAACCACAGAACCCAAGAGATTGGGGGTTAAAGAATGAGGAGGTTGCAAGGCTAGCTTACTATAAGATTGAGAGTAAGAAACATCATAAACTTAAACTTATCTCAAAAGGTTTTCTAATTTCCAAAGAGAGGCCAATGCTTGGAGCTAGTGTGGATAACATTCGCACCTGTGAGTGTTACTGAAAACTGTCCAAAGGTTGTGGTGGAGTACAAGTGCCCCTGGAAACATCGACACCTTCCTGCTAAAGAAGCATTTTTGACCAAGGAAATTGGTGGAATTAGAAGTGGAGATACCTTCTCTCTAAATGTCACTTCTTCTTATCATTTCCAAGTGCAGCTCCAAATGTTTGTTTGTAATATTCAGTTTTGTGACTTTGTTGTCTGGACAGAGCAAGGAATATTTTCATTAACTGTGGCATATAATGATGTATTCATAACATCTCTATGCAAAAAGCTGGAAACGTTTTGGCTAATCCATGTCTTGCCCTCCATGGTAAAGGATTTAATTGGTTCTGATTCTAAATCTATAATAGGTATGTGCTGATGGTTCAATATATATCGGATTTGGAAAGTTAGATACAATAATTACTGTACAGGTATAATATATTTTGATAATAATCTTTAACTCGGGTACGTTTCTTTTTTATATTTGTGATAGATAAGACAGTAGCAGATACATTGGATCTAACAGAGATATTAACAGAAGATGTCAATGTTCCCCAACTAGGTATGTGCTGATATCAGGCCTCTCATTTTGAGGTGTGCGATCACATGCTTCCACACACGCCATAAATTGTCCAGGTGTGCAATTTATCACATAGGCGAAAGAGTTCTTTTTAATACTGTACTTCTCACTTTTCATAACTAATATACCTTGGAAAAGTTACTGTCCTACTCTCACCACCCTTATTTATAATGAGTTCTACATCTTCAAGCTGATGAAGGAAGGCACATATAAATAATATTATTTTTAAAACAAAACCAGTATCTCCTCAAACTAAATAAAAACATTATCTGCATTTTTGTGCTTTTAGTGTCTAATTTTGTACACTACACGTGTTTCAGTGTGAGATGGTAAATTCTCGAAGCCTGATTGGCCAATCACTAAGCATTACTTTCTCTTATTTTCCATTGCACAGGACTGCACACCTGCTCAAATTTAGGCATGCTGTTTGCCCTACATGAGAGGCCTAAAATATGTTGGATTTGGAAAGTTAAATAATTATTGTATAATACATTTTGATGATAATCTTTAACTCCATTCCTTTTTTATAATTTGTGATAGATAAGACTGTATCAGAAACATTGGATCTAACAAAGATAACAGAAGATGATGATCTTCCCTTGCATGTGACAGTTGACAATCTTAACATCTATGATACGTGTATACAAGGTCTGCAACCAAAGGGTATGCTAAATGACAACATTGTTGCACTATTACTAAAGTAAGTATGGGTACTACAATACAGTATACACATTTTTGCCTTTAAAAACATGTTGATATTAACTTATTATCTGTTGACATTATGTATTACTGTTTCAGTGACATATGCTGTCAGTTTCCAGTACTTAGTTCATTTTTCTACACTGTGCTTTGTGGGGAACAGGAAACCAAAACGCCATCAAGGTTAATATAGATTCACACAGTTTTCTTATTTTAAGTATCATAGTTTTCCAATAAAATATCAACCATTTTACAATAAAAACACCTCCCTGTTCAGAAATTCAAGGTGTACCCGTGCAGAAATGTTCTTCAAGCCAGAACTTTGGAAAGAAGATTTCATATTTATACCAATTAACCGGAGGTAATTACTGGTACATGTGAATAGTGCAATATGAATAAAAAGTCAATTTTGACAAGGTGTATATATTTTTTAGTAGTCACTGGTTCCTGGGAGCAATAACTCCATGGTAAGGACTTCAGACAATAATATAATAAGTAAAAAGATATTTTCTCTTGAAAGCAAAATCATATTGTTTCTGTTCTATCTTTAACATTTTCTAGGCACATTATTGTGATGGACTCATTAGCATGGGATGTCAGTGCCAGGAGAAACGAATTTAGTCTTATTTTCAGGTATATACATAATATACTGCATGCAAAATGTGTACCATTTGTAAATGAAAAGGAGGACTGTTGTAACTGTCCAGCAAATATCACAGAAAACCGTAAAAAGTTTTGAAAACCGAAAATTAAGTTTGTCTTATTTTAAAGAACTTTTAAATAAGATATTTGTTTATAAATTATTTGAAATAAATGGAAGAGTTAATTGTTATTGTTAGAGTTCTTTGAAATAAGATAAACTTAATTTTCATGTCAGAAAATGCAGTTGATCATCAGAGTGATAATAATAAGTTAATTACAATGAGTAGTATAAGTGAGTAAGACTGATTTTAAAAATTACAAGGTAACAAAATTGAGACAATAACAAAGTTACCAAATTAAAATGTTTTAAAACTTTTCCATGGTTTTATTCCATGTTATTTGCTGAGCATTTTACATATAACATTCCTGCCTGGTCATTTTAACTGCCATTTTTTGCTCAACAGTTTTATGGAACATTTATGCAGTAAATATGGATTACCAAGAAAACATTTGAATTTATCATACAAAGCACTGAAGGTGGAGCACTAGTAACAGTTTATAATATACAGTGTAAAATGATTAACATATTTTTAACCCTTTAAGCTCCAGAGGCTTCGCTATTGAGGTCAGAGGAGTAAAATCATCTGACATTAGGCTGAGTAAAATTGTCTTGTATTACAGTAAAATACTTAAGGCACTCTTGGAGCAGAAATTCAGGTTAACTATGTTCACATTTCAGCCACAGGATATTTTTATTTGTCAAAAAAAATCATTGCAATATCTCTAGGCACCACAGCAAGAAATAGACAGTAACAACTGTGGAATCTACACAGCAATGTTTCTCAAACATTTCTTGGAGGTACTTTAAATTTATAATTTGCATGAATTCTTATCTTCCAAGACATATTGGTGGGTTGCAATCAATCAACTGTGAATAGAGGGGCAAAGTTAGTCAATATAATCTAATATAATATTCCTTATATTTTGTGTTATTATGTACCTACCAGGATGACTGCCATGACATCAGTAATTGTTTATTAAAAATTGTCTTTCCTTCCAAGACACTAGATGAATATGAAGCTAACAGAGAAGAATATTGCAACAGAATACACACATGGTTTAGTGCTGAGGAAGTCGAAGTAAAAAGAACAAATACAAGAAAGTATTTAGAAAACCTAATGATACTTGAACAATACAGTAAAATGTAAAATAAATATTATAATAACATATAAAAGTAGCCCAGGAGGCATTCGTTGGTATAGAACTTAGTTTTTTTTCTTCCTGATCAGTATTAATAATGCTTGGTGTCAAGTTTACAAGGGAGGCGCAAACTTTAACAATACTGTTTATATATGGTTTAAGGGTCAGTGGGATAACTCATTTTAGAATTCCAAAACATTTTAGTTTCCGTATTAATCGCTCAACATGAACACGGGCTTTTGCTATTCTTCTTGTGACTGTGGTAGCTTTTGATGACACTTTCCCCTTTTTCATTATTGGTGGAGCTAGAAGACGTGTGTGATGCAGTGCCAGCAGATCTTGTATATTGAACCCTTTATCTGCCATGATAACATCACCAGGATTTAATTTTTCAAGGAAACCACATTGTTTTGTTATCTCTTTGTCACTTATACTGCCACTGTACAGGCTAGAAACAAAATTGAAATGGGGAATAGGAGAAATTGAAAGGAATAACTTGAAAGTGTTCCTTGACTTATAGCTGCTATAGGTAGACCTTTGGCTAGATATTCTGGCTGGTGTCTCAATATAAAATTCAGTGCAGTCAATTATTCCACGTAAGTTTGGTGTGCTTTTGAAGGCCTTGGGGAGACTGACACCACTCATCTCATCCAGGGTAGAAAATGATAACAGAAATGACAATTCCTTCTCTAAAAACAGTACCCATGTTATAAAAATCCTGTTTACAGTCCCAGGGGCAATGGCAAACAGGTCAGCAAGCATAACAATGCTTGTCTTTCTTTTTAATCGCACCAGACTTAGGATCATTTGCTCCCAGACGGTAAGTTTTCTTAAGCCATACTTTTGCTATAGAAGAGAATGCACTGTATCAGTTTAACATATTTAAAAGAGTACTTGCTTAACATGGAAAAGGTGTCTTTACCTCCAGATATTGGTTTTTGACATATTTGTCTTTAGTATTTTTTGACCCTTTCCACATATATAATCGGCTTGCCTTCTCTTTTACCAAATTATATACAGCATGTAAAACATCGATATCCAAACCTAAAAGTAGTAATTGTATAAAATAATTTAAATTCTTAATTTTAAGCATGAATAGTAGGTGAAGTTCAATATTAAAGTAGATTCTGTTAGACTACTATGACACGTTGGCCAACAAATACCAGCTACTTATTAACATAGCATATTGATAGTGTTTTACTGTTAGCTACGAGTTGTTTACATTTATTAATGTCTTATAAAATAATACAGCAAACAAATGGCTATACTATAGCCATTTAGCCTTAGGGTTGCATGTAGTTTATGCATGGGAAAAAGTAATTTACACAAGTTTCCAAATACATTTTTAGTTTCATGAATGTGTATACTGTACCTGTATAGTGAACAGATTTCTTAGGATCTTCAACTGATTTAATAAACAGGGCTCTGGTCATGTGGCCATTGTCTTTTAACTGGTTGTCAGGGATTGTGCTGATATGCTCAAGTTCAATGTTGGTCTAATAAAAATATTTAAGAACATTACATTTACATGTAACTATGTATAACATACATTACGTCTATATACTGCATTGGTATTAACTCCAGATAAATAACTATAAGGTACTCTACATCTTTGTAAGAAAGATTAATACCTGGGTGCTTTTGACATTTACAGTTTCGATGAAGATAGAACTTGAAGTCTTCGAAGGAGATGTGGTTGGCAAAACGTTGTCGACACATTTTTCTGTCGGCTGTTTCACTGGGGCGTCCGTTGACTGTGATAGCATCAACAACGTTTCTGCGGCTGATTTATCTTGGCTTGTTTTACGTCGTTTGGCATTTCGGATAATCGGTGGCCTTCGCTTTCTTTTCAACTGGGCTGCCTGCGAATATTATATTAAAACAAAATATTATGCTCGTGTATTGGTTAACCATATTTATCGAATTTTGGATACATATAAAAATGTTGACTTACTTTTTCGGTGCTTGCCGTGGCCGGTATTGGGTCAGGGTTTTCTACTGTAGGACCACATTCTCCGATGAAATGCAAGCTGCATATATAACTGTCTTTCTTGCAAATGAATTCGTCACCGCGACAACATGCTCGTATCCACGCTTCTCTTCGTTCATTGTATTTTTTCGCTCCTGGAAAACTATGAAATGTTGCCAACGTCCCGTCTTCTTTTTTCAGTCGTTCTGGGTATCGTGAGTCACTTTTGCAAGTGCCCCAAGCACATCGTATAACCATTTGCAAGTGTATCGCAGCCTATATGTCCGATTTGTTTGTCCGAAAATATGTGGGAATGTCACGTGACAACCCCCCGGTGCTCAGTGCAGTAAAGGTTGATTGAACCCGCGACCCTGCGATGCTAGTGCAGTGCTCTGACCACTGAGCTACGGAAGCCGTTGCCGAGAGCCTAGTCACGAGTTCTGTATATATGGTGGTAATGCCGGGATAAGATTCTGGGTATATTATAGGTAATATTTGGCATTTCACTCGATCACACTACATGTTGAAAGGATTTATACTGTGATAACATATACATATTAATCTAGTTAGGAATATTAATGCTCAGCTGATAGCTTTAAAACTAACGTTTCGTTACTAAACTCGTAAAATCATCAGAGTAACAAATTACAATAAATGAAGGAGGCATATATAGCTAAACTGTTACATAAATAGAAAGTGACAAATTGTTACAAAGGAAATTAAAAGCGAGACGACGGAAGAACAAAGGACGTGTCATCACAGATTAACACAACACAATGAAGGAATAAATTAGAAAATAATCTGTGATGACATGTCATTTGTTCTTTCATCGTCTCGCTTTTAATTTCCTTTGTAACATTTTGTCACTTTCTATTTATGTAACAGTTTAGCTATTTATGCCTCCTTCATTTATTGTAATTTATCACTCTGATGATGTTACGAGTTTAGTAACGAAACGTTAGTATTAAAACATTTTATTTTCAAAATTATGTTGTTATGGCTCTTTTTAAAGCTATCTACTGGGCATTAATATTCTTAACTAGATTACGATTCCGGCATCTGAAATATACCATCTGAAAATGATAAACTATTTTTAACAAAGTTCACATGTATATATATACATTATTTTAAAATTATGGCCACAAGTTGTGTTATACCTAATTACTTCAAAGTTCTTAACATAATAGACTATAATTTTTCAGAAATTGCGGTAACAATAATGGTGCTTGCAGAAAATATCATTGTGGTTAATGAAAATCTCAAAAA
Organism: Chrysogorgia sp. JL179-B06; assembly: GCA_035772405.1. Classification (NCBI taxonomy): domain Eukaryota; kingdom Metazoa; phylum Cnidaria; class Anthozoa; order Scleralcyonacea; family Chrysogorgiidae; genus Chrysogorgia; species Chrysogorgia sp. JL179-B06. The sequence goes on from JAYKKM010000294.1 coordinate 602,651, forward strand.
ATTTAATTGCAAAAGAAAGAAATTCGAATTTATACTTTCACCATTTTATTAGACACTTTATCATTCAAAGAAAATAGAAAAAAGATTTATCAAAAATAGTAGAAACGCCTGTTAAAATACAATTTTAAAAATACGAAGAATATCGACGAAAATTCAAGAAGGATATTTGCATCAAAGTTGAAACAATATAACACCGTACGAAAGTCGTTTTAATTTTAAAGGAACTGAGGAATATTTAGCTATCAGTAACCAGATGAATAAACTCAAGAGAACAGTTGAATTGAAGTAATGCTTCACCATCAATATCCATAGAAATATCCCATGACAACGAATGAATAATAAAAACGAAGTTTCTTCCTTTATTTGAATGAAGTTGATTTGGCGAGTGTTCAAATGTCATTAAGTTAGTCGTGTTTTCTTTCCATAAAGGTTAATTAATCCGAGGAACAGTTGCAGCTTCAACCAAGCGCTGAAAAAAATTCTGATGATATGACAGCAAGTAGTTCCAGAAATAATATCGGAATACAATAACAACTTTCTTGATCAGAAATGGTGGTTTCATGTCCAGACGAGAATTATTTAGAGGGAGGTACGTTCCATGCTGAATACTTTCATGAGAAAATAGATTTTAGTTTTAATAAATCACCACGAAGTATTGTTCTTGGTAAACTTCAGATAACTCCATAAATTTTCGTGTTTCTCAAATCATAATTCTGTGAAAGAAAATGTCTATACATGAAATCAAAGTCTTCTACTTCTCAGAATAGTTAAAATTGATCATACCAATGACATCCATGATCATTTCATAAACCATAAAGGAGCATATTATATTAGTTCAGCTTGTCCTGCAATTGCTCTTAGTCTTTCTTATTGTTCATTTGGGACACTTTCTGTTCATTTTAGTCGGTCAACATCTCTTCTTTCGTGTGATAATGATGTGCAACTGATGCAAGAATGATGAACCACGTAGAGAAATCCAAAATTGCGCATGCCAAAAGAATGATTAAAATCAATCTTTTTTTAGAACCTTTTTTAAACACAGGGAGCTTCACTCTCAAAAATTATCCATTGTTCGTTTAGGCCAGAGTTTTTGAAGTTTTTTCCCAATTGAAAACTCTCTCCTCGCTTTTCATTAACTGCCGTTTGTCGAACTATCACCAGATTTATTAACAATAATAAAAAACGCCGGCGAATAAGCTGTTCTTTACTTTAATCAGCAGCAAAGTGTGGGTCTTCATCGTCGTAGGGTATGGTTATCCAAAAGTTTAAAACACCTGGTTTGACTGGCAAAACAGCTGGGATGAATCACAACAATAAGAAACACGGTACAGTGTATATTGTTTAAAACCTTAGATGCAGATATGTCAAATTAGGAATAATCGAAGATTTTTCTCACTTAACCCCATTAAAAAGAATGTATCGATAATATTTCACAATTAAACAAAATTGGGACCTTCGCGATAATTTTGACGGTAAGTAAAATTACATCAACCAAATGAATATTCTTTGCAAATGTACCCATACAGAGTTTACTAATGCTTGTCGATAATAATATAAAACCTAACAGCTAGATATGATTTAGTATTATTCAATAACTACACAATTGTTCAATGTGTATTACCGCAAATTTAAAAGGTATTATGTCTACATTATATTAGGGACTTTAAGATCTACGACGCGGCAGCCTAATTATTTTGTTTTAAAGGCCGCATTGTCGATTCATGCGAGACAAAGAGAATGAATAATTTGGAGTCACAAGAGAATTCTCAACACCGTCCTCGTTTTGTTTACAACGCAGCTCTGAACATTTTCACGTCTTCAGGACGACGTTTTGAGGGCGTGTCGTCGAGCTTACCACGTCGTAGATCTTAAGGTCCTATAATGTCTGAAGGACAATTATAGACTATGGACCTCCAAATTTATATGAGGTGATATTTGAGGAGGGAGAAGTTCGAGTTAACTATCACCTCATTGAAATTGAGAGGGGATAATCTAATTGCTATTGTTTCGGTAGAAACTAACTCATGTTCGTTATTTCTTCAAATTTTTTACAAAAACGAGACATACAGTAAGCATGGATTTTTTGGCGAAAAGCTCGGCCTTATCACATCACTGGTCGCTACTCGATATATATTTAACAATTATACAATGAGTTCATATACGACATGAGAGAATGGTATAATTGTTTTATAATATAGACACTCATGGTATTTCTAAGTATTTTTTCATGCCTGATAATGCCTGATTTCCCGTCATTCGCTTTTGTAAAACATTCCGCCATTTTGTTTTATCATTACTATAATATATTACGTATATTTTAAATGATATTGATAAAGCACATATCAAAATTTACAAATAGCTCATATCTAGTGGATATTAGATTACGAGTAGTATAGCCAATCAGATTGCAGCATTTGCATTAGATAATACTTAGTACGTAATTTTTACTAAAAGGTATTGGAGAGTTTAATCTTCATGTTGGATGACAAATGGGGAACGGCAAAGTTGAATTTGTTAGTGGAGTTTTTACATCCACCTGTTGCCTTGTAATTTACTTTTTTAGCTGATTATGAAGGTTTCTCGTGTTTTGCTTTTACGTGAAATATTCCTTATCTACTTCTATTCTCGAAACAACAATTTTACATTTTCATGCTGTTTGCCATTTGCTGTTCCAATGTGAAGTTTAAACGTCCTTTCATTAAAATCATAGTCAATAAAGATATGGTCTGGAAACTCGGCAAATGCAAAGCGGTTAACATTGTTAAACAAATGAACTGCGATTTATGTTGGACGGTACCTCACCATTCACAAACACTTTGTTTTAGGTTTATTAATATTTAAACAGCACGGTTGAACGATTGAACCCAAACGTTGCTATTGGATGATTGCTTCATTATATCAAAAATACAATGTGTTCACTAATCGTCACCTTTTACATAAAGGCGAACAAAAAGAAAGAACAAAGACTTTCGTTGAGTTTCCAGATCATATCTCCATTGACTGTGTTAAAATAAAGAGCACAACGGTTTTGACTTTGGTGCTTATTGTTAAATATTTTCTGTTCGATGCTGTAAAAAACTTTGATTTATCAAACACCTTTGTGTTTCATAGGCAGTGTTAAAATACGATTCCAAAAGGCTCTTCGTTTCACTGTCTGACGAAGGGCCCTCGTTGAGTTGTTTCACTCTCTTACGAAGGCTCTTCGTTTTACTGTTTGACGAATGGCCTTCATTTCACTCACTGACTAATAGCCTTATTAGTATTTTTATTTATATTTTAAAATAGTCATTGAAATAGCTGAAAGAACTATTTTCGTATACCCTAAAACATGTTGATGATATTAAAAAACACAGAAACCATAATCATTGTGCTGTTTAAGAAATAAAAGAAACAGAAAACTGAGAAATAGATGGAAGGTGTCTATTATAGACAATGGTCTCGGGTATTCAAAAAGTGATTAGCTTAACCCAGGACGAATAAAATTCTTGAATTTTAAAACTTTCTCACAAAAAATAGAAAAAGTTTCTATAAAAACAAGTCTCTATTAAAACAACTTTATATTAAAAAGTTTCTAGTGAAACTCGTTTGTAGAAAAACAAATTTATTTTAAAACAAGTTTCTTTTAAAACAAGTCAACCTATTATACTGCAGCAATATAATTAAATTAGTTATTAATCCAGGGTAAATGCTAATTACTTTTTGAAAAACCTGACCAACGTATTAAGATGTATCTAAACGTACGTCTCAAAAATCTGAGACTATCTATTTAAAGGATAATAAGGTAGAATATATTTCATTCACAAATCTTGTAGTTTTTATCGATCTGATATAAGTGTGGTATTTTTAAGGATTAGAATTAAACTTAATTATAACGTAGTTTAAGTAGTATATTTATTCGTTAATTAACGCAACTATCAGCATATGCAAATGTCAGTTCCCAAAAATGTTAGTTTTTAAAAAGACATAACTTTAAATCAAAACTTTCGACAGACTAAAGTAATTTCCTGTACGATTTATCAACGAACCAAGCGTGATACTCTGATTGAAATGACACGTGACTATGTTAAGTCTCTGGCTTGCGTGATACATTATTGAGAGTTCTCGACTCGCTAATTTTAAAAAGTAGTATACGAATAAATTACAAGTGCCTCTATTTTTAATTCAGTCTTAATGAGTTAACATACCCATGTACGATAAAAAATTATACGAAAACTTAAGAAGCCATCAAGCTAAATTATTTTCAAACTCTGCTCATTATTGAGGTCGAATTAAGGAAACTATTTTGATTATTCACTTTCCTGAGAAATGTGTCCAACAACAAACATAAATATTCCCTCGCCATCAACGTTGAACTGAGAAAATGAAAATCTGATCTATTTCTCATCACCATCTACAACATAACTAGCTAGCTAAAATCAACTACTATTCAAACAACGTTAATATTCCAAATATTGTCACAATACATATTCATTGCTCTAAATTATATATATCAGAAAAACAATATATGTATAAAGATTAACACAAGTTGATATATTTTTGTGTGCATGCATGTGGCATTTAAAAAATCTGACAGAATGAAAGTTTATAGGTATAATAAGGTAACGAAAAACGATGACACTATATATTGACATGCGAAATCATACAGAGCAATATTTCTAATTCTAATAACAGTAATATATCCAGAGAATAACGAATGTTAGAGAACGAACTCAGGTGGAGAATAATACTATTAAGTGCTACTCCGTTTGACCAACCATCCGAGCAAGTAGAGAAAATTATTCTTGACCACGACTGGGTTTGAAAATAGCGATCTTCGGTTTACAAGTCCAACGCTCTACCGACTAAGGCCAAGTTAGGATAAGGTCGTTGAATGATGGTATATATTTAATCTATATGTGACATTTCGAAATTGAAGTCTAGTTTCTTCAATATCGAGAGATTTATAACTCTTCATGTTGTACTGTTATAGAATAACGAATAGGGACATTGAGCATTGAATTATCTTTATCCTTATCCTTACATAGTAGGACATTGAACATTTAATGACCGTGGTCACGAGGGTAACAGTGAGATTTAATTCCCTCGAATCTCGATGTTTTCCTCGACTTCGTCTGGAGATTCGAGAGAAAAAAAATTAATATTATATAGAAAAAAAGTATTATAAAGGAATAGCAGAAAAAATAAACATTTGTGAACGAAGCGGATTGGGAAGCGAATATGTTACACAGGGATTGGGAATTTTCAAGTAAAAAAACATTGCATCATCATGTCACGAGCTCATCACGTGCGTACGAGGGGAATATTGCAATGTTATCCCAGTTGTTGCCCGCTCGCCTACCTTAGCGGTAACAGATTGTTTGTTACATGTCATGTGACCATGTATCAACCAATGAAAGCGTGTCTCTTACAACGAAAAATGGATCTGTCTGATTTCGAAGACAAACCGTTAATCTCTACATATTGAAGCAACTAGATTTGGATCTCAGTCGCTAGAGCGTCGGATTAGTAAACCAAAGGGCGGCGGTTTCGAATCTTTTAATTACTTTGTCACAAGTGAGTAATAGGCACAACATATTAATGAACAAACTTCACTAACAATTAAACATAACATACTCAACATAGTGACAGGGTATCCGCAACAGCGTAAGCCAATTGCTGCGGGCCCCAGCTTTAGTACAGTTTTCTCTACTTGCCCGGTATGGTTAGTCACTCGGAGTAGCATCTAATATCATTGTTACCAAACACAACTGCGGAAAGTGTAAGTAATAGTAGTGTGCTGTGTAGGCAGTGTTAAAATACAATTAAAAGTACTAAAAGATCTACAATCGTAATAAGTATTTCAATCTTAATGAGTTGCATACCGATGAAGAAAAATGTTCCAAAATTTAAGATGCCATCAAGCTAAGATATTTCCAAACACTGCTAATTATTGAAGTCGAACTAGCTTGTTAAAATAAGTCCAATCACAAATTATCTCTAACCATCAATATTGAACTCATGAAAATGTTCCAACAGGATAAATTTCTTACTCCAGTAACATCAACATCACATCATTATCACTTGATTGATTTCAATCTTAAATTGATTTTATTGTATTGTTAAATTCACGCGATTTCCCTTTTATTTCTTCAATATCACCTTTTGAAAACCTCACGTCTTCTCCGTAGATGGTAAACGGAGCCCAAATCTGAAATGAGCGAAACTCTTTGTTTTGGTGCATGTGAAACATCTTCATTGTGGCACGTAAAGCCTCGCATACTGAAATTTCATTGCATATTTTATCATAGAATATGCTCATGAATTCTTTTGTTGCTTTATCGTGAATGCGCCAGAGTGTTGCGAGGACAGAGCGAGCGCCAGCGGCAAGAAACGCACGAGTTAAACCAACGACACCTTCGCAAGAAATTTTCCCATTTCCAGTATGACAACAACTTAAAACAACTAAGCTACCATTTATTCCAATTTTCATAATATCTTGCTCTTTCAGAAGATAGGAATCTTCTTTTGGGAGAGATGAGCTTTGTTCTGTCACATTAAGGTTGGGCGAAAGAAAGATTTCTCCTCGCTCTGATTCTCCATGAGCAGCAATATGGATTATACTAGCTCCATTGATAAATCTCAATACTCGCTCTTTTGTTGCTTCACCCTCCACCAAGGGTTGAGCTTCAAACAATGGAGCAAGACATTTCACTTCTTCTGTGGCGCCAGGTAGCACACACGGCTCAATATTCTCTCCACCAAAACTAATTTTTCCTAAGGTAGGATTACCAACAAACAAAGCATAACCAATATTAGAGTCACGTGATCGTGTAATGCTGGACACTAGAGTGTGCAACGAAGGCGTAACCGCTTCAATACAGTAATTTTCTGCTAATGGGCAGCCATTTTCATCAAGCAATGCACAAAATGGCAAGAAAAATAAAAATTTGTCAGGAACAATAATGAGTTTAGTTCCTTTAATCCAATCTCTAACTGGTTCTATTAGTACTCTATATAAATTTCGTAAATTATATGTATCAAGTATGCTATCGCCTGACTGATGTTTTGGGTAAGGAGTCCTTTGGAATCTGCTGTTAGTTTCGACATTTACTAACTTTCTCGCCAATTGTGTAGGCATAATCATTTGCTCACTAGAAATGGAATCTGAATCTAGTTTGGTAAAGGAGGAATCTCGCTTTAAATCAACAGAAATAACCTTAAGTAACTTACTTAAGTTATCGTAAATGTATTCTTCATGTGAAGTCATATCTTTACTTTCTTTCCCAATATCCAGTTTGATGTCATCCTCACCATTTACAACCAAAATATCCAAAAACTCAAACATGTCAAAAGAGAAAAGTAAAACAGTCGCATTATTTGTTTTTAGATCCAGAATATTCTCGATTTCTTTTGTTTGCATCTTTTCTTCGTTGTCGTGAATTCTTTTCCATGTCTTGCTTGTATAATATGACATGATATCACTATCTGAGTGATTTTGTTTCTCCAAAATGGCATGTAGCGCCTTGGCCTTTCCGAGATCAATGACTAGCAACGCGGCATCAATACGCTTCAGAAAAATAAAACAATCCATTAATAATTTATGCCATCTATAGTGTTCCTTTGTGAACGATATCTTATTTTCATCAAGAGCCAAACCTTCAAAAATCTCATTACTATACACAACTGATTCCCCTAAATAAACTGCAGCTTGTTGAACTATGCTGACAGCCTCCTCGTTGTCAACATTTAAGCAACTTTGTAAGAGGTAACAATGACCCAAATTTCCATTTTTAATTGCTATTCCTGACCGATCTCCAATTTCAGCGCTAATTTGTAAACCTCTCTTGTAATAGTCGATGGCTTTTTTATACTCTCCCAATCTAGCATAAGCATTTCCTAAATTTCCATTGTTACATGCTATTCCTGACCGATCTCCAATTTCAGTGCTAATTTGTAAACCTCTATTGTAATAGTCGATGGCTTTATGATACATTCCTAAATTAAGATAGATATTTCCTAAATTTCCAGTGTTACTTGCCGTTCCTAACCGATCTCCAATTTCAGTGCTAATTTCTAAACTTCTATTGCAATAGTCGATGGCTTTTAGATACTCTCCTAAATTAAAATAGACAATTCCTAAAATACCATTGTTACCTGCTATTCCTAACCGATCTCCAATTTCAGTGCTAATTTCTAAACTTCTATTGCAATAGTCGATGGCTTTTTGATACTCCCCTAAATAAAGATAGACAATTCCTAAATTTGTATTCTCAGTTGCTATTCCTGACCGATCTCCAATTTCAGTGCTAATTTGTAAACCTCTCTTGTAATAGTCGATGGCTTTTTGATACTCTCCTAAACGAAATTAGGCATTTCCTAAATTTCCATTTTGACTTCCTATTCCTGACCGATCTCCAATTTCAGTGCTAATTTGTAAACCTCTGTTGTAAAAGTCGATGGCCTTTTGATACTCTCCTAAATTAAAAGAGGATTCTCCTAAATTTTCATTGTTAATTGATATTCCTGACCGATCGCCAATTTCAGTGTGAATTTGTAAACTTCTCTTGTTAAAGTCGATGGCTTTTTTATTCTCTCCTAAATTACGATAGGCGATTCCTAAATTAGCAGTATTACTTGCTATTCCTGACACATATCCAATTTCAGTGCTAATTTCTAGACCTTTCTTGTAATAGTCGATAGCTTTTTGATACTCCCCTAACTTACAATAGACATTTCCTAAACATCCTTTATTTGTTGCTATTCCTGACCGATCTCCAATTTCAGTGCTAATTTGTAAACCTCTCTTGTAAAAGTCGATGGCTTTTTGATACTCTCCTAAATAAAAATAGGCATTTCCTAAATTTCCATTACTACTTCCTATTACTGACCGATCTCCAATTTCAGTACTAATTTGTAAACCTCTCTTGCAATAGTCGATGGCCTTTTGATACTCTCCTAAACTAAGATAGACATTTCCTAAAGTTACATTTTGACTTGCTATTCCTGACCGATCTCCAATTTCAGTGCTAATTTGTAAACCTCTCTTGCAAAAGTCGATGGCTTTTTGGTACTCTGCTAAATTACAATAGGCAATTCCTAAATTTCCATTATTACCTGCTATTCCTGACCGATCTCCAATTTCAGTGCTAATTTGTAAACTTCTCTTGCAATAGTTGACGGCTTTTTGATACTCTCCTAAATTAGTATAGACATTTCCTAAATTTCCGTTGTTAATTGCTATTTCTTTCCTATCCCCAATTTCAGTGCTAATTTGCAAACCTTTCTTGTAATAGTCCATGGCTTTTTTATTCTTCCCCAACTTAAGATAGGAATTTCCTAAGGTTGTATAGCACGAAGCTTTCCCCGAATTGTCTTTAAGATCGTGTGCAATGTTTTCCGCTACTAATGTGTATTCTATTGCTTCTTTGTAATGTGAAGTTAAATTATATTCATTTCCTATCTGAACAAGGATGTCCATCATCATTTTTTCATTTATAGAATCATCTGACACTTTCGCAACTGCAAGATGGTACTTTAACAATTCAAGCGGTTCCACGTTAAAATTAACTATGGATAATAGTAGTACTTTTGTTAGTATTAAATTACCTTGAAGAATTTCAATTGCTCTATATGTTATGAATACACAGTCACTTTTTCTTCCTTTTTCTGTGAGTATTTTTGCCGTCTTAGTAACAAACATAATTGTCGTCAAAATGTCTCTATTCCTGCTTTGAAATATCTGTCATGAAAAAAACCACAATTAAACTCATAGTGATTGAGATATATGTACCAGGCGGGAAGCGAAGACTGCGAAGTATTGTAATAAAAATGACCCCCCCCCCCCCCAAGTCTAACGCACCAAATCAATTAATTAATTAATTTTAATTTCAAATATTGAATTAATGAAAACAGTTAATTTTTATTTCATTAATTCAATATTTGAATAATTCGAAAATCATTATTAAACATATTGTAATTATTAGCTAGGTATGATGATGTCACCAAAAGTTTATAATTGTTACATGTACCTACTTCATACATGATTGAGCGTTTTATACATTTATAATCTTAATATTATTGTTTTGATGACGAATATTATAAGCTAATTAGTGAAAGTGCCACTACGATGAAAATTCACCCCGTCTTTTAGATTTTCTTTAGCATAGAATAGCATTTCAGGGTCGAAAGTGATCATCGATATAAAAAAACCCTAAAAAAAAGGTATTTTGAAGTAAGTATTTTGAGCTCTGAAATCACTATTATTTAGGCCACCATTACTAAAAACGTGTTCCAAGTGAGCCCGCAATTTCAAAAGATAATATTGACTGTGACGTCAGATTCTCAATGCTACGCCTGAATTTCGGTCGAGATTATTTGTTTTCTTGTTTTTTTTTCGAGAAGTAGATGAATATCCAGCCTTTTAGACGAAGAATTTGAAAAAACGACCTTGATTTATTTGAAGAATTAGCCACGTGGAGTCTTCGCGTTGAGAATCTGACAGCACTTCGTTACGCTGGTCAAGAACATGAACGATTAATGGCGGACATAACAACTCCAGATTCGGAGTAAGAAAAATAATACTTGCCATCGTCAAATCGCAAAACGGTTTCGAGCAAGTAATATTTAGCAGCTCTGCTTTATAAATACGTAAAAATATCGATAGGTAAGAATTTGATCGTAGTGGCACTTTAAATTGTTACGAGGACGATTTTGGTGACATTTAATTATAGCTAATATGTTATAATGATTTATAATGACATATTAAGATATAGAGTTTCAGTTGAAAATGTGCGTTATGAAAGTAAGGAGAACATTTGCTTGATCAATAGGAGTATTTTATCAGTATCGGAGCTAACCTGTTTCTACTCATTTGAGTATGGAAAACGTGAAAGCCGTCACAGAAGTAAGTGCTTAGTAATTGTTTATATTTAAGATATTTAGGTTCGAATACCGCATTGATTGAAAGAGGAGTTAATAGTAGTTTTATTATCATTTGTTTTAGATCGACGATAATTGACGGTTGTTATAATTATTCTATATTATAGGAGTGCGAGTTTCACGTTTTTACTCTGGTCAGTTCTCTGACTGTCCAATTATTATGCTTAATATTATTATCACCTAAACTTTTATCTTGATGCCATTTCCCCTTGTTAAAGTTTGTTAACTATTCACAGGAAGTGACGACGAGCAAGGCTTACAAGATGTAAGTACTTTAATAAGTACGAAAATATTGATACAATCTGTCGGTTCAGAGAGTTCTTGAAGGGGCCTATGGACATTCCCTAGAATGGGGCCTAAATGCTATGGCACATAGTCCGACACTGCTCTTTAATTAAACCCACTAATAATTTTTCATTATTTGGTAAATCAAAAACCTCAATGTGGCAAAAACGACAGTGGAAATACTGCACATGCATATTTAATAAAAATATAAATATCCGGCGGAAATATTTGAGTTTGATTACGCGTATAGTTATATCAATTTACTCACTTCATCCCGTATTTTCTGAGAATCAAAACGTTCTTGACCTGATGCCATTTTGTAGCGTCTTCAATGCTCAATGTAATATTTTCTGTAAGATAAAAATATAATAAAGACTAATCAAAACTTTCAGTTTAAAACATTCAAACTTTCCACTCCCAAGAGCCTGCATTGCAGGATAATACAGTGTTGTATTGTATTGCATTGTACGTCGGTATATTTAAAGACAATACTCGGCATTGAGTAAAATGTTGAGTTCTACAACTTATACTTTGTTGTGAAAATGGAACATCGCGGGCTCTATATATATCCTCATATTCCATTGCAGACAACGTCAGTAATCCTCATATTATGCTATATTAATATAAACTACAGCTGTGGATGTGAAACTTTGTGAACAAATGGGATCTTCGGTACTGGATCGACCCATTTTCCACACCACAAGTGTGAGTGAGAAAGAGAGAGTGTGAGAAAGGATGTGAAAGGATGAGAAAGAGAGAGAACAAGACTATAGCCTGTCTGCTTAGTTCTAGATCGCCCTTTGAAAAGGCGCAGTACCTGAAAACTCTACTCGTTAGGATGATGACACCACGGAAAACCAACGGAAACCAACACAATGTACTACGAAGTTAAAACGGTAAATCTCCAGACGCGATTATTGGAAATGACGTTAATGGGACCAGAAGACAATAGCTGGGTACGGCTTCCTGCAGGGATGGAGGATCGGCTTCTCAACTGGTTGTCATCTTGTGAAGCGCCTACAGTGAAAAAACTAAAGTGAGATTCGTAAATATGAGAAGCATATCAAGACTATAAACACTGGAAAACATCAAGGGAGCAATGGATAATTATACCGTGGTAGTTAAAAATAGTTTAATACTTTTTTTAGAAAAGCGTTTTCAGTGATACACTGTTACAAAATGTCAGGGTTTAGTTATTCAATATCGTCAATTATTAACAACAGTTTGCAGCGGCCATTTTAGCTTTTAGTTTAATTCGGCCATATATAGTAAGCAGATTTTATATTACCGTATAAACTATAAAGGCCATAAAGGTAAAGTTAAATAGTCCAGCTAATCATCCTACGAACTACGAGTTCGTCTAGCATGCGAGTTGCGAGTCTGCGAATTGCGAGCTGCGAGTTAAAAATCTGCGAGTTGCGAGTCAAAAATCTGCAATTATTTCGCAGAAAACAACACAAAAACAAATTATTATTTTTTTGAGGTCCGTAACTCAGGTCCGTAACTAAAATAGAGCCTTTTGATTGGCTGATTACGAGGTCCGTATCACACCAGTACGGAACTCGCAGACTCGCAACTCGCAAACTCGCAACTCGCAAACTCGCAACTCGCAATATAGCCGACCTCACGAACTACATGACAGACGCAGCTAAACGCGGCCGAGTCGAAGGTTTAGTAAAGGCGCCACAGGCTGCCACCATGCATACGACCCATGATGACCTCGGAGCACAGCTAAAGTTGGTGTTTACCCGGAGAAAAACCCTCGAAGCACACGAGAGAATCAACAACTCTAAGTTCAGGAATCGAACGAAGGTAGTCACCCATCCAAGTACTAACCCCATCCGATCGGGCTTAACTTCAGAACTCAGCGGTGAGAAGCAGCGCGCTAACAGCACGCACCACCCGTGCTTCCCTGTATAGATATCATGCATAAACCGCACGCGCCACCCTTGCATAGAGATCATAAATAAACTTGGCGCCAGAATTTAGTAACCAATTGGACTCCGCCATTTTGGGCAAATTGGAGGACAACCACCGACCTATATACTAGAAACAAAATCAGGTGGAAACTTTGGGCATTTTAAACCTCGTTTTGGTGTAAGCCTCGTTTCGGTGTTAAGTAGCGCCCTCGTACAACGTTTGTATCTGAGATTCAGCACAAATACTTGTTAAAACACTCAAACGACGTTCTGAGAGCGCTTATTATCTCATAATTTGGGTCCAGATAACGTTACAACTGCCAGCCCGATATTTTCAAGATGGCGGCGGTACAGCAATAAATCAAACGCTTTAGAATACTATGATAAGCTATTACGCTTAAAAATTACGAAATTCAGCCTTGTAGTAAGTCTCGTACCCTGACCCGCCATGCATTATTTCAGTTTCGTCGTACTCGTGGATTTTGAACGTTATCTCGGTCAATATTTACTCGATTTCAATTCTGAAAACAGATTTGGAATTAATGAGTCTAAATACATTATATACGTGTCTATTATATTAGGAGAACGTGCATATCCTTCGTAACAACCTGCTTAATAGTTCGTCAGATATGCACAACTCGCCATTGACCGCTTCGTCTGCCAAGGTCGAATTATTGTCCGATTCAAACGGATCATCCAAAAACGACTTTTTACTTCCTTATAAGCAGTTGGTCCTACCATTATATATGTATAGATATATAGATATAAACTTTCGGTGAGAAATGGCCGATCGCTGCCGCGGCGAGATTGTCACCCAATGACATCGCCGACTCAATTTTCCCTTTCGTAAACGGTCGTTACCATCCCGAAGGGTCGTTACCATCCCAGCTCTCATAGGATGCTGGGTAAGCGGAGTGAAATTCCTCGTGGTCCCAATACTCTGTTTGGTGTAGCCTGCGTGGCGGCGTTAGGGGTAGAGGAAAAGCGGAAAGGCGAAGTGGGGAGGGGGGAGGGAACGCCTGCACGAAAGACCCATGTTTTTGGATTTCCGCCCACATGATGAACTGTCAAAAACAACCAATCAGGAACTAGCGGGCTTTCATCAATGATTAAAACATTTCACTTCGGGCCGAATCGTGAAATATCCATGCTGAAACTCCGTAAAAAGCTTGACTGCATCTGGTGGAAACAAGATTTATTTTGAAAATTTATTCAAGCAATCGTGTAGACATGGAAGCACAGAGTTGATCCTGGCTGAGGCTTGTGAATCAATCGGTTTTGCATCACTACGCAGTGAAACTTTCCGCTCCGACTTGCGGCAGAACAAAATAAGAAATGCTTTTGAACTTTACGAAATCAGTATTAACACATGCGAAAGGAGACAGCAATGTTCCACCAACCGATAACGTTAATAGCCCTGATAGAATGAGGCGACATCTCACTACCGAACACCGTAACTCCAGAATGGGATTTGGCCAAGAAATTTCATATGCAAGACAACGTAGAAACCATCACTTATATACGTTAGCCGTAAGTCTCTTTATTCTGAAACGTCGAAGGAATTCTCCGAAGGCCCAGAGAACATTGTTGAAACACCTGAAGACAAGGACAAGGTAGAAATCACAATAATATATAGCTGCTTCCCCTGCCGACTGATAATCTACCAAATCCATAATCAAACTCTTGCCAAATCCCGTTGGTAATACCATCAAAACATCTTTTCCTGCCAGCAGCTCCCTCGTAGGAACTTTTTGTTCCTGTTTTAATTTAAAGCTACGACCAGCAACGAACTGAAGATCAGTTAAAGCTTTCGAAAGAAAATAATCTACCAACACGGTTTTTCTAAAGTCGCCATTTTTAAATGTTTATTTCCTGACAGGAAACCCTGAATACTAATCAGTTGAGATAGCCAATCAAAATTTAGCGTCCTCTGGTGGACGTAGAAATCCAAAAACATGGGTCTTTCGTGCAGGCGTTCCATCCGCACTCACCCCAGTCCCCGGCCCCCTCCCCCAATCCCTAAACGCCTGCTTCGCAGGCTATGTTTGGTGATGTGACATGTTGGTCGTGAAATTCAAAATATGTAAATATTTAGCATATGGTATATACACTACAGCCAGAAGCGCGTTCATGCAGAAGAAATTATACATGGCAAACTGTCAATCCTGGAACAGTAAATTCGATTTTATGATCGACGGTCACAACGTATATATAGATACTTTCCAAAAGGCAAACGACGTTATTCGTGGGATTTCGAAATATCAATCGCAACAACAACGTAGCTATGCTGCGAGGTCAAAATATATTGACTGACAAAATATATTTGTCAACCGACAAAATATATTTGTCGACCGAAACTATTATATGCGCATTGCGTATATGGACCACCGTAATATAACCATAAATGTAGTTAAGCATTTCTGCATTTGCCATAGATTCATAGAACATAGTTAATTCGCGTAAAGTCACTTACTAGTCATAACTTGATGCTTTTCAATAGGTGATAAAAGGTGTTGTGCTGTGTAGGCAGTGTAAAAATATAAATCAAAATGTATAAAAAGGTTGGTGTACTGCCGAAATAGCGTGTAAGTTGTCTAACGTTTCGAGCGAAGGCCCTTCGTCAGAGAGTGAAACATAAAGTGAAATAATCATACAGTTATTATTTCACTTTACGTTTCACTCTATGACGTAGGGCCGCTCGAAACGTTGGACAACTTACACACTATTTCATAGACTTGCTCCAAATCTGCCTCTTGATTGTTTAGGGTTTGTTTAAATTTGTTTTTTTCAAAGAACTCGCCATATAGATGCTTGTTCGCTTTTTAGATAGCAATATCATGAAAGAACAAGAGGAGCCGCGAAATAAAGTGTGCGGGAACCTTGGGACCACGAGGAATTTCACTCCGCTTACACAGCATTCTATGAGAGCTGGGATGGTAACGACCCTTCGGTATGGTAACGACCGTTTACGAAAGGGAAAATTGCATCGCCGACCTCACTCGCGAGGGAAATCAGTATAAGGTAATAGGAACGTTAATTTTACGTTTCTACACAACGTTAATTCTGATTGTTGCCACAACGTTTTCTACACATTATCATCGTAACATAATCTTTGGACATTTCACAATAATGTCACTAACAGGTTGTGAGAATGTTTGGTCCAACCTAACCAAACCACAACCTTTAGCGAACGTTATGATTACGTTGTGTGCTAGCTGGGAATTGACTGTTACACAATGCGCTTACAAACATAACGTAGTACAATCCAATAACTTATTGGTTACAATGCTAAAATAATGCCAATAATTTATTGGTTACAACGTGCGGAATGGGTGAAGTAGCGTCTGTACATCAGCGCCAAATTGTGCATGTGTTCTGTAATTTATGCCGATTGTTCGCAATGCTTATATAGCAACTGACCAGTGCATGGTGTGCGGTGACAGGAATTGTTAGGCAAGCTCAACTGGCCAGTTGGACGACACCCATCTAGGGGGGTTTGGGGGCATGCCCCCCCAGAAAATGTTGAATTTCTAAAGCTCCAGAAGTGCATTTCCAGCGATTTCAGGAACGAGTTTTGAAAAAAGTTATCTGATAAGCAGGGTATTATTCATATCTTTTTTAGGATAAACATGTTAATTCGGTCTTTGCTTTGCATCATGTGTCAAGAGTTAAAAGTAGATATATTTTCTTCAGCCAGTTAAAAATAACAGAAATACTGCCCAGAACTCTATCAGAAGAATTAAGGAATAGTTTATAATATTGGTGATTCCTGATAACAGTATAGAGTTCATATATTACAATATTCAAACACGCACTCTGAATGATATACTGAATTTATTTTATTAAACTTTATTCTACCAGAGAAACGCGTAATCGATTACGTCATGAAGGTGTCACGCATTTGTTGTATTAAACAGATTGCTTCTCAGCTATGTTCTCAGCTAACCATAAATAAAGTCGCGCATATTTCCAAACAGATTGAAAGTTGTCACGAAAGATTACCATTATTGTATGATTAAATTTGAGCAGCAGAAAACACGTGAAGGGTTATTAAAGTAATTAAACATGATCGTTAATTTTGTTGGCTACGTGAACGTGCGTTGAACAATAGTGTCTGGTATGTTCTCTATATTAATCCAGATAATATCATGTGGTATTGGTACATAACGTCTTATCTTATAATGGCAAACCGACGAAACCGTGTCTCGTATGTTTTGGACTATCCGAGAAGGGTCAGTGATTTTAGCTTAGTGTATTAGCTATTCTGAAGCGTTGGAGTATTTCAGTCACTTGCCTTGGTTAATAATCAAGCAATAACATGAGTATTGATCGAGCAGGGCGCAATATTACAACAACCAATAACAGAAGAAGATGAAGATCCACTTGATTCCCCGCAGAGGAAACAACCGCAATTATCACACAAACGCAAAAGACACGGCATTTTATAATCGAGTATACAGTACGTTGATTAAAGAGAAATGTAAATCGCTCTAGAAATTTTATATTTTGCAAAAATGACTAGGCAAGCGGCGCTTGCCTGCGCTTACATGACCGCACGCCACTGCAACTGACGAGTATTGACTAAAAGTTTAAGAACTCATATGAAGAGCAAACTTAGTTCTAATAGACAAATACGACAAACTTAAAAGCTAAAACGAAACAGCATATTCGAGAATCGGCACTCGAAGGCTACCTGACGATTAACAATTCGATTCCCGCATTTATTCGATTGTTTGATCATCCTCGAAACAAAATTATGCCGACTATAAACAGTCAGCCTTTGAAAGTATTAGCAAACTCTTTAATAGTTTCGTTTATAAAGAACACGTTGAGGCGGCTGAGAAACTGTCTTCGTGGTAAACAACAAACATTGAAAACGGAAGTATAGTTCTTAACCAATTGAATATCGCGTATTATCTAAATTTTTAAGGCGACCAATCATGGTCTACTATATAAATTTCTCTCTAGTAGAACACGATTAACGGCGCTGGTTCATAGTCTGTGTTTTTCAAATTCCACACTCTATTTTAATAATATTACCCGCGCCACCACCCGCCCGTCTGTCGATAAATTATTGTAATTATTGCATCATCCCGTCAGGCCAGAAACTGTAAGGCAAGTATTCGAGTTTTTTTCTTTTCGACAGCTTTGTCTTTTATCGAATTGAGGTGTTTTCCGACGGTATTGGTGTATTCATAAGTAGTTGATCAGTAATATTGCTTACAAGGTTTCTCCATGAAGACAGAATAGACCAATTTATGTCAACACGGCATTTTTGTGTCTGTAATAACTCATAACTTTGACTGAAGAGCCACATTATTGTGTATATCAAAGAACATATACGTACTGTTTACCTAGTAACGGCTTGCTGTTTGGTCTAACAACTACAATACGCAAATAAGAAGCACCAAATAATGCAAAAATATCTTTAGATAAGTCTAGTGGCCTCTAGTCGTACTATACATCTGAGTCGTCAATATCAAGTAGGTCATATTACATTTTCTGTTGGTACGATTTACCATGGATTTACATGAATTCTATATCGGAACCATCTCTTGAATCTGCTGAATTCAGTACTATACGTTTTGTCTACTGTAAGTATTAAGATCGTTTAATTACTTGGCTATTACGGGCTTGTGCCTTGTTGTTTACATGGTAATCGCTTCAATGGTCGGTCGATTTGTGTACCCTTGATGGAAAGAAGACGAGTCGACGACAATATATAAAGAAACTCTGCGTGTCACTTTTACGCGATCATCCCTATACGGTCCAAGCAAAAGTAAAAATCGGATATGAATCGCTTCTGGAAATCACATTGCCAACAAATTAACCGCGCTCCAGCAAAACAAAATCTGACAACCTGCATGCAACAATTCAGGCAACCCAAAGTTCTTGTTCCAATTTAAATGTCTATGTACACGCAAGTCTACTATTTCTTCTCTCACCAACAGCTTTATTCTTTTTTGTACGCTCAACATTTACATTAGTGTAGAACTAACCTAAAATCTCAAATATGAAAGCTCTTGGCTTATCTTTAGTAACAAATCACAGAACCTGCTTCGTGACGGTTGTGTACTATGGAAAGCCATGACTGTCTTAAACTGATCAAATGTCACGATAATCGGTGGTTTCGTCATGACGCAGTAGTTTTAACATCATACGCGGTGCTTTTAACATTATATTCGGTTCTTTTAGCATTATATACGCGGTGCTTTTAACATTATATTCGGTTCTTTTAGCATTATACGGTCAACTTGCTATTATCAACACAAAATAATAAGTAATTACGATTTCCCCGAATACAGCTGAGACTTCCCCGAATTATGCTGGGGTTTCCCGAATCGAGCTATGATTTCCTCGAACACAGCTAGCTTTCTACTCATAATTTCTAAATTTACTCCCTAAATAATAAAACAAACTAATAACAACAACTTATCATACCTTTGTGGCTGCGAGAATTCGATGCGTGTGCCCTGGCGAACGTGTAGCGTCCCAAGACTCCAAATAACACTGCACACGTCCAGTTAGAATCTGCTTTAATTATCACACTAGGCTTACATTTATACTCTCTGTCTAATTAGGGCGTTTCACTATGACAAAACATAAATTACATGCCATACGTAAAGGAAGGGTGCATGGAACGGAAAGGGAGCGCTTACCACAATATGCAAACAAGTTCGCCCGGTTGAAAAGGGACATATAGCTTAACTTAAGTTGATCATGATGAACAACTTTCGCCTCGCCGCCCTTGGATATAACTTTGTAGTTAACCCCTAAACCGTTTTAGTATTCTAAAAGGCCCGACCCACTTACTGCCTAATTTCCAGCCTCTAGGTCGTCTTAACATAACCGTTTGTCCCTCATGAAATGGCCGCCAAGTGTTTGCCCGTGTTTGTGTCCGGCTCGTTTCTCGGATACTTTGGAGAGCTGCTGCTTTGCGATTAAAGACCGACCTGAGTGAATGCATGTTCTCGCTGCGTGTAACTGGATTTGAAAGAGGCATTCCTAGTTCTAACTCTAAAAGCAGTCTAGGAGCGCGACCAAAAACTATTTCATATGGAGAGACACCTAGTGCGTCGTGCCTACTTGTGTTGTAGACGAAAGTGGCGCTATCCAACCATAAATCCCAATCATCCTTCCGACTTGAAACAAAAGAAGACAGCATGCTTTGGAGTGTTCTATTTTGGCGTTCCGTTTGCCCATTGCATTGTGGGTGGTATGCTGTTGTTCTAGTCTTAGTAATTCCCATAGAGTCACATATTTCATGCATCAAAACGCTCTCAAATTGTGCCCTTGGTCCGAATGCAGTACGGTAGTGAAAATATTCTGCTTATTAAAAGTGGCGTTACTGTACTCGCTTTTTGGTCGGGAGTGGCGCATTCGCCTCACACTATTTTGTGAAATGATCTACAACGACAAGTATGTGCTTGTTGCCTTGACTGGTTTCAGGCAATGATCCCATGAAATCCATTGCCCCCAAAAGGTAAATGGTTCACCTACTGCAATATTACCCATGCATTGGCGCTCGATTTAGGTTAACTGGTGAGGTATGATGTGCACATACTGCACATTTCTTTACATATGTTTCAACATCAATACGGATACCCGGCCAATAAAAACGCTTTCTCGCCCTTTCGCTTCAGTGCGAGATATTCCTAAATGGCCGGCAAAAGGATTATCGTGAACAGCGTTCAAAATTGTTTCACGTAGAGTGACTGGTACGACAATTACATAATTAGGATACGGTGATCGACTGCCTATACGGACCTAACTAGTAAGCCGTCGCGAAGACTAAAGGCGATCATTTTATTATGAATTGACGATACCACATTTTAAGAATTGGATCCTTAATAGTTGCAGTTGGAGGTTTTGCTAGCCCACGCTTTTTCGTGTCAATTATTGTAACAAGATCGAGTGAAGGATTGACAGATAAAGCGCAAGATACTCCTTCGGACACGTGGGCTAGAAACGAAATTGCTTTCATTACATGTATCTGTCACTAGGGCCCCTGTTGAGTCAGTTTGGAGTGGTTGTAATCGATACAGTTCGTCCGCTGGACAATTTAACATTTACCGTAATTTACCATTAAGCCTGTTTGTATGTTTGAATCTCTTTTATATGCCAACATATTATTTAAAAAAAAGGTACAATGACGTTACTTAAGTGGTCACCACCGATGACCGAACCCTCTGACTACGTACTGAACTAAGGTAATAATTAACATAAATGTTTAGGTTAACATAAAAGTTGTTTTTTTCGTGAATGAGTTCGTATATGGTACGTTTTATTATTATCTCTTTTAAGCCGGGGGGGGGGGCTTAAAAGAGAGGGGGCGTATTAGAGCGGGGGGGCTTAAAAGAGGGGGGGGCTTGGTTGTAGTCGCACTAGATTGGGCCCGTTCGTCGCATGGTGATTGAACTAATCGAGACAATGCGTCGGCATTATTATGTAAGCGACCGGCTCTATGTCCTTTTCGCGTTCATTGTCATCATACGCCAACAGGAAATCAGAGGCGTCAGTCTGAAGTGTAAATTCGCGGTCAAACCTAGGATAACATAATATCGGCGCAGAACAAAGCAGCGATTTTAAGCGAGAAAATGAATTTGCACATTCGTTGGACCAGCAAAAAGACGAGGTTTTCTCAGTAAGGAGAACAAGTGGCGCGGCGACTGTAGCGAAACCGGAAATACATTTTCTGTAATAGCCCGCAAGACCTAAAAAGCTTCTTATATCCTTAATAGATTGCGGCTTAGGTATTTTAGCGGGGTCAGACGGAATTCCTGACTGTGAAATAACATGGCCTAAAAATGCAACTTGGAGTGCGGCGACCTTACATTTAGGTAGCTTGACGCGTAAGTTGTGCTCTCTTAGTCGCAATAAAACCGTTTCTAGTCGTTCACAATGTTCGTTCATATCTCGGCCGAAAACAATGACATCGTCGAGGTAGCACTGCACAAACAAATCATAGCATAGGTTAATCCAGATAGCACGGTATCCATAGTGCGTTGGAATGTGGCTGGCGCGTTCAAAGGCCAAAGGGCATGCGATTAAATGCGTATAATCCATTTTGCGTGGCAAAAGCAGTTTTATGGCTTTTAGTTTAGTTTATTAGATTTATTACTCTTAGGTGAACGGAATAACCCAACAGGTTAAAAGCCCAATTATAGGGGTTCCGAGGGCCTAAAATTTGCTGATATTATTGCAAAGGCAGCACTTTCTCCTCAATTATTTTTAAGACCTTGAGTGGAGGTCCGACCCAGGATTTGAACCTGTGTCTCCCAGCTCATAGACATGTGTAGTAAACCACCTAGACCACAACAGCTGGTTGTTCGAACAATGGCGATCAAGTTCGTCTATAGCCTGCGCCGCAGACGACCAAACCCCGGTTTATTATAAATGTAATAAACCGGGGTTTAGTCTATGGAAAGCCATAGCTGTCTTAATTAAGATTCAAGAATATCGTCAATGCGAGGCAATGTGTGCGCGTGACCAACGGTAACAGAGTTTAATTTACGGTAGTCGACGCAAAATCTAATCGCCACTCTTTTTCTTAACCAGAATAACCGGGCTAGACCAACACTTGTGCTCGAACGTATGACACCTTGTTCTAACATTTCATCGACTTGACCTCAGCCCTTCGCACGGCTCCGCAAATATCCGGTTTATTTTGGGTTGACATTTTAGAGCACGATTCAACCAAACGACAAAAATCGGCAATATTTTCACCTGCGGCCAATTCAATAGGATTGTGAGACATGTTATAACGCGTAAAGGCCAAGGCCCCTTCTTAATCTAAATCCCTGTCTGGCATCAATAGTGACACCAGTCCAGAACGTGGCTCTATCATACGATTTTACTGTTGGCACTTCTGGCCAATTACTTCCCCTCCAAAATAATTTCAGTTCTAGGTGATATTATTGCACTCTCAAGCAAAGCAACGACCGCGTTGCTTTGAAACGTTGACTGACATAACAACCGATCAGTCGAAAAATGTTGCTCACGGTTGTGGGTGAACCTCAGAAACGCGATTTCCCTAATTCTGAGAGAACGTTCACAGCTAATTTTGCAGCAAGCACGGCTCAAATTTTACGCAAAAACAAAGAACCAAATGTCATAATTTACAGAAAATTTCACGTTATCCATTTATCTCTCGTACTTACATGCATTATATTTACAATATCAAACCATGTGCGTAAATCATTACAATAGCACTGTATATCAATTGACAAACTTACTCGTAATTTCAGAACGATATACCGCGTTTTGGACCCATTGTATACCCAAGATCACGAGGAGCAATAAAAATATTAAATGCCTCAAATGTTTTACCATATAGAGAGGGTAAATACTCATTTCCACGCCGAAAATAGTAGGATATTATAGAATGTATATAGAGTGGAATATCTTAAAATATGGTAAAATATGGTAAAACAGGGCTGTTTAACAGCCACTGTAGCCAATATAGAACGAGTTGACATTAATTTATCCAGACGTTCACGGATTTTCAGGCTAATCGTGTTTACTCCAGAAGGGATACTTTCAAATTAATTTTTCTATCTACAAGACAGAAAAATAAATTTAACACGCACCCACCAAGAGACAATCAGATTCAGTTCAATATGATACAGGTACGACGATCGTCAGGCTATAACCAGTTTATAGACGTGTTGGATTATCAGTTGACCAAGCAATTGGACAGATTATTGACGTGTTAGATGAGCAGCAGACCAAGCAATTGGACAGTTCAATCAGTTTATAGACGTGTTAGACAGGGCGCGACATAACGGCCGGACAACGGACAATGTCCGGCCAAATTGAGGCGCTGTCCGCGGTCAAATTCTCGCCTTGTCGGTCATTTTGACCGGTCACATTATGACAAAAAGCAAAAGAACAAACTAATTGCTCAAAAGACGAAGTGGAAATAAATTCAATTGCGAGCGGCTGCAGCTGTCAAAACCAGCGTCGCATAATTCCGAAACTTTCCAGAAAGGAGTCGACAAAGAACATGCATCTATACTTTATAGAATAAAAAAATGAATTTGGACTGCTAATTTAATAAGTAAAAGTTAAAAAGTATCGCCATTTCATTTGTGTTGACACGGCCAAAGCTGAACGTGCTGTTTTCATCTTGCACCACCTCTTAGAGATGATTTTCAAATTGCTCCATGAGATAATTACTGTAGGTGACTGTTTCACACATTTTCATTATTGTATGTATTTTACGTGAAGGAGTTTACCGATGGCTTTAAGACTTTTTTCAGGTTGAGCTGAGTAATTTGTCCGGTCATAAAAGCGGCATGTCCGAGCTAAAATTAACTTGCCCGGTCATCTTGACCAGCAGTTATTTCGCGCCCTGCTGGTTAGATAAGCAGTAGACCAAGCAATTGGACAGTTTAATTAGTTTATAGAGGTGTTAGATGAGCAGGGTATTCTCTTCATCGCCAAAGAGAACACAATGAAGGCAAAAAGCTCCATCCACACTACACCTGCAGTGTTGAAACTTTCTACCAGAGCCATTTTATACAGGGTAGACAAAATCAAGATGTGGCTGAGAAATACATCACTAAAACTTTTAACATGTAAACAAAAGTGGCCAATGTCATCTTTGACATTGCTTTGCAGATCTGGGAGTAGATTATTTTCATGATTGCATATGCTGAAGAGGATGATGGCTGGTTTGAAAGAGCTTCAGATTTAGGTAACATATTATCATCAATAATGTGGGAATTAATTGAGAAGAATGGTTAGATTTGTCTAATGGCTTACGTACTTTAACAGCAAAATGAGCAATTGTGAGCTGCTTTCTATTATTTGTTTGTATGGTTGGTGCTTGGATGCTTGGGGGCTGTATAGCAGAAGTTGTATATGAAGAATTTTTGGCTATTATTCATAAAACTTCACAAAGAATGAAGGAAGGGAAAGATTTACTGGCATAAGAGGAAAAAATTGATATTTCTTTGGTTGGAGTTTTGAGGTTGAGATATAGTCCAAGGGCACTGATGCACAAAGGAAAATGTACATTGCAATTTGAGGCTCTGATAAATCTAGAAGGCGTGGGCTCACTTCAATGTAGTTAAATAGCAGTTCGTAAAAATTACCAGGAGTATCTTTTTCAGTGGGATAATACAACTATATAGGCTTACCAATGACACTACACAATGAAAATGAAAATACACACTCCACAACTACATGTATAATGACAAAAAGGAAGAATAGTTAAAATTGCTTGCCACATTTACTGCTTCAGCTAGTGAAGCTGGAATTCTATTATTCTTCTGGTATGATTGGAAAGCAATCTGAGACAGAGCAATAGTAAATAATGTATTCTCATCCATTTTCTTGCCATGGAAACAATATCAATGACCATATATTATTGGATGAGTTGAATAAATACAATGAATGCTTAAACAATTCAACGGCTCATAGTCAAACATTTCAAATAAACAGAGAGACTTTCATAGGCCTATAGAACAAGCATTGAAAAGGCAGTTCCCATTTCCAGTTGCTCTGTAAATGAAGGTTATGAAACAGAGTGTATCAAGCATGCTGCCCACTCTTTTTTGCCAAAATTAAATCAATACATGCATAATGAGTGTTAAAGCAGCCTAATCAAATGACATTCTACTAACTGCCGTGACCCCCACATTTTCACAAGTTGCTACTACCCTAGTGAAGCACACAACTTCTGGCACACAACATAAAAGGTTATTTGGACAACTCATATAGTCACTAGAATTATATTGTCTGGAAACATGGTGAACGTCAAAGCGGCTAATAATAAGCTGCGATTTATGTTGAGGATGCCCTAAAAGTGCACAAATCTTTTGTTTTACGTTCATTAATATTTATACAGCATGGTTGAGTGATTAAACCCAAATGCTGCTATTTTGCCTGCTAATTGTTTCATTACAGACACAAAGTGCAACATTTGCATAAACATGAACATGAACAAAAACATAGAACAAAGACTTTGGCCGTGTTTCCAGACAATATAATTCTAGTGACTATATGGTCGTATGAACAACTCATGAAACAATTACTTAACACCTTATAGTAATATAGTATGGACTGCAGTCTATAGCAGAACTAATGAAAAAGATTAATTCAACATAATATACAGACTGTCTGCATGTATACCCTTGTACATGGTGGTAATGCTGGTAGAATATTACTGTAATTTCAGTTGAAATATTTGCACAAAAACTTTTTTTGCATTTTCTGCACATATGTATACAATGACAGACTCAGTTACTATAGTATACAGTATACAGCCTACTGTAAACTCGTCTCACTCTAGTCCAATGTTAATATGTATATAGGTCAAATATTCTGTGTGAATGATAAATTATGATTAAAATAAGTTATACATAGGATTGTTGTTGTTAATACTCAAATAGATAATTTTAAAGTAATATCAAAAAAGTAATATTACCTCACAGGTTGCAAAGTTCCAGAGCTCGTTCATGCTGTGATTTGGGAAACTTAACTACAGCCTAGAAACTTCAAAAATCGAAGCTTTGGATCGTCCCGACATCCATCAAAGAATCCAAGAACAGAGCTTAGATTCCAATTATTTTAATACACCTATTAAACTTGCATTCGGTAGAAGCAATCCCGCACACTTCGTAACAGGTCATTCGCCATGTTAGACTATGGCCAAACAGGAAAACGCGAAAGAATTCTGTCATGATTCGCGCCAAATTTACGCTGACTGCCATGATCATGGATAATAAAAAGTCTATTTACTATCCATGCTGCTATCCACAGAATGGTACGAATGAGGAAAAATTATATTGTCGTGGGTTTGTTAAAGGTTTGTTTTACGTTTCTAAGGGATAAAATACGGAAGAAAAGAAAAAAATGCTCAGTGTGTTGCCAAGGTAACAAAAATGTTTATAATAACATAGTCACCTCGGTTTCTTTTGTTTTAACAGGGACGTTTACTGTCGTATTTCCCTCATCAATACTGGATGAGGGACATTTAGAGTAAACATCCCTCATCCAATATTCATTAAAAATATGCCTCAAAGAACTAATTGATTTGTTCCTACTCCACAATGTATGTCTTTTGGTGCTTAAAGGAACTCGGTTTTCATTTGCTTCGGCAACTTCTTTATCGCTCACAAACGAAAAGCGGACATCAGCCATCAATCACTCCGACTAAAAAATACTAACGTGTATTTGCAAACCAAATTTATACACAGATTCACTGAACCAATTCGATAAACACAAAACCCTCCCTCGGCTTTCGGGGACATTTAATCACTAATATCCCTCAAAACTATGTGTTTATAATAAACAGATAAAAAACAATAATTTGACTGTTAATCAGCCAAAAAGTCCTTCCAGTGGATAAAACTTCAAATAATTTGAAATTTTTTTTGCCTTGGAGGTAAAATTCAGGTACACCCCCGCCTTAATGGGAAATTATATAATTTTCCAAAAATACTACCTACGAAGTATCTGTAAGTTGCCTGATGATCGCATAAAGCGTGAAACTCGGAGTAGCGACAATACATTCAACCTAAATTATATATATTATTTCGCGCGAATCCCCCGGACGAGATCAGCACCCTCGCACCAGGGCCTTCGCGTCGTCCGGGCGAGGGGAATACTACACAAAACTGGCGTACTATTTGTACAGCAGTTCATGTCGTGATGTCACAATTTTCAACAGTATTTGGTTACCCCAAATCAAACCCTGATCCTAACCCTAACCGTCATTCTAACCCTAACCTTATTTCAGTTTAAAGTCGAACAATTCGAGGTGGTATTTTTACGTTACTATACATGAACTGCTGTACATATAGTGAATTCCTACACAAAACGAGCGATATAACTTGAAATTGTTCCAAATTGCAATCGCGCTAACACCTCGTATAGTGTGAATCGTTAAAGTGCCCCTAACCTAAACATTTTTTATTGTCTCATTTGGAAGAACTTTTAAAATGATTAAGTAACTACTTTTGAAGATTTTCACTTCTTCGCTTTCTTTGTGAGATATATCAGTTTGTTTGATATGCAAATATCTGGAATTTCGTCACACATGCACAATGAGTTATCAGAGAATGTTATATATCTTTGCTTTCATGAAATAAAAACACTAAAGTGTGAATAACACGTGTGTGCGTTTCTCCCACAACACCAAACTTCTTGATTTTAAAGGATTCGTTCGAGAATGAAAGAGATATACACATTTCTCCAATAAGTCATTATGCATGTGTGACGAAATTCCATACATTTGCATATCAAACAAACTGATATATCTCATAAAGAAAGCAAAGAAACGAAAATCTTCAAAAGAAGTTACTTTATCATTTTAAAAGTTCTTCCAAACAAGACAATAAAACATTTTGAGGTTATGGGCACTTTAATGATTATACAAACATATACTACATATTTAGAAATTAAAACGAGGTCTAATTACTATTAAGACAGTAGACACAACAGTTTTTTAAATACAGTTTTCAAACATTTTGTACACAGTAAAAAAAGAAAAGAAAATACACCAGTTGAACATTGAAGAAAACAAATGATAAACTATTTCTAATAAGGTTCAGAGGTATATATAAACACCTATTTTTAAAATTATGGCCACAAGTTTGTGTTTTAGTTAATTACTTATATTGTTCAAAGTTCTTAACATAATAAACCATACTTTTTCAGAAATTGCGGTAACAACAATGGTGCTTGCAAAAAATATCGTTGTGGTTAATGAATACCTCAAAAATTAAATTGCAAAAGAATGTAATTCAAATTCATACTTTCACCATTTTATTAGACACTTTATCATTCAAAGAAAATAGAAAAAAAAGATTTATTAAAAATAGATGAAACGCCTGTTAAAATACAATCTTAAAAATACGAAGAATATTGACGAAAATTCAAGAAAGATATTTGCATCAAAGTTGAAACAATATAACACCGTACGAAAGTCGTTTTAATTCTAAAGGAACTGAGGAATATTTCGCCATCAGTACCCAGATGAATTAACTTAAGACAACAGTTGAATTGAAGTAATGCTTCACCATCAATATCCATAGAAATATCCCATGACAACGAATGAATAATTAAAACGAAGTCTCTTCTTTTATTTGAATGAAATTGTTTTGGCGAGTGTTTAAATGTCATTAAGTTAGTCGTGTTTTCTTTCCATAAAAGTTAATTAATCCGAGGAACAGTTGCAGCTTCAACCAAGCCCTGAAGAAAATTATGTTGATATAACAGCAAGTATAGTTCCAGAAATAATATAGGAATACAATAACAACTTTCTTGATCAGAAATGGTGGTTTCAGATCCAGACGAGAATGATGTAGAGGGAGTTCCATGCTGAATACTTTCATGAGAAAATAGATTTTAGTTTTAATAAATCACCACGAAGTATTGTTCTTGGTAAACTTCAGGTAACTCCATAAATTTTCGTGTTTCTCAAATCATAATTCTGTGAAAGATATTGTCTATACATGAAATCAAAGTCTTCTACTTCTCAGAATAGTAAAAATTAATCATACCAATGACATCCATGATCATTTGGTAAACCATAAAGGAGCATATTATATTAGTTCAGCTTGTCCTGCAATTGCTCTTTGTCTTTCTTATTGTTCATTTGGGACACTTTCTGTTCATTTTAGTCGGTCAACATCTCTTCTTTCGTGTGATAATGATGTGCAACTGATGCAAGAATGATGAACCACGTAGAGAAATCCAAAAGAATGATTAAAATCAATCTTTGTTGAGAATCTTTTTTAAACACAGGGAGCTTCACTCAAAAATTATCCATTGTTCGTTTAGGTCAGAGTTTTTGAAGTTTTTTCCCAATTGAAAAAACTCTCCTCGCTTTTCATTAACTGCCGTTTGTCGAACTATCACCAGATTTATTAATGATAATAAAAAACGCTGGCGAATAAGCTGTTCTTTACTTTAATCAGCAGCAAAGTGCGGGTCTTCATCGTCGTAGGGTATCGTTATTCAAAAGTTTAAAAACACCTGGTTTGACTGGCAAAACAGCTGGGATGAATCACAACAACAAGAAACACGGTACAGTGCATATTGTTTAAAACCTTAGATGCAGATATCTCAAATTAGGAATAATCAAAGATTTTTTAACAAATATCCCATTTAAAAAGAATGTATCGATAGTATATTTCACCAACAAAATTGTGACCTTCACGTTAATTTTGACGGTGAGTAAAATTACATCAACCAAATGAATATTCTTTGCAAATGCACCCATACAGTGTTTACTTATGCCTGTCGATAATAATATCAAACGTGACAGATAGATATGATTTAGTATTATTCAATAACTACACAATCTTTCAATGTGTATTACCGCAAATTTAAAAGGTATTGTGTCTACATTGTATTAGGGACTTTAAGATCTACAGTATGACGTGGCAACCTCGACAACGTGGCCTTTAGAACAAAATAATTATTCATGCGAGACAAAGAGAATGAATAATTTGTAGTACCACTAGATTGTTGTCAACACCGTCTTCGTTCTGTTTACAATGCAACTCTGAACATTTTCACGTCTTCAGGACGACGTTTTGAGGGCAGTGTTGTCGAGCTTGCCACGTCCTAGATGTTAAGGTCCTATTATGTCTAAAGAACATTAAGTATATGGGCCTATGGCTCCAAATTTCTATGAGGTGATATTTGAGGAGGAGAAGCTCGAGTTAACTATCACCTCATTGAAATTGAGAGCGGATAATCTAATTCTAATTATTTTAGTAGAAACTACATGTAACTCGTGTTCGTTATTTTTTCAAATTTTTTGACAAAAACAAGTCATTAAGCATGATTTTTTTGCGAAAAGTTCGGCCTTACCACATCACTGGTCGCTACTCGTTATATATTTAACAATTATACAATGAGCTCATATACGACAAGAGCGAATGGTATAATTGTTTTATAATATGGACACTCATGGTATTTCCAAGTATTTTTCATATTGTTTTATCAAGCAAATACCTGATTTCTTGCTCATTCACTTTAGTAAAACATTCCGCCATTTTGTTTTTTCATTACTGATATATTATGTATTTATGTATTTAAATAATATTGATAAAGTACATATCAATACTTACAAATAGCTCATATCTAGTAGATATTAGATATCTAGTAGATATTAGATATCTAGTAGATATTAGATAACTAGTAGTGTAGCCTATCAGATTGTAGCATTTCCATTAGATAATACTAGTACGTAATTTTTACTAATTATAAGTTATTGGAGAGTTCAATCTTCATGTTGGAGGGCAAATGGAGAATGGCAGAGTTGATTTTGTTAGTAGAGTTTTTACAGTCACCTGTTGCCTTGTAATTTACTTTTTTAGCTGATCATGTGGGTATCTAATGTTTTGCTTTTACGTGAAAAGTTCCTTATCTTCTATTCTTGAAACAACAATTTTATATTTGCATGCTGTTTGCCATTCGCTGTTCCAACGTGAAGTTTAAAAGTCCTTTCATTAAAATAAAGAGCACAATGGTTTTGACTTTGGTGCTTATCATTAAATATGTTCTGTTCGATACTGTAAAAAACGTTGATTTATCAAACACCTTTGGGCTGCATAGGCAGTGTTAAATACGATTCAAAAAGGCTCTTCGTTTCACTGTCTGACAAAGGGCCCTCGTTGAGTCGTTTCACTCTTTGACGAAGGGCCCTCGTTGAGTCGTTTCACTCTCTGATGAAGGGCCCTCGTTGAGTCGTTTCACTGTCTTACGAAGGGCCCTCGTTGAGTCGTTTCACTCTCTCACGAAGGCTCTTCGTTTTACTGTCTGACGAATGGCCTTCATTTCACTCACTGACTAATAGCCTTATTTGTACATTTAATTATATTTTAAAATAGTCATTGAAATAGCTGAAAGAAGTATTTTCGTATACCCTAAAACATGTTGTGGATATTAAAAAACACAGAAATCATAATCATTGTGTTGTTTAAGAAATAAAAGAACAAGAAAACTGAGAAATAGATGGAAAGTGTCTATTATAGACAATGATCTCGGGTATTCAAAAGGTTATTAGCTTAACCCAGGACGAATAAAATTCTGGAATTTTAAAATTTTCTCACAGAAAAAATAGAAAAAGTTTCTATAAAAACAAGTTTCTATTAAAAAAGTTTATATCAAAAAGTTTCTAGTAAAACAAGTTTATTTTAAAAAGTTGCTACTAAAACCAGTTTCTTTAAAAAACAAGTTGCTTTTAAAACAGGTCAACATATGCTGAAGCAATATAATTAAATTAGATATGAATTCAGGGTAAGTGCTAATTAGTTTTTGAACAACCTGACCAGCGTATTAAGATTTGTCTATAAAGTTACGTATGTCTTAATAATCTGTGACTATCTATTTATAAGGATAATAAGGTAGAATATATTTCATTCAGAAATCTTGGAGTTTTATCGAACTCGTATAAGTGGTATTTCTAAGGATTACAATCAAACCTAATTATAACGTTTAAGAAGTATATTGCTTCTTTAGTGAACACAACTTTCAGCATATGCAAATGTAGTTACCCAAACATTTTAGTTTTTAAAGACATAAATTTGACTCAAAACCATCGACAGACTAAAGTCATTTCCTGCAAGATTTATAAACGAACCAAGCGTGATACCCTGATTGAAATGACACGTGACCATGTTAAGTCTCTGCATGGTTTGCGTGATACAAGAGAGTTCTTAACAGGCCCGCCCAGGGGGGGTGGAAATGAGGCAATTTGCCCTGGGTCCCCAGCTCGAGAGGGGCCCCCTATTTATGTTGCTAGTTTACTTTGTAGAAAATTGGTAGCCAAGAGGCAGTAGTTGAAATTATCAAACAGTATTTTCTGCTATTCTGCGTTATTGATTATTTATGTTGTCCTTATTTTGTACATCTTTTACATCCTTACGAAATTGTCATTTCACATGTAAAACTGAAACATTTTCACTTGAAATATCCTTATATCCGATTCATCCGTAAAATGACATGCAAACGTTTTCCAAGGGGGGCCCCAATTATTTATTTTGCCCCGGGCACACTTTAGTCTTTGTGCGGGCCTGGTTCTTAAATTCTCGACTCGCTAATTTTAAAAAGCAGTATACAAATAAATTACGAGTGCCTCAGCTACAATTCAGTCTTAATGAGTTAACATAACCATATGCGATAAAAAATTCTACAAAAACTTAATAAGCCATCAAGCTAAGCTATTTTCAAACTCTGCTCATTATTGAGGTAGAAGGAAACTATTTTGTTATTCACTTTCCTGAGAAATGTATCCAACAACAAACATAAATTTTCCCTCGCCATAAACGTTGAACTGAGAAAAGCAAAATCTGATATATTTCTCATCATCTACAACATAACTAGCTAGCTAAAATCAACTATTATTCAAACAACGTTAATATTCCAAATATTGTCAATGCAATGCATATTCATTGCTCTAAAATACGAATTATATATATCAGAGAAACAATAAATGACCTAGATTTACACAAGTTGATATATTTTTGTATACATGTGTGGCATTTTTTAAATCTGACGGGATGAAAGTTTATAGCTATAACACGGTTACGACAAACGATGAAACCTATATATCGACATACGCGGACATCATACAGAGCAAGATTTCAAATTATAATAACAGTAATATTTCCAGAGAATAACGAATGTGAGAGAACGAACTTAGGTCGAGAATAATACTATTAGTATTACGTGCTACTCCGAGTGACGAACCATCCGTGCAAGTAGACAAAATTATATTTGACCACGACTGGGATTCAAAACAGAGACCTACGGTTTACTAGTCCAACGCTCTATACCGACTGAGCTACAAGGCCAAGTTAGGATCAGGTCGTGAAATGATGGTTTATACTTTCTCTTATACTTACTCCGAGTCTAGTTTCTACAATATCTAGAGACTTATAACTCTTCATCTTGAACTATTATAGAATAACGAAGTGGGACATTGAACATTTAATGAGTGATTCCGAGGGTAACAGTGAGATTTGATTCCCTGGAATCTCGATGTTTCTCTCGACTTCGCCTCGAGATTCGAATAAATTAAATCTCATTGCTTTCCCGAGGGACCAGTCATTAAGTGATTTTTTATATAGTAGAAAAGGTGTTATAAAAGAGCAGCAGGAAAAATAAACATTTGTAAACGCAGCGGATTGGGAAGCGAAAGATGTTACACGCGCGGGATTGAGAATTTTCAAGTAAAAAAACATTGCATCATATCACGAGCTCATCACGTGCGCACGAGGGTAATATCGCAATGTAACCCTCTGGCATCCAGTTATTTCCCGCTCGCCTACCTTAACGGGCAACAGTTTGTTTGCTACATGTCATGTGACCATGTATCAACAATGAAAGCGTGTCTCGTGGAAGGAAAAATATAATTATATTACAAGTTTTCTTATTCTCCACATGAGTTTTAAGATAAACAGTTAAGGTGGTTCCCTACTGTTTCTTGAAAGGTGGCAAAAATGCAAATTTCAATCTCGAAAAGTGCCCATGGATATTTCGGAAAAGATTGAAACTAAAGCTATGCATAGAATAACTTTCAGGGCATCAAATACTATTCATGGCTATAGTGTTTCATCTGTTGCTATGACAACAGTGACGTTTCAAAATGGCCGAAAATGAACATTTAATCTAATTTATTTCGCAAACGAGAGTCGGTGACCCCCGATTTTTTTTGCATTTAAACATTTCTTTTAGTTTAATTAATGAATAGGCAAATTTAAAAAAGATTCTGTGGATCCAATTTTTTTAAAAACTAAAAAAACATGATTTTCTTTGTGCACTTTTCGAGATTGAAATTTGCATTTTTGCAACTTTTCAAGAAACAGTAGGGAGCCACCTTAAGTTCGTCTCTAGATATTAAAGGAAATAGATTTGGAGCTCAGTCTCTAGAGCGTCGGACTAGTAAACCAAAGGGCGCGTGTTCGAATCCCAACCTTAGTAGAGTTTTCTCTACTTGCCCGGTATATGGTTAGCCACTCGGAGCAGCATCTATATTAATGATCATCAGTTATGTATCAAACACAACTGGGGAAAGTCCAAATAATGATAGTAGTGTGCTGCGAAGGCAGTGTTAAAATACAATTAAAAGTACTAAAGGATCTACAATCGTAATAAGTATTTCAATCTTAATGAGTTGCATACCGACGAAGAAAAATGATCCAAAACTTAAGATGCCGTCAAGCTAAGCTATTTTCAAACACTATTAATTATTGAAGTCAAAGTATAGCCATCTCTAAACATCAATATTGAACTCATGAAAATGTTCCAACAAGATAAATTTATTACTCTAGTAACATCAACATCATTTCATTATACCATCACTTGATTGATTTCAATCTTAAATGGATTTTATTGTATCGTTAAATTCACGCGATTTTCCTTTTATTTCTTCGATATCACCTTTTGTAAACCTAACGTCTTCTCCGTAAATGGTAAACGGAGCCCAAATCTGAAACGAGCGAAACTCTTCGCGTTCGTGTATGTGAAACATCTTCATTGTGGTACGTAAAGCCTCGCAAACAGAAATTTCATTACACATTTTATCATAGAAAATTTTCATTAATTCTTTTGTTGCTTCATCGTGAATGCGCCAGAGTGTTGCAAGGACAGAGCGAGCGCCAGCAGCAAGAAACGCACGAGTTAAACCAACGACACCTTCGCAAGAAATTTTACCTTTTCCAGTATAACAACAACTTAAAACAACTAAGCGAGCATTTATACCAATTTCCATAATATCTTCCTGTTTCAGAAGATAGGAATCTTCTTTTGGAAAAGACGAGCTTTGTTCTGTCACATTAAGGCTGGGCGAAAGAAGGATTTCTCCTCGCTCTGATTCTCCATGAGCAGCAATATGGATTATACTGGCTCCATTGATAAATCTCAATACTCGCTCTTTTGTTGCTTCACCCTCCACCAAGGGTTGAGCTTCAAACAATGGAGCAAGACATTTAACTTCTTCCGTGGCGCTAGGTAGCACACTCGGCTCAATATTCCTTCCACCAAAACTAATTTTTCCTAAAGTAGGATTACCAACAAACAAAGCATGACCAAGATTAGAGTCACGTAATCGTGTGATGCTGGACACTTGAGTGTGCAAAGAAGGCATAATTTCAATACAGTAATTTTCTGCTAATCGGCAGCCATTTTCATCAAGCAATGCACAAAATGGCAAGAAAAATAAAAATTTGTCAGCAACAATAACGAGTTTAGTTCCTTTAATCCAATCTTTAACTGGTTCTATTAGTACTCTATATAAATTCCGTAAAATGATATTCTCAGGAGTTTCAGGTTTGTTATCGACTGACTGATGTTTTGGGAAAGACGTCCTTTGGAATCTGCTGTTAGTTTCCAAATTTACTAACTTTCTCACCAATTGTGTAGGCATAATCATTTGCTCACTAGAAATGGAATCTGAATCTAGTTTGATAAAGGAGGAATCTCGCTTTAAATCAACAGAAACAACCTTAAGTAACTTATTTAAGTTATCGTAAATGTATTCTTCAGGTGAACTCATCTCTTTACTTTCTCTCCTAATGTCCAGTTTGATGTCATCCTCACCATTTACAACCCAAATATTCAAAATCTCAAAAATGTCAAAAGAGAAAAGTAAAACAGTCGAATTATTTGTTTTCAGATCTAGAATATTCTCGATTTCTTTTGTTTCCATCTTTTCTTCGTTGTCATCAATTCTTTTCCATGTCTTCCGTGCATGATATGAAATGATATCACTCTCTGATTTATTTGGTTTCTCCAAAATGGCATGCAGTGCCTTGGCCTTTCCCAAATCAATAACTAGCAACGCGGCATCAATACGCTCCAGAAAAATAAAACAACACATTAATAATTGATGCCATCTATAGTATTTCTTTGTGAACGATATCTTATTTTCATCAACAGTCAAACCTACAAAAATCTCATCACAATACATAACAGATTGCTGTAAATAAACTGCAGTTTGTTTAAATATGCTGATAGCTTCCTCATTGTCAACATTTAACAAACCTTGTAACAGGTAACAACAACCCAAATTTCCATTGTGATTCGCTATTCCTGACCGATCTCCAATTTCAGTGCTAATTTGTAAACTTCTCTTGTAATAGTCGATGGCTTTTTGATACTCTCCTAACTTACAATAGGCATTTCCTAAATTTCCAATGTTATGTACTATTTCTGACCGATCTCCAATTTCAGTGCTAATTTGTAAACCACTCTTGCAATGGTCGATAGCTTTTTGATACTCTCCTAAATAACAATAGGTATTTCCTAAAAGTCGATTGTTACTTGCTATTCCTGACCGATCTCCAATTTCAGTGCTAATTTGTAAACCTATCTTGCAATAGTCGTTGGCTTGTTGATACTCTCCTAAATTACAATAGGCATTTCCTAAATTTGCATTGGTACTTGCTATTGCTGACCGATCTCCAATTTCAGTGCTAATTTGTAAACATATCTTGCAATAGTCGATGGCTTTTCGATCCTCTCCTAAAAGACAATAGGCATTTCCTAAATTTCCATTGTTATTTGCTATTCCTGACCGATCTCCAATTTCAGTGCTAATTTGTAAACCTCTCTTGTAATAGTCGATGGCTTTTTGATACTCTCCTAAACGAAAATAGGCATTTCCTAAATTACCATTTATAGTTGCTATTCCTGATCGATCTAAAATTTCAGTGTTAATTTGTAAACCTCTCTTGTAATAGTCGATGGCATTTTGATACTCTCCTAAACTAAGATAGGCATTTCCTAAACTTACATTGTTACTTGCCATTGTCAACCGATCTCCAATTTTAGTGCTAATTTGTAAAGCTCTCCTGAAATAGTCGATGGCTTTTTGATACTCTCCTAAACGAAAATAGGCATTTCCTAAATTTCCATTGATCATTGCTATTACTGAGCTATCTCCAATTTCAATGCTAATTTGTAAACCTCTCTCGTAATAGTCGATGGCTTTTTCATACTCTCCCAAACTAAGATAGGCATTTCCTAAATTTCCATTGTTAATTGCTATTCCTGACGGATCTCCAATTTTATTACTAATTTCTAGACCTTTCATGTAATAGTCGATGGCTTTTTTATTCTCCCCCAACCTAAGATAGGCATTTCCTAAGGTTGTGCAGCACAAAGCTTTCCCCGAAATGTTTTTAAGTTCATATGCAATGTTTTCCGCTGTTAGTGTGTATTCTATTGCTTTTTTGTAATGCGAAGAAAAAGTATATGATTTTCCTATTTCAACAAGGATGAACATTCTTTGCTCTTTCTCATCTATAGAATCATCTAACAATTTCTCAACTGCAAGGTAGTACTTTAACAATTCAAGCGGTTCCACGTTAATATTAACTATGGATAATAGTAGTTGTTTTTTTAGTATTAATTTTCCTTGAAGAATTTCAATTGATCTATCTGTTATGAACACAAAATCACTTTTTCTTCCTTTCTCTATCAGTATTTTTGCCGTCTCAGCAACAAACATAATTGTCTTCAAAATGCCTCCATTTCTGCTTTGAAATATCTGTCATGAAACAAAACATAATTAAACTCATAGTGATTGAGGTATATGTACTAGGCGGGAAGCGAAGCATTGTAATAAAAATGACCCACAAAATCTAACCTACCAAATCAATTAATTAATTAATTAATTAAATTTTAAATATTGATTAATAAAATAAATTAATAAAAAATTAATCAATTGATTTTTATTTTATTAATTCAATATTTGAATAATTCGAAAATCATTATTAAACATATTACTGTAATTCAACCCATCATCGGTCTAATCTCTACGAAGTAACGTGAAGTAGAGCGCGGGAAACCAGAGCATTCAGTTCGAGCGTTGATTTCAGAGTATTTGATTGTTCTTTGCTTCGCTCAGCTCGCTGTAGGAAGAAACAAAATCAAACAATGGAGAACGAAAGGGGAAAACACGACCTATCAGTAGGGGCGGCGGAATGTGGGGGGGGGGGGGCTAGGTTGGCTATAGCCCCACCTCCAATCTCCAATAATTATGGTGGGGTTAAGCCCCCCCCCCCCCCCCCCCCCCCCCCCCGCAAAAAACTAGTTATACTTTGCAACCAAATTATCGATATTGGGATAATTATGTGAAAACTATACAAATTGCAAACCCATCTTGTCTCATGGGCACTGAGTCAGGGCCTCCTTTGACAATCGCCATTTGTCATACGTTCATATTATGTACGTCTAGTACGTATTCCATATAAGGAAGTGGCCTACGAGCAAATACAAAGCATTGACGAGCAAATACATTGCCCTCATGTTCGATTATCCACTCTTTTTAATAAAACTACGTTCGCTAGCCGGATAAGTTGTACGCTGTAAACAGATCATTTATCTTTGTTTTAATATACATTGCATATTGTAGCTTTAGGAGTTGAAGACAACCGAAAGTTCGTGTTTTGGTTTACAAGATGATATCCGTAATACGAAAATTACATTTTTTGGCAAGTTCGATCATACGCTTTTAAAGAGAACTAAGTTAGCCATCATTTAACTTTCCTTTAATATATTCTATAGCTTTGTAGGCGAAAGTTTGTATTTTTGTTTTGAAGATGGCGTGCGTATTACGAAAATTATATTTTGGTCATGTTTGAAAATCCACTTTTAAAGAAAACTTTTATAAAAGACTTTATAAAGGTTAGGGTTAGAAAACTCGTTAGAGAGGGGTTAGCTATGGACCTTTGTTGTTTTGGGGTTGGTTACAATCCAATTAACTAGGAGGCTGGTACGAGGGTGCAACGTGTCAGCTATTTGCGTGTTAATTCACTCTATTTGCTCGTCAATGCCTTCTATTTGCGCCTCCTTGTAAGGAATACGTACTAGATACCCCTAACCATACGTTAAAATTAATTATCCAGTTTATGCCCAGTAGGTTGCACGCATTCTTGATGCCAAGACATCCTCGCGTCGGAGATGGTTGCAAGTTTGGGAGACTGTGACAAGTTGATCACCGACGCATGCGCTCTCAAAATATTAGAAATGCCATTTCAGAGTATTTGCATTTTCAAACATTTACAGGGGGAATTCCAGGGGTTCGGATCCCTAGCAATCGCAGGCGTTGCCCTCCGCTTTGCGGTCAGTCCCCGACCGCTAAAAATCTTCCATCGCCCTTGCCTATCAATCTCGGAAGACGAACTTGCAGATGTTACAGAATCTACAAAAGGAAACAAGAAACTATAATGGCCTGCTTGGCTGTTATGAATGAAAATATGCGGTGGCTATGAGCGAATCGCTAAAAAGGTTACAGCCCGATAACACGGAGAACCTGCCTGAAAAAGAAAATATTTGCCTCGAGAGGAAAACCTCAATGATAATGAGGAAGACACACAATAGGCAATGATAAACTGCTGAACCAGCAGGGAAATAAGCGCCATAAAGTCGTTAACAACGAAATAATATAAATGGCAGTGATGGCGCCAAAGGCGATCGATCAGGTAACAGATGACCCTTAACTCGAGGAGATCGCCCATAAATGAAGGGGGGAAATGACCCTAAAATTTTCGAGCAGTTGTCAAAAATTATAAACTCACGATGGCTGAATAAGCTCAGTGAGGAACAACTGCGGCAGAAATTGGACAAACATCTGCGTTCAGTCAACTGCATGTGAACGACTTATAACCCCGAAGGTGAACACGAAGGTTTGGGGACGTCTAGACTCCGGCGGAGTTGGTAACACAACCGCAAAATGAACAGACAGGATGCTGAAGACTCGTGCAAAGAAAGATATGGAAAGCATAATCCAAATGAACATGGATGCTATTGCTATTATGGGCACATCAGCTTCGACTTAGCTCAACGAAGGCGTGACGCTATTCGTCCATGAACACTCAACAAAGGTTATACCTCGCTTTGTGCTTCACACGTACCTGTGACCACTATGCTCTTTGGAGACGAATTACAAACACAACTTAATCACATCCGTGCCTCCAATAAAATAAGAAATACGGCAGGTACATCTCCGTCGCACATAAGAGAGCTTCCAGACCACAACAATCATCGACGAGGCCTGGAAACCGCCTGCGGGCGGCAAACATCCTCACAAGAGGAATTATTACAAGCCAAATTCCAACCAAGCAGTGGACCAGAAACAACGTCCAATGTTTTGACTAAAATACATTCCTTCCGTCAGCTATATTAAACATAAAGTTGGAGTGATTAATGGAGGAAATTTAGCCAATTATCTTATAGAACGGAAGGCTTTAACGTCAAACCCAGAAATTCTGGAGACTGGTCAAATAATTGAATTTGACACAATTCCTCTGCAGCCAAAACCTCTGACGCACATTAAGTTTTCAGAGGCACAAACCGAATCGGTTGAATCAGAATTTACAAAGCTTCTAAACAAAGGTGTTATTACACTGTACACACGTGAAATTGGAGACCTTATATCTCCACCATTCATTTGACCAAAAAAGGATGGCTCCCTTAGAATGATTTTGAACTTAAAATCTGTCAGTAAACACATTACATACCACCATTATAAAATGGACAGCATATGGACTGCAATAAGATTGATGACTCCTGGATGTTATATGGCATCCATAGATTTAAATGATGTATATTACTCAGTGCCAATCCACATTGAATTTCAAAAGTACTTAAAATTTCAGTGGAAAGGGAAGATTTATAAATTTGTATGTTTTCCAAATTGGCTAGCTCTATGTCCAAGCTCTTAAAACCAGCATTTGCATCCTTAAGAGATCAAGGTCACATTTGTGTTGTATTTATTGATGATTCCTTGTTATTATCTGATCAATATGATACCTGCATCCAAAACATTGTGGCCACTATAACTTTATTCGACAAACTGGGATTTGTTGTCCACCCAGATAAGTCGATTTTCCTTTCTAGTTGTCATTTGAGATACACGTGAGAGATGTTGTATGTTAGATTGTATTTGTTTGATTGACTAGAAGAGAACACGCACGCTTGCAGTAAACGAGTACCGTAAACAATTCGTACCAAGTAAATATTAAGCATAATAAAGCTTTTTAGACAACCTGAAACATGGTGTCAGTATTTTAAGAATCCACTGAGCACAGTAACATCATGGAAGCTTACGATTCCGAAGAAACAATGCCAACAGCGAGTGGCGCCACAAATTCTCAGCTTTTGTTGCCTGCCGGTCGTGTTTGTGACAATTATGCCATTGTCGAAAGAACAAAATGTCAACAAAAAATCAAGCTGACAAAGTATTAAAATGTACAACTCAGCCATCATCCCTGCCGGAAAATGCAACATCCAACTGCAACATCCAATCACCAAAAAGAAACAAAGTCCAATTCACGATGACGCCAAAAGCAACCTCCTGGAATGTAGCACGGTCCAAGGCCTGGGACTAATCCGCACCTTTCAGCCAGACAACCTTATGGAGCACATTGGCCAAGTTGCGGTGGACACCGGTGACCACACCTCGTCGAGCTCAGCCGGACTGACCGTAAAATATATCATAACCGGTGACGTATTCGAGGGACTTGGCCTACTTGTCCCGGAGTTACATCTCGAAGTCAACGAAGATGCTACTCCAGTTCAGATCCCACCGCGCAAAATTTCAGAGTTACTCAAACAAACGTTAAAATCTCATATAGAAGATCTTGTGATGCATGACATAATAGAGTCTGTCAAATCCACGACAGATTGGGTTAGCGCGATCGTGGTCGCTCCAAAAAGTAACGGCAAAATCCGCCTATGGATTTTTTGAAGAAATTCTGATGGATACACCTCTAAAATATGATATTTCATTTACTGTGCATCTATAATTCTTAGTAATTACAGGTTCCATTCACATAGAAAATTAAATCCCCAGTACTGTACATACTGTAGGGGTTTGACTAATTTTAAAAGTAGCATGCTCACTTGAAGAAGTATTGTAGATAGGTAAACTCATCAAGTGCATATAATATGAACTTCATAATATGAAATTCTAAAAGTATGCAGTTGGTGGTGATGATTTGGAAAGTATGGCTAACCAGAGTTTGCCGGTTTCTAATGAATTCCTGAATATAAATACCCAATCTCTATAAAAAATTTAAATATTAAAATTATATATAATAATTATATTGGTCTGCCAACATGCATCTTGATATTCATAATTTTCTCTTCGTGTTTCTCTGAGGATGATTGTGAAATAGAATTGAAATACTGCGCACATCCTCACATCTCACTGTAACTTGGTTTTCACAATTTTTGAAACCAGGTCAGGTGTTGTCATTCACAATGAGAAAAAGAGCATAAAATTATGGTTTGTCATTGTCATTGTTAATGATCTTAAAATTACGTACCAAATCGAAAGTGGGGGATCCAAATACGAAAGTTTCTACGAAGATCGACAAATCCAACAGGCAACGCAGAAGACACAGATGAGAGCCTCACATACCCAGAGACGCAATCTGAGGTAGATACTGCTCCGAATACCAATAGCGAAGAACGCAGTGAAACTCCATAAATACAAACAGGGAATACAAACACAACTAGAGCTGCTGAACCAACCGGACCGACAACAAAAACACGTAGTGGTCGGAACGTCAAGAAACCCTCCAGATTTGGATTTGATTAACTTAGTGTAACTAATGCCGCAAAAACATCGGACAGAAACCTTTCCATAAAGAAGGGAAGATGTTGGACGGTTTGTCGTTTAATTAACTTATGTGTCATTTGAGACACACGTGAAAGATATAAGAGAACATGCACACTTGCAGTAAACGAGTATCGTAAACAATTCGTACCAAGTAAATAAGCATAATAAAGCTGTTTTTAGACTGCTCAAATAATTGTTTTCTTGGGATTTATCCTGGACTCCATTCAAATGACTGTGTCACTGACCCCAGAACGGGCACTCAAATTAAAAGAATCTTGTCAAAACTTGATAAAAGCTGGTTGTTCCTCAATACGGGAAGTAGCACAAGTGCTGGGGCTCATGACCTCCAGTTTCCCAGGGGTAATGTTTGGGCTACTCCACTACTTATAGTCCCTTGAGATGGGCAGCACACTGGCTCTAAAACTGCAAAAGGGTAATTTTGATAAGAAAATATCCATTTCACATGAATCATTAACTGAAAACATGTCAAGCTGCTTGTGGATAACACCACAGCAGTAGCAACAATTAACCAAATGGGTACTTGTCATTACAAAGCCAACAGTGGCCTTGCTTGTCAAATATGGGAGTTGCGTATAGCAAAGACCCAGCAGACCCACAAGCAGTACATCCACTACACAAAACACTAGACCTTCTATGTTGCCACTTGTCGGGGATCTCCTCATTAGGAGAGGAATTTCGGCTGGTGCTACAGAGGTCACCTACATTCCTAGCGATGTGGAACGAAAAAACAATATAGAACATATCTACCGAGATGAGAAATTTGCTGTAGTTCAAGGAACCCATTTGTGCAACTGTAGAAGATGGGATAGAATTCCTTTATACAGAGTATGACAAAGGATTACCTTACAGTGCAATAAACACAGTAAGACGTGCACTTTCTAAAGTAACTCTTCTCCCTGGTGGATGCTCCTTTCGCAGTCACCCTTTGGTTTGTCGGTTTTCAAAAGGAGTTTTCGAATCCAGACATTCTATAAT
This sequence comes from Chrysogorgia sp. JL179-B06, assembly GCA_035772405.1. Lineage (NCBI taxonomy): Eukaryota > Metazoa > Cnidaria > Anthozoa > Scleralcyonacea > Chrysogorgiidae > Chrysogorgia > Chrysogorgia sp. JL179-B06. The sequence goes on from JAYKKM010000294.1 coordinate 647,360, forward strand.
GATACTTGGAATATATCTGTGGTCCTAGACTATCTGCAAACACCAGGCTCTGCTGAGGTTTTAAGTCTCCAAGACATTATCTATAAAACTATTATGTTAGTTGTTTTGTTATCTGGTCAAAGATGCCAATCTGTACATGAATTAACAGTAAGTAGCATAAAGGAGACTGATGATAAGATAACCTTTAAGATTAGTAAACTGTTAAAGTTTTATGACACAACAATAGAAGATACATGTACTTCTAACTTTTATGAACCCTTGTTGTCATCTTATAGCAATATAAAGCAATAAATTGGTGTTTTTTGTTGTGAACGAATTTGCTGTTCATGAACACTTTGCTTTAAAATCTCATGTGACCTCGTAGCGACTAGATCAATGATGAAGTAGAGTTAGCTAGAAAATTAAACGAGGCTTACCTGTAAGAGTCATTAGGAGTCATTGGTCAGGAGCGGAGATGTCACATCCCTACCCTTAAATATGACATAATATCAGGGATCTTATTGTCCCACCCAATTAAGGGTAAATGTGTCCATTAACAGCTTGTTTTAAACACTGAATGCTCTGGTTTCTCGCCCTCTATCTCACGTGACTTCTCTCCTGATCTGAGACTCGTGGAATTTCAATCAAACTTCACCTTACAGGTAAGTCTCGTTTAATTTTCAAATTATTAGTTAGGTATGATGATGTCACGAAAGGTTTGCAACTATCACATGTACCTATTTCATACATGTTTGGGCTTTTATACATTTATATTCCTAATATTATTATGCTTAATATTATCACCAGCTAAATGTTATCTTGATGCCATTTCCCCTTGTTAAAGTTTGTTAACTATTCACAGGAAGTGACGTCGACCCAGAGATGCGCAAAGACATTGTACACCGACTCAACATATTGAATAATTTATTAAAATTATTTTGACTACAAGGATCTATTTTAGACCTACAAAGACTCTCAACTTAAAAAAGCCCTGAGCACGGCTTATAATATTTAAGTACTTTAAGTACGAAAATATTGAAGGGTCCTATATGGACATTCCCTAGAAGAGGCCTAAATGCTAGTGGCTTTAATGAAACCCACTAATTATTTTTCATTATTTATTTATAATTTGTTTAATAATTAAAAGCATAAACCACGATGTGCCAAAAACGACAGTGGAAATACATGAGTTAGATTCTAGTAGTTACATCAATTTACTCACTTCATCTCGTATTTTCTGAGAATCAAAACGTTCTTGAGCGGATGCCATTTTGTAGCGTCTTCAATGCTCAATGTAATATTTTCTGTAAGATAAAAATAAATAAAGACAAATTAAAACGTGCAGTTTAAGTAGTAGTGGTAGTAAAACATTTATTTCAATAGGGTAGTCTCATCAGACAGCAAAGCAGTCTGTTATCAAAGAGAGCCCTATATAAAAAAAAACAAAAAACATATAATACATACATGACACAGTTATTTAGATTGGGAAGAATAAATAGTACAATAGTACAACTAAGCAGAACAAAAATTATTAAAAACTATACTTCCATTAAAATAAAAGGATTTCTTTGCACCTTCCGTCTTACTCACTCTCGGTACGTACAATAGATTGCTCCGCCTGGTTATACGTGTAACAATATCACGATTAAAAGTAAAGTAATTATTTTAAAATGTTGGGACATGACCCTTTAAACACTTATTAACTAAAGTGAAAACATGTTTATCGCGCCGACTGTTTAAAGACTCCTAGGGTAATTTCTCCAATGCAGGGTCACTCCTTTCTAGTTTCATTACCATTCTTGCTGATCGGCGTTGTCCTACTGTAGATTGCAACATCCCCAAACACTGTCACAATAATCAAATATCGGTAAAATATATGATTTATACATAAGGTTAGCTGCATGCGTTGTAATGTTTCTTCTTATTCTGCTCAAGGCACCAATTCTCTTGGATGCCTTTTTCATAATATGCTTGACATGCTCCTTCCAGGATAGGCATTCGTCCATGACAACTCCAATACATATTACACATTTATGCAGATATTAAAATTCGTTATAGAAGCCAATTTCCTCGAAGATCCAAATAGAACGCATTCTGTCTTGTCAGTATGGAGGAAAAGCTTATTCACAACAAGCCAGTCATACATGGAATCAAGTTCATCACAGATCACCTTCTCAATTTCATGGATATCCTTCGCACCAAAAAAAATTATCCTATCATCCGCATAAATTAAGATACAGTGCTGCATTTACGAACTATATCTCGAAGATCGTTAACGAAAACAACAAAAAGTGGTGGACCCAAGATTGATCCCTGCGGTTTAAAACATTCACACTTCCCGCTCCCGAAGAGCGTACATTGCAGGATAATACAGAGTGTTGTATTGCACGTCGGTATATTGAAAGACAATACTTGGCATTCAGTAAAATTTGATTTCTACAACATATACTTTGTTGCCAAAATGGAACATAATTCTCCATCCTCATATTCCATTGCATACGTCTGCGATCCTCATGTTCTGCTATCCTCATATAAACTACAGCTGTGAGTGTGAAACTTTGTGAACGTATGGGACCTTCGGAACTGGATCGACCCATTCCCACCCCACAAGTGAGAAAGAGTGAGAGAGGATGAGAAAGAGAGAGAGTGAGAAAGGATGAGAATGAGAGAAAGAGATAGAGAGTAATACTAGCCTGTCTGCATAGTTCTAGGTCGCCCGTTGGCGCAGTACCTGAAAAATCTCCTTGTTAGGATGATGACACCACGGAAAACCAACGGGAAACCAACACAGTGTACTCCCAAGTTTAATTGATAAATCTTCAGACGCGGTTATCGGAAAATGACGTTAACGGGACAACCATGATTGGCTTCTCAACTGGTTGTCATCTTGTGAACGGCCTAAAGTGATAAAAACAACATTAACCCTAAAAAATAAAAATATATCACACTATTCCAAGTTTAGATTTATTGCTAGGTCACTGTATGTAATTTCAATGGAGAAATAACCAGTAAAAGCAAGAAATACAGGAAAGATTAACCCGCAAATGAATGTAAATAATGCAAGGTCAAAACTTGAACAATAATTAACAAACAATATATTTTGGAAAAACACGTCGAGTTTCACATTGACACATTTTAATACTGAAATTTTAGAGGAACATGTTGTCAAACTTCTGTTGCGAAAAACTCAGCGAAAACGTGTTTTACATAAACTGATGTAGTTTCTGGAGATACTGAGTTATTTTTCTAGTAAATATATTTGTAAAGCGTTTTAACTTCACTGTCAAAGTTGCTAACCTGAATAATTGTCCGCCATCTTGGATTTTTTATATGAGTGTGACGTCACAACCGAGGCAAAGCGAAATTTTTATCCAGCGATCCTCATGTCTGAATAACTTTGCGTCTACGTTGTTTAGCAATTTAATCGCTATGTTATCTGTGGCGGACTTTTTGGCTGTGTTTGGTCATTTGTGATGTCACAACATATCTCCGCAGCGACGATCCCGATAGTTTGAAGCGAAGATCGCGATATTACTGCAAACTGAGCAAGAAGTAACATGCAGGTGATGTGATTTAGTACTAATGCTGCTCCTTCGCCTGTTGAGGCAAAATAACTCGGCCGTTGAGGCTAACTACAACTTGCCCGTTGAGGCAAATTATAAACAATATGATTTGGAATGGGAATAACGATTGAGAAGTACAGAGCTCTAATTGGTGCGCACAATATTATTGCAACAGCCAAATAGGATACCTCTCATCTCAAAGGTATTATTTGGAATACAATGCTAATATTGATATTATATTGTACCGCAGTGTATTTTTAATAGCTTATATTGTATGTTGCATTATTATTAAGAATGGCAAATGATGTTGTGGGAAATCTGGGACCTACTGTTCATGGTATAATTTACAATGTTTATGATACAATCGATTTTAGTCAAGACAATTTGGAGAAAATGGTAGTAAACAATGTGTATAGCTATGTCACTGAATGCAATAATGTATACTCAAGTAAAATATATTACAACTTGGGATTTACGATTTTTAAATACCTTATTTATTACGGGTCTATTAAGGGTCTATTCGTACGGTAGGAAATAATATATTAGGCGTTCGTTCCCAAACCGCGATTTCCGGTCGAATTCTATAAAAAAATAATTTACCTTTTCTGTATATATTTTTTTGGTTAGGATTTTGTTTAGGTTTAGGGTTAGTGTTTTGGTGATATTAGGGTTAGCGTTGCGTTGAATTCGAAGAGACTACCGCACGAATAGCAAATAAATGTTGGCGTACGGCTACCGTTCGAACAGCTACTTCATTCCTATTTATTATGTGCTGAAAATACATTTAACCTTTATACTTGCATAAGTAATGCCATTAAAAAGGTTTTTGCTATTAACTTATGTGCCAGAATTTATTTCAATTAATGATTAAGTTTATTAGTACAATGTAGTGACTCCTTTGATGGTGATGTATTTATGATAATAGACGGCCGGCCAGCTCGAGCTAAAACGCTCGAAAAAAACTTTGATGGCATTTTTTGTTACAAGCAGGTAACCATGCCAGATCGTTTCTAATAACCTTTGTGTTGAAGGTGAGGGAGGTTACCACTCGCGTTTTGAGCTTTTAATGTAAAATTTTGATGCTTTTCTTCAGCCTCCGTACGCTCTTCGAGTCCGATGAAAAGTTTCAAGCGGATGTTCTTTACTGTTGCTATGCAGCGAGTATGGAGTTCTGATTGGCTGCCTTGAAACTGTCAACCAATAAGCGCGCGTCGCCCCAGTACTTTTATAATTTTACACCGCCAAATGGAAGTGATGGGTGAATTAATGGCCGGATTCGCCGGAATCGATTCGTGTGACAGGTTATTGATGAAAACAATCCGCTTTATGGTTACCGTACAAGAAGACAAAGGTATTTGAAACTGCTGGTATACTGTAAGTCCACGTGCGTGGAGAATTTCAACTGCTCTACCTAGTAAACTACTCTATGATGCACTTTGCAGTACCTCAAAAACATAGAATCAATCCATTCTGCAGTGTTTACATATCCTTTCTTATTCACATTATTACATGCTTAACCTCTTTACACAGGTATTTGGGTCTGCTGGTATACTGTACCTAGTCTAAAACTACTCTAGGATATATATGCACTATAAATAGGGCATATTCATATTCAAATAGTGTATACAGTATTCATATCTAATTCACATTCAGTTCAAATATATATGGCATGCAGTTCATATGTAGTTCAAATTTATCAGTATAGCACTTTAATATTTTTGTTCTCGACATTTGCTTGTTAGAGTGTTTATATATATATATATCGTTTCTTATTCACATCATCACATGTTTACTTTACTCTCTTCTGAAAGTAAAACTCTTGAAGCATTCTCACTGGTAGCAGTCTGATTTTTAACTTTGACTTCAAAACATAAATGTGTTAGTTTTAAATGTTTCACATGTGCACTGTATGAGTAAACTGACTATTGATCAGGATGTAAAAGTTAACTGCAACTTTTTTACAATTCATATTGAGACATTGCCAATGGTATGCACTGACAACATCTTGTGCATGCTACTATGCCCTCATCTACAGTGGCATTGCACAGTTGGCATTTGGACACTTCAATGTATGGCAATCCAGAACATCTCTACAGGCAGCTACCACAGATCTGGTCATTAATAGCTTACTGCATCATATTTTGATTGCATGACTTAGAAGCTGAAAGTAACAATGTTTCAGGAATCATGCTGTCTACCCAAATCAAAATCCATGCTTGCAAAAAAGAAAAACTATGTACTGTACAGAATCAGCTTCCATAAGTAATCTTGAAAAAAACTGGTACAACATGGGTTGGATATAAGGCACAGATGATGAAGAAGTTTTACAAAACAAAGATGTCATTAGAAAAGATTATGAATGCACAGCTAGCCCACAATTCATGGTATCTGGTATACCAAGCAAGTAGGATGCACATAATTCCAACACAAGTTTTACTTTGTTTGTTAACTTAATTCACATACTTTCACAAGGCCAACTGACAGCCAGGGTAGTAAAAAAATGGCCAGCATTGTGTATTGCTGTTACAGCTGAAATTTCTGGAACCATTGTTGTCTAGAGATCCACCTTAGATGTGAATAAAGCTTAATCCATCCAGGTTGGTCATTTCATTTTTCTGGTGCCTACAAAAGATGTATCTCCAAGTATGTTATATGCTGCACCTGCATCAATGCTGCTTTCACAAAAAAGATTGCCAAGTGATGGACTATGGAAAGATGAGAATATTGCAACATGTAACTTCATTATTGTTCCCAGGACCCAATCAAGTGGTTGTCACTGGACCCTAGTTGGTGTTGATATGCAACAAAGAAAGATCTTACATGTTGATCACCAATTCAAGTTGTGGATGTCAACATGAACAACAGCTGCCTGAAATTATGTTCTGGTTTGCCATACATTGAATTGTCCAAATGCCCACTATGCAAAGTCACTGTACATGAGGACAGAGTAGAGTGCACAAGATGTTGTTTATAGTGATACCACTGGCAACTATGTCTCAATGTGAATTGTACAGATCCAAAAGCTGCAGCTAACTTTTATTGTCAATCATTACATCCTGATCAATAGTCAGTTTACTCCATACAGTGCACATGTGAAACATTTAAAACTAACAAATTTATGTTTTGAAGTCAAAGTTAAAAATCAGACTGCAACCAGTGAGAATGCTTCAAGAGTTTTACTTTCAGAAGAGAGTAAAGTAAACATGTGATGATGTGAATAAGAAACGATATATATATATAAACACTCTAACAAGCAAATGTCGAGAACAAAAATATCAACTGCTTGAACTACATATGAACTGCATGCCAATGTGAATTAGATATGAATACTGTATACACTATTTGAATATGAATATGCCCTATTTATAGTGCATATATATCCTAGAGTAGTTTTAGACTAGGTACAGTATACCATTACCAGCAGTCCCAAATGCCTGTGTAAATAGGTTAAGCATGTAATGATATGAATAAGAAAGGATATGTAAACACTGCATAATGATAATGGATTAATTCTATGTTTTTGAGGTACTGCGAAGTGCATCATAGAGTAGTTTACTAGGTAGAGCAGTTGAAATTCTCCACGCACGTGGACGCTACAGTATACCAGCAGTTTCAAATGCCTTTGTCTTCTTGTACGGTAACCATAAAGCGGATTGTTTTCATCAATAACCTGTCACACGAATCGATTCCGACCATTAGTTCACCCATCACTTCCATTTGGAGGTGTAAAATTATAAAAGTACTGGGGCGACGCGCGCTTATTGGTTGACAGTTTCAAGGTAGCCAATCAGAATTCCATACTCGCTGCATAGCAACAGTAAAGAACATCCGTTTGAAACTTTTCATCGGACTCAGAGCGTACGGAGGCTGAAGAAAAGCCTCAAAAGTTTACCTTAAAATCTCAAAACGCAAGTGGTAACCCCCCTCACCTTCAACACAAAGGTTATTAGAAACGATCTGGCATGGTTACCTGCTTGTAACAAAAAATGCCATCAAAGGTTTTTTTTGCAATCTTGGCCGGCCGTAACAGACAATGAACCATTTTACTCACTGACGAGTGCTCTAAATAAAATATTTTCTCATTTTGAATTGAATTATCAACAATGTTTTTTTACTGTAACACAGCAGCAATATCCACGTTTTCTGAAGATTTTGTGATTCTCATTCAGGAAATATATATGGCATGCCAGACCCATGTGGAAAATTTGTATTTAATTAATGTTGAAGGTATCCAGAACGTATTTCAAAATTTGATTAAGATGGACAGCCATGTAGTTAATTGTGGCAATAATTTATTTTGCAATAATAATTTCTAACTACTCAGAAGAGTTAACTTAATGCAATAATCTGTTAAGGTAATTTTGTAAAAGCTCAGTTGATAATATAATGTACATTTAAAAGATTTTAACACAGTCATCCAGGACAATATGACTTAAATTGCAATTATGTAAGATATATGTAGAATTATTACTAGATACTGTATGATTGCATCGGTATTCACACTCAAGGAAAAATAACATTGGATGCTAAAAACTGATCCAAATACTAACCCTAATGCTAACTTCAATAGTAACCGTAGACAATTTTAAACTTCAAAATTAAAATTGAGTTATATTCCTGTATAGAAAAATTGAACTGGTTTGAAAAATCTAAAAAAATGGTTTTAGTGTTACAGTGTAGACATTATACCTGTGTAACAGTAAACACTAAATATCACTATCCAATGCAAAATCCTTTCTTTTCGATTGTTTATTTTTGCTATTTAGCACTAATTAATTTTATCATTCACTTTGTTTCTATCCTGAATTTTGATTGGTTAGTTTACCTGCAAATAACTGACTGCAAATAATTTTCTCAGCATGCGCAATTGTAAAATTTTCCTTTTGCTGCAAATAATTTTCTGAGAACGCGCACTAGCAACAGCTGTAGCATTTCAAAGAATTTTCGCAACCGTGTTTGTTTTCATGCGAACAAAATTACGGCAGCTAGATTTCCTAGCTCAGCTGTCGGATAACGAAAATGAATTCGTCTATCGCAAAATATCATGATTTGTCAGTGTCTCGCGATAAGTTATTTGATAGCTCTCCACTGATAGCTCGCCAATGACAAATCATGATATTTTGCTTAGACTCATCCAATAATTGATAAAGAACTGTTAATATGTATAATATCTGCACTCTACCATACAGCAAAATAATATTAAAGTTTATGATAATTGTTCAATAAAACACCCAAAATCCAAGTTGTCTAATAACTCAAGACCAAGTGCTAATTTTAAAAAAACTACAATGCCGATCGGTAGTGTAGCACAGTGCCCATGTATGCACTCAATGTATCAGATAAATAATGGGATATACCGCTAATGGGTGTATAGTATTACCACAAGAAATATAAGAAATTATTAGTCAGTTTATAATGGTTAATATATCTGCACCAGTCCACCAATTACTGTATCTGCACTAGTCCACCAATTCATGTTAAAGTAATGATTTTCCATCACCTGAAATCATTATAGCAATCACTTCCAACAAATGTAAATACCAAATATTAATTGTTTCCAGTTTTACTACTATGCATCTGTGCCACGATAGTAATTTTTCCTTGAAACGTCTTGTGAAATCGTAAACAAGACATGAATGCGGTATTCTTGTTTTTTCAGGGAAACAATAAAATAACTTGCCCAATTTCGATGCGCAATCCAGGTATAGAGATATAGGTATGTATATATATATATATATATATATATATATATATATATACATATATACATGTATACATGTATATATATATATATATATATATATATATATATATATATATATATATATAATATATATATATATATATATATATATATATATATATATATATATATATATATATATATATATATATATATATATATATATATATATATATATATATATATATATATATATATATATATATATATATATATATATAGATATATATATATATATATATATATAATATATATATATATATATATATATATATATAGATAGAGAGAGAGAGTATATATATATATATATAGAGAGAGAGAGAGAGAGAAAGAGCGAGAGAGATCAGAGCCCTAACCATGGTCCTGGGATATTCAGCCGAGTATAATTTATTCATCTAAATCTGAATGCTGTCTTCAAATTTTACAGCAAATTAGAAGTGATAGTTTTCGCTAAATTGGATAAGACCACAAAAATTATCATATCTAAACACCCAGAAATTCTGGGTGTCATGTGACCAGCCGATCCCAGGCCATTTTCCCCGACCTTCCACCGTGGATGCAAAATTCCCTGGGAACGAGGTTGATCTACAAATATACGACGTGACATGTCTGAGGGCCATTTTCGCCGACCTTCCGCCGTGGAGGCAAAATGCCCTGGGTACGAGGTTGTTTGCAGATAAATTGCAAAAGGCCGTTTCGTCGTAGATTTTGAAAGTTTTCTCGATCAATATATATTTAACCGATTTCAATTCTGACATCAGATTTGGAATTATCGAGTCTAAATACATAATATACATGTCTATACCAGAACGTACATACCCTTCGTAAAAACCTGTTTATGTACTTAGAAATTAATCGGCAATCACGATCGCTTCGTCGCATATTATTTTGAACGTTATCTCGGTCAATATTTAACCGTTTTCAATTCTGAAAATAGATCAGTAATTACAGAGTTTAAATTATCCTATTATGTTACGCAAACATGCATACCATCCATAAAACCTGTTTATGTAGTTCGCTTTCAATCAGTGGCGTGGTGGCCAGCCAAAACGTAGCAGAATGTAAAAAAAAAAAAAAATTTAATTTAAAAAAAATTTCTCTCTTACCCCAATTAATATTTATAATTTTAGTATCTGTTTTTTCTCTTGGACAGTGATTATTATTAGAACTATGCCTCATTAAAAACTCGATCTTGCATTTATATGCTTTATATTAGCCATTTTTAGGTTTTCGTCAAACGAGTTGTGCGATTATTATAGTGTATAAACGCAAATACGCAATGCGAAAGCTGACATGAAGGAGCCCACAAATACCGCTGTACGTACTGAACCTTTGTGAGATTATATTTACCGCGCGCTACTCTCTCCTCCGCAGAGGCTTCTCTTTTTTTACTAATTCCGTGGAAGCGAGGGAGGCGCAACCGGGAAGGCGCGGGCCCCGCGCACTTTAGTATTGCCCGCGCCCGTTGGCCAGTCCGCGCCTTCCCTGTCGCGCCTCCCTCGCTTCCACGGAATTAGTAAAAAAAAAGAGAAGCCTCTGCGGAGGAGAGTCGCGCGCTACGAAACGCAATGATCTTACGATAATACGATATGCTAATGCTTCTGGTTCTGTCAACGGTAACGCAGGTAATAATCATAATCCTTTTGCTGCTTTTTTGAATGTTCATTATCATTTATTAACATTTATTCCGTTTTAACTCAATTATTGATTGATACAAGAATTGTTAATGTGTTTTCTGCAAGAAACTTTAAACATAACACATTCATATTCACTGAACTGCAAAGAAGTTAAAGCACTCTCGCTGACACATTCACATTACTATTTACTTCTTTACTTTTAATTAGTACAATGTGATTCTTAAAACGTTTAAACAATTGTTAGGAAAGTTTGTAAAATAATTGTGTTAATCAGTAATCATACGTTCTTTACTTCTACTACACTTTTATTTAAACTTCCGAATTTATTCCAGTCCTAAAGGGCGGTGCCGTGCCTGTTGATTCCGAACGAAGGAACGAACGAACGAACTCAGTTCAACTCACACACAGAATATAAAGCGTTGCTGACGGCACTGCAATTAATTCGTTCCTATAGACCTTTTTAATAAGTCTGGCGTCAGCAGCCCTATGACGTAGTTTGCGGTAAAGGGAAGCCCCGCACGGTCATTATGTTTGCTTCATTTTAAAGCCACAAGGAAGAAAGCCTCGAAAATGGTAAGTTTTACGTAATTATCTTTAGTTAATGCTAAAAATTAATTCTATGTTTATGATAGTTTATATTATTATTGTTATTTGTTTAAGTCTTACCTTAGTTTAGCTGGTAAACTCATACATTCATCAACGTACGACCTTTGCTTACTCCTGTTGTAAAAAATAATAATAATAATGTCTTTTTTAATATCAATTGATAAAATACATATCAAAAGTTACATCATCGTAATTTTACAAAAACTTATGTAAGTCACATAATACACATGAACATATAAAAAGGATAAAAGAACTACAATCAAGAATTTACAAAGAAAGATTATATTTAAAAATACATCTATTTATAAAACTATTTTTAAAACGTTCTGTGGAGATTTTAGGCCATTGAGCTTCCTGCTTCCTTAGTTGAGAGTATATGGTTTAGTTTTGGGAAAGATATCTCTTAAAGGGTGGTTGGCTTGGTTACAAACTTTTTTAAATATAGTACGGTCAGACCATTCTACGAGAGAGTATATATTAATATGACTGGATATATAGTTTCGTTTATAACAACGTGTAAGGAAGTTTTGAATAATTGTTAGTTCCGGAGGTGAAGCTGCATAGACGGATAAGGCATACGTGAGCTGAGACAGAACCAAAGACTTAAACAGGAGATCAATTTCATTTTGATTGTATCCATTCTTTCTTAAATTTCTGATAACAAATAGACATTTGTTCGCCTTCACCAGTTTTTCCTTAATATGTATCCCAAATCGGCTAGTCGGTTCAAAAGTTACCCCAAGAATTTTGATGTTGGAACATCTTTTGATGGTTTCAATTGGCGCTATAGCGTTAGCGTTCCCTTTCTTTACAAATAGCAGCTCTTTACTTTTAACCTCGTTACAGGGCATGGAGTTAGATGACCAGTCTCTAAATTCCTTTATGGCCTGGTGGGTTTCATCTCGGATGGTCTTCAAGATAGGTACCAGTATGGAAGAATCATCAGCAAATTTGAGAAGGGTGGTGGTAGGACAGTTGCACATCTCAAGATCATTAATAAATAAGTTAAACAAGTGTGGCCCGCTCACACTTCCCTGCGTAGTTCCTTTATTAACATGTTTCCATTCACAGACAGTTCCTTGAAAAACAAGTCTTTGTCTTCGATTGCTAAGGAAACTTAGACACCAATTTATTAAATAAGGATTCATGGGAAGAGATTTCAACTTACTACTAAGTAATATATGTCTAACATTGTCGAAGGCTTTAGAGAAGTCCATAGCAATTAGTCTAACCGCAGTGCAATTTGGGTCATCAAGTGTTTGCAAATACTTATGTTGTAACTTGATCAGTGCATCCGTACTGCATCCTCCAGTGCGGTAAGCAAACTGAGAACTGGATAAGTTCGATTCAAAAGATTTCCTACTGTGCAAACGATAAACTATCCTTTCGAAACATCTTGCAATGACTGGGGTAACATTTATACCTCTAAATTCGCAAAATTCAAAAGGATTTTCCGTTTTAGGTAAAGGGTTTATGTTTGCTGTTTTCCAAGATGAAGGCCAGGTATACGACGAGAGTGATAAATTCCAGACTTTTGTAACAACAGGTGCAAATATATCTGCATGATCTCTCCAGACCCAAAATGGAATATGATCAGGTCCAGTTGCAGTTCTTTTTATCTTCGACAAGGCAGGTAGGACTTCTGTTTCATGCATTTGAGGTGGTTTTAGTATGTTTGAATCTATTACAAGTGGGGTCGGTTGAACGTATTCGCTGTCGAAACATAGATTCCCAAAATAATCGTTTAAATTCGCAACAAATTCTTTATCTAATACAAGCTGGGGTTTGGTTCTCCTCATCGATAAGGTGTCAACATTTCTCCACCAATTACGTGTGCCGACACATTCCGACTTAGCTATGTGTTTTCGATTTTCCATAATAAGTTCTGATATCCCAGCTACACAAGATAATTTCTTCTGAGACACAGCATTTGCTCGCTTTCTAATTAAGAACTTTACCAGAGGAGAAATCCAAGGAGGGTCGCGCGTAGAAAGTTTAACAATTTTCATTGGAAAACACTGATCCATTGCAGCATGCACTATATTTTCCAGTACATTACTGGCAATATCAATTGTTTGGGCAGTCATAACCTCAGACCAGTCTTGCGTAGCGAGCTTGTTTTGGAATTCTGCCTTGTTATAGGCTCTATAATCTCTAAAAGTAACTTTAGAACGAAGTGGTTTTAATTTCATTCCGGCTGGAATAACAACTCCCATATGATCTGTTTTAGTTAATATTTTCAGTGGATATGCTTTCGAGAAGAGTTCTGGTTTATTAGTTAAACAATTATCAAGTACTGCTTGCCCTCTAGTGGGAAAATCAACAAGAGGAGTAAGGCCGGACATCGTAGAGAGCAGGTCTAAGTTCAAATGATTGAGGTCACCACCAACTAGAACTACAGAATTTGGATTGGAATCTAGAAAATCGTCAATACGTTGCACTATGCAATTCAACAAGTCTACTTCATTGTACTTAAACTTCGGCGGATGGTAAACACCGACTACAAGCATTTTGTGTTCCGATGGAAGAATAACTGTGATGCTAATCATTTCAAAATGATTTTCACGTGTCGCTTGAATAATCTTTAAATTCTGTCGAATATAAATAGCAACACCACCATTCTTCCGTTTATCAATATTATTCCAGTCTCTGTCTCTACGTTAGAGGTTATAAGACATTATTCCAACAACCGAATCTGGGATCTTACTGCTTAGATGTGTTTCAGATACCACACAAATATCAATGTCCGAGGCACCTAGGTCTGCTTGGAGAGAAACTGAGGCTTGCACTTTGTTTTTTATCTTCTTCAGGTTACAAATATTTATAAACAAGGATTTGGGGACTGGAAATAAGTGACTGTGTTGTAAAATTGAAGGATTACGTGGTATTTCTACCAAATGTCTAAAACTTGTGCTACAATTGTAGATAAATCTTGATTTCATATTATTTGTAATTCGAACTGGAATTTTACTGACCTCCACAGGAACTGTTAAACACATCATGTTTTGTGGTAGAATGCTAATCAAGTTGTTTCTTCGAACAATAGGTACTATTTGAAATGGATGAAGCGAAACGGTCCGATTTGCATATGTTTCATGGCAATTATGAAATATTCTACAATCTATCGTTGGTATGCGATTAGCACTGTAATAGTGTAATTTTCTGCCAGCTCTTTTTCCTCTCATCCTCAGTTTCTTAAAAATCCCATGATCTTTCATAAGGCAAACCACATTAATAGGAAGACAGTTGGAAATATTTATCTTGCGAAATTGCAGTAGATGTTGCCGTGAATATATTAACTTTTCTGTATTTCCTGATGTTGAAACGGAGATATTATTTCGGTTATACTGATTAATAATACGCTGTGAAGACTCTTGAGAATCCGGACAAGGTCCTGGGTTGCTTTCAACATCCATGTAGATGGTTATATCCAGATTTGAAGGCAGATAGACGCAGCAATGCCCATGCTTTGTCCACCTTGTTAAAGCGAGATGGCGATTGAGTTGCGATGGCAATCTACGGCGGTAGAGCTTAAATACAGATAATTGAGCTTGTGATGATAGACGACCAATATAAGGAGAACGTAAGGAAGCATTGTTATATTCTCCACAGCTTAAAACACGGTTAAACTCCAGACACACAAGGAAAAAGATGAAATACAAACATTTTGAGGAGCACAATTTGAAAGCGGCAGCCATGACGGCGCTCGTTGCTCGCTGTTGTTTAGATATGCCACAAAAAATATAATTTCCAATCATTTCCTGTCCTTTTTCTTAAATCTTCAAGTCTCATAAGCGTGTATGAACACACTGCCAAGGTGTAAATCATCAGTGAAGTCGATAAATCCGGGTATTAACAGTGAAATGACATTTCGTAAGTTCGCTTCGGACATCGACAGGAAAAGCACGAGGGTTGTTGCGGAAAAGAAGAGACAAAAACAAATACTTCCAGGTGAGTCGATCGTTTAGCAACATAGATGCATGAACAAGTATTCTAGATTGTATTGTATTATATTGTATTGTACTTAAAACCGACTTAGTGATGACTGATACTTGGTATTACTTATACTAGAAAAGTTTTTAAGAAAACATACTTTTGTATGTTCGCTGTATTTTAAAAAACTAAGGTTATTTGAAGCCGACTGTAATGCCAAATATTTTGATTGCTGAAGCCAAGAAAAAAGTCAAGACTCTAGTTTTCTTTCGTGCAGTGAATTTGTTGTTTGTAGTAATTCGTATTTTTCATGCAATTCATTATATTTATGTTCGAGATTTTTCAAAGCAATATTATTGGATATATACCTTCACTGCTGAATATATAGTTATCTTTTGAAATAATTGCAGGTGGCTCATGCAGGTTTTCTTCACATATGTTTAGTGAAATTGCTGCAAGACGGGTTTTACTGCTCGTAACTCTTAAAATGCAGCTATGTATGTTTTCTCACCTGTTTAATATAATTACCAAATGAAAATGTTTGAGGTTAAAAACTTTTCTGTGCTAAGTACTATCAGTCATCACTAGGTCGGTTTTAAGTACAAAACAATACAACATAGCGTACGACTATTACAAAGCCTTGTTCATGCATCTATGTTGCTAAACGATCGACTCACCTGGAAGTATTTGTTGTTGTCTCTTCTTTTCCGCAACAACCCTCGTGCTTTTCCTGTCGATGTTCGAAGCGAACTGACGAAATGTCATTTCACTGTTAATACCCGGATTTATCGACTTCACTGATGATTTACACCTTGGCACTGTGTTCATACACGCTTTCGTAAGCTTACGAGACTTGAAGATTTAAGAAAAAGGACAGGAAATGATTGGAAATTATATTTTTTGTGGCATATAAATCTAAACAACAGGAGTAAGCAAAGGTCGTACGTTGATGAATGTACGAGTTTACCAGCTAAACTAAGGTAAGACTTAAACAAATAACAATGATAATATAAACTATCATAAACATAGAATTAATTTTTAGCATTAACTAAAGAGAATTACGCAAAACTTACCATTTTCGAGGCTTTCTTCCTTGTGGCTTTAAAATGAAGCAAATAAAATGGCCGTGCAGGGCTTCCCTTTACCGCAAACTACGTCATAGGGCTGCTGACGCCAGACTTATTAAAAAGGTCTATACACGCGACTAATCGTTTACGTGCATATAAATTAGCCTTTCCGATCTCGTTTCAAAGTAGATATTCTTTTGAATTTTGTAAATGAAAACGATGTCGTAAAGGCTAATTTATATCAATGCACATAAAAGACTAGTCACTATTCTCCCTCTATTTGCATAGCGTGTCTATTTTAATATTCTATCATTGTTCTTTGTTTAGCAATGTCCAATTCCTCCAAAACTCCCAAAAGAAAAAAGTCTGGGGCTGAGTTTCGAAAATTGAAGAAAGCTAGAGAAGAGAACGAAAAAATTGGAGGTTTTTTGCTTAATTACTTAAAGCCCAAAGAAAACGAGCCTTGCAATCCGTTAGAATCGGCAAAGGACTTGGAATCAAAAGAAGACGCAGCGATCTTTAGCCAAAATTCAACAGAGGTATATGTGGGAACAGACTCAGAGTCAACAGATGTTAATAACTCAGATGAACATGCCGCAGATTCGAACCTGGATGATTCTGTAGATGAATAACCCTGAATCTGAAAATATTGGTTTGCAAGGTGAAAGTACTGAAGAAGCGCCTGAAGCTGTAGAACCGAAAAACTGAAACTGAAGTGAATCGAAATGTTTCAATTGAAAAAAGAGAAAACACATTCGACCCTGGAACATTTGTTCGCCTTAATCTTAGCATAAGTGACAAGGAAAGTTTGATTAGAATGAACCCTTGTCAACCTTCGGAATTTGTCTTGAACCAAAGGAGATCACAAGGAGATCGCTCTCGCTATTGCTCCCAGCAAGTGTTTTTTTCACGACAACGGAACAAGGCGCAAATGGATTTCCTACTCCCTAAGCCATGACAGCTTATTTCGCATACCATGCCTCCTTTTTACAGATACAACGTCTAGGGGAGAATCTATTCGGCCAAATCAAGGAAATGCCTTCACATGCACCGGTTTCTCCAATTGGAAAAAACAATACAGCAGAGTTTTAGAACACGAAAAATGCAATTCTCATCTCAACGCAAAAGTCGCGGAAGTTCTTTTTCTACAAGACAACATAGTAACAGCTCGATTTGACCACCAGGAAAAGGTAGAAACCGAAAGAAAGAAAAAGTCGATGTAAAAGTGTCGATCTATCTTGTCTTTTGTCTGCTGTATGCAAAGCAGTCTTTACTCATTGGCGATTATAGATGGACACTCTATTACATCAACCATTGACACCGTTGCGATCCTGGCGACCAAATGGAAACCAGGCTTTAGGTTCGACCGCGTCGGTTTCCAACATCGAATTTTCATGTGTCGAACGTATAATCGGCGGCTCCCGTAAAAAGAACTCGTTCGGATTGCATTTTAAAAGTGCTGCCTTAAATCTCGTCCCAGTTTCTTTGGACGAACTTGCGCCAAGGAAACGTCGTTTTTGAGTTCGACAGATATTTCGAATGAGAGAACTGAGAAGAGCTTGGAGCTTTTCACACTCTTGTCCCACAGCTTCGGGCACAGCTACGTCTTCAAGACCGATAAAATTCTTTTACAGCTATTTACATAAAATATTTATACATAAAATGCTTTAGTTTCACTGTTTCATGTAAATTTGCGTGATGTATACAATGAAGGAACCGTTTAATCTTATTACTGTAATGTGTTTTATAGATATAGCCGAATGTCGCTGGGGTACATACCGATCGCTGAGATCGCCAGGATCGCCGAACCAGTGTTTCCATATAATCGCTGCGATCGCCGAGATAGAACATGTTCTATCTCGGCGATCGCGATCGCTACGATCGCCAGGATCGTTGAGCGTGTGGTTTCCATATGATCGCTGGTTTTAAAATTGAGCGATCGTAGCGATCATATATGGAAACCAGGCTTTAGTCGATATTTACAGAGCGTGGATGTTGACTTTGGGAAAGCGATAGATATGGTTGACAGTTCAATTTCACAAATTCAGGAAATGCGGAGTAGCCCAGAAAAAATCCTTGAGATTGCCGATTCGGAAGTTGTAGAATGGAAGGCAACAAGAATTCGCCGCCGACGAATGATGGACGGAGAGCAAGTAAGGGACGACCCAGCAGATACACCGGTGTCACAGCGGATACTGTCCCCCCGCGGATAGTGTCCCCCCGGACACTATCCGCTAGCGGATAGTGTCCCCTTTAATTAGATTTCCGCGGATAGTGTCCCCCAAGTGAATCTCAAAAACTAAAGCTTTGTGCATTAAGCAAACACTTTTATTAGACAAATTTTCCTAATTAATAAAACCAAAAAGAGAAGAACTAAAAATAATGGTTCAAAATAAAGTTTAAAAAGACAAATTATTCAGAATGCTGGCGGAGTGCATTCCGGGCACAACCACACTTCATCGGACTCCAAACTCTCCACATTTACACAATTAAAGTGAAACCAGTGGTCGCACAAATCGCACAAAATCATGTCATCGCACATTTCGGGCATGAGACAATGGGAAAAAGCTGATAGCTTTCGGTAAAAGAGAGTGGACAATACTGTGAAGACAACTTTCTTATATATACTAGCTATTGTGCTTTTGTTTACGCGAAATGCCTCTGTGAGTCATCCAGACATTGGGCTTTTGTTTACGCGGAATGGCTTTGTGAGTCAATAACGATTCTTGCTCAAAAACGTCTAACTCATAAAATCGCTTCATGAAATGAACAAAAAACCTCGCCATCTACTCGATATAACTTGACTGATAAAAAGTTTGGCGTTAAGGGTTTTGCGATATTTTGTTTAACAATGCATTTCTCAATTTGGCGTTTATTACTAGTCCATATTTCTATATTTCGACCAAAGAACACGAAAACTAAAGCTTATCCCAGTATTTCTTTTGGGGGGACAGAATCCGCGAGGGGGGACACTATCCGCGTCGCGAATAGTGTCCGGGGGGACAATATCTGCTAGCGGATATTGTCCGGGGAGACTCTATCTGCTAGCGGATAGTGTCCGGGGGGACACTTTCTGCGGGGGACACTATCCGCTGTTACACCGGCAGAGGCACAATGGAAGCGTGACACATTTTACAAGGTAATTGACACGATTCAATCGTCAATGAAGAATCGTTTTGAAAAGAATCGACCGCTGCTGAAATCCTTTGCCTTATTTGCACCAAATCCATTTTCTGAGCTTTTGAAGAAATACAAGACATCCCATGACCTTCAACTTGCGATCAAGGCATTCTGCGGACGAGTTATTGAGCTTTGCAGCAACATTTCGAAGATTTAACTGCTCTCTGCTCACAAATGAAGATGGACGGCCTGATGATGAGCAAGATGTTGAAAACAGCGAAAACAGTGATGATGGTGGAGATAATGATAACTACTCTGACCCTGAGATGGGTGAGCGTAATGAGCATTCAACCCACGAAACGAAGAGCAAGACTACATCATTCTTGGATGCTTTGAAGCTACCGTCTTTTCCAGACTATCACCTTGTTGACGCATATCCTACATTATGTAAACTTTATTCAATTGCAGTAGCCATACCCATAAGCTCAGCAACCGCTGAACGTTCCTTTTCTGCGCTAAAGAGTAAAAACCAGGATTCGCTCGACAATGGTACAAGAGCGTCTTGAAGCGCTACTTCTCATGGCAATTGAAAGAAAGGTCCTTCTTTCAATAAACAAGGATAAAATAATAACTTTATTTGGGAAAACTTCATCCACGCTCACAAAAGCGTTGATATAATTATATCAATTTATATGTATACTGTATAACATTATAATAGATATAATTATAGATATATGTTATGTTTATTTATGATATTTTTGATTGTTTGTCACTTGATGATTTAACTTACAGTTCAAAAATAAAGTTTCACCAGATTTAGTCCATAGTTTTCTTTGAAGGGGGGGGGGGGGGGACGCAAAATGTGCCACCACACCACTGGCCCAAATATTGTCCGATTCAAACGGATCACCCAAAACGACTTTTTACTTCTTTATAAGGAGTTGGTCCTACCATTATATATATATATATATATATATATATATATATATATATATATATATATATAGGTAATATTTGGCATTTCACTCGATCAAACTACATGTTGAAAGGATTTATGGTGAAGGAACATTTCGAGTGTTGGAATACATACATTTTAAGACCAAACCGGGACCAGTTGCGAAAAATGCAACTTAGCGGCCTTCCGGTAGGAATTGAACCCGCGACCCTGCGATTACTAGTGCAGTGCTCTGACCACTGAGCTACGGAAGCCGTTGCCGAGAGCCTAGTCACGAGTTCTGTATATATGGTGGTAATGCCGGGATAAGATTCTGGGTATATTATAGGTAATATTTGGCATTTCACTCGATCAAACTACATGTTGAAAGGATTTATGGTGAAGGAAAATTTCGAGTGTTGGAATACATACATTTTAAGACCAAACCGGGACCAGTTGCGAAAAATGCAACTTAGCGGCCTTCCGGTAGGAATTGAACCCGCGACCCTGCGATTACTAGTGCAGTGCTCTGACCACTGAGCTACGGAAGCCGTTGCCGAGAGCCTAGTCACGAGTTCTGTATATATGGTGGTAATGCCGGGATAAGATTCTGGGTATATTATAGGTAATATTTGGCATTTCACTCGATCAAAACTACATGTTGAAAGGATTTATGGTGAAGGAAAATTTCGAGTGTTGGAATACATACATTTTAAGACCAAACCGGGACCAGTTGCGAAAAATGCAACTTAGCGGCCTTCCGGTAGGAATTGAACCCGCGACCCTGCGATTACTAGTGCAGTGCTCTGACCACTGAGCTACGGAAGCCGTTGCCGAGAGCCTAGTCACGAGTTCTGTATATATGGTGGTAATGCCGGGATAAGATTCTGGGTATATTATAGGTAATATTTGGCATTTCACTCGATCAAACTACATGTTGAAAGGATTTATGGTGAAGATCGAGTGAAATGATCGAGTGAAATGCCAAATATTACCTATAATATACCCAGAATCTTATCCCGGCATTACCACCATATATACAGAACTCGTGACTAGGCTCTCGGCAACGGCTTCCGTAGCTCAGTGGTCAGAGCACTGCACTAGTAATCGCAGGGTCGCGGGTTCAATTCCTACCGGAAGGCCGCTAAGTTGCATTTTTCGCAACTGGTCCCGGTTTGGTCTTAAAATGTATGTATTCCAACACTCGAAATTTTCCTTCACCATAAATCCTTTCAACATGTAGTTTGATCGAGTGAAATGCCAAATATTACCTATAATATACCCAGAATCTTATCCCGGCATTACCACCATATATACAGAACTCGTGACTAGGCTCTCGGCAACGGCTTCCGTAGCTCAGTGGTCAGAGCACTGCACTAGTAATCGCAGGGTCGCGGGTTCAATTCCTACCGGAAGGCCGCTAAGTTGCATTTTTCGCAACTGGTCCCGGTTTGGTCTTAAAATGTATGTATTCCAACACTCGAAATTTTCCTTCACCATAAATCCTTTCAACATGTAGTTTGATCGAGTGAAATGCCAAATATTACCTATAATATACCCAGAATCTTATCCCGGCATTACCACCATATATACAGAACTCGTGACTAGGCTCTCGGCAACGGCTTCCGTAGCTCAGTGGTCAGAGCACTGCACTAGTAATCGCAGGTTCAATTCCTACCGGAAGGCCGCTAAGTTGCATTTTTCGCAACTGGTCCCGGTTTGGTCTTAAAATGTATGTATTCCAACACTCGAAATTTTCCTTCACCATAAATCCTTTCTATATATATATATATATATATATATATATATATATATATATATATATATATATATATATATATATATATATGGGCAATTCCATGTAACGGACATTACACAGTTTGTCAAATGTTGAAAACTAATTTGATATATTTCTTCCCCTTTACCATTGTTTCATTTTGAATTAGAAATTCTGATAAGTGAACAACAATTGATGTTCAACGAACTAATTTTTCAGAATGTTTTGGAAAATGTCATATATTTACAATCACAATATTTTGCGTAACGGACATTACTCCAGAAAAGACATGCCTATTTTAGTACTTTTTCAAACAACATATCTTCTCAATTACAATGATTGTTACAACAAAACACCTAAATTATGAAGCCATTCGTACATACTTTAAAATTATCTGTACATGTTGGAAAATTTTTTACCTTTTTTTTGAAATAAATAACAAATTTGTGTGTAACGGACATTACACAGAAGCCGTAACGGACATTACACTTTTGTCTCATGCTTCTTCTTTATTAATATTTGGTCCCAAAGTTACCCAATTTGATAGGGGATTGGATTTAAAACAAATTTAATCCATTGTAATATTTTCAACAATCAACAAAAATGGCTTTTTTCTTTTTTAAGCATAGTATGCACACATCGTAAATGTTGTGTAAAAATCTTAATTACATGTAAAATTGTAACTATGTAGAGGTAAATTTGAAGAATTACAACACTGTATTTGGATGTTGGCAATAAAGTTAGACGTTTTTATAGCTAAAAAGCATAAAGAGGATAAAATTTCCTTTGCCACTAAGGGCTCTTGCTTAATTTAAGAAATCACAAAAAGTGCATTTAAACATGGAATTGCCCATATATATATATATAATACATATATGGAAAAAGTGACTGCCCAAACCGGGAATCGAACCCTGGTCTCCGAATCAACGTTTCGGCGCTCTGACCTTTGAGCTAATGAGACACGGTCAGAACAGTCAGTGATTTCCATATACATATTAAATTCGCCGCTTTCACTTAATCGGTTCGATTCCCGGTTGGGGCAGTCACTTTTTCCATATACTGTATGTATTTGACAATATTAAATCCTCTCATATATCAATGAATTATTATTAAAGCCCTCTATATACAAGAAGTTGTGTATCGCTTCGCTACTTTGGGAAGTGCGCTCGAGAGGCCTTTCTCCACATTATGGTTAGATGTGATGTCTGCCTGTTGGTGTTAAGTGAAAGCGGCAAATTTAATATGTATATGGAAAATCACTGACTGTTCTGACCGTGTCTTATTAGCTCAAAGGTCAGAGCGCCGAAACGTTGATTCGGAGACCAGGGTTCGATTCCCGGTTGGGGCAGTCACTTTTTCCATATATGTATTTTACAATATTAAATCCTCTCATATATCAATTAAATATATATATATATATATATATATATATTATATATATATATATATATATATATATATATATATATATATATATAATCCGTGTTGTATCGAATATACAATTTGTGTGGCTATATGATTATGAAAATTTATTCCATGGGCAGAAATCTTGGTCATGAGCACGCCAAGCGGTATTGCCCAATCACATTTACATAAAATGCCAATGTTTTTATAAGAACTATATTACGAAGTACAAATACCAGTGAATAAAACTTTACGAATTTATTATTTTTAAAAAGCCCAAATCATTCATAAATCAACATGATCCCAATGACATTAACTGATAAAAATTGGAAAGATAGGATATCATCTGACCGGTTTCAGCTTTAAAGCCTGCCAGCCTTCTGAATAACTGCCCTTATGGAGACGAAATATCGCAAAATATCCAATATCTGACGATAAATTGTTATTCTGCAAACTTGATTTAAAAAAAGCACAAATCATTCAGAAAAATAGGTATGACCTCAGCCGATTCACCAAGGCTGAATCATATTTCCTTCCCACTAGACTCTGCTTTTAAGACATTAAAACCGCAATACTAACAGAGAATAACGGGAAACCGCATTACGTATTGAAACACTTACTTGCGAGTCGAATTCCCTGCCTCTTTCTCCTCGAAATCCTGACGAAATAGGCATGTTTAGTACATCGTGCAAAGCGTTTTGGGATATACGCCACCGATTGTAATGAACAGCGGTTTTCTTCGCGCGTGAATTGAAATTCGCGCGTGAATTGAAATTGTTTACAACTCGCAGAAATATAATTTATCAGTGGTAACCTTTCACAGTACGACTTGAAAAGTTCAAGGATGATATTGAGATAAATAAAAACCACTGCCTCAAATATGTAAACAGACAGCGTCAGCGAGGATGAAATTGTGTTCACAAATACAATACACATTTCCAATCTGTCTGAAGGCCCGTTGCCGAGAGCCTTGATTTCGTAGATAGTGTCGATAATAAAGCACATCATATTTGTTGGATTGCCTTTCTTAACCTTTTATTGGCTCAGAAATATCCAGTTCTCATTAGAGAAGACTGTCAAAGAGTGGAGCATTTATTGAAAAAGTAAGAAAGGGGAAGAATGCAGTGGCTACGAGTTTTCTGGGAAGAATGCAGTGGCTACGAGTGAACACGAATGGAACACGAGTGAAACACGTGTCTAATACGACCGGCAGGTTACGAACAGGAAAAATAGCCAAAATATGTCCTTTTTAACAATAAATCTACGTAGGAAAAACATTCGAATCTGATATTACGGACCTTAAACAGTAAATATTATTCAAAACTTCAAAAACTTTTAATATTTGGGTTAATATTAACCCCCAAATAAAACGACTTTGGGTTATCTGGGCGGACGGTGTATTTTGCGGAACGGCGGAATGATTAATACTTCTTGAATATATAGATGCCGCCGCATCACCTGAAAGAAAATTTTTTAGGTTTACTGCTCACTTGCGGGGACGAAGTAAAACCTTCATAGGAGTTAAGTACGCTTATTCATCAACACAAAAACATATGATGGACATGTCGTTATAGTTATAGCCTTCAAATATTTTTTTCATTATTTTCATATGGCCGCCATTTTGTTTTTTGATTTATTTTACAAATCTCATGAAATACTTCAAAAACCTGCGGATTTTATTTTAAAATATATAAGAAGTCTGCCAAAAGACATATATATTGCTCTTATATCAGAATAGGGCAGCACTCACCAATTAAAAGTCTTGTTCCTATATGCTTCTCACCAGTCCTTTACAATTTAAGGAATTATGAAATTGCTTTGAAGTTGCTCAGTTTAAAATACAAGGATCAGCTAAGATTAACCTTTCAAAATACTTTTTCCCAGTTGTATAAACGTTTAAAAGGTCTATTTAAAATAAAACGGGGGTATTATATGTAATTATCGTGTTTTTTGAGTTTTGTTGCTTTGTACAGCGGTTACATGAAACAAAATGGCGGATAGCATTTCCAAACGAGTAAGGCAATATGTTTATGGCGTTTTCAAATTGGGTAATGTTTCTTGAGTTAATTAATATTACACATATTATAAATATTACCTCATATATTACAATTACTACAGGAAAACTAAAATTTCTTGATAAATAAAGGCTTTTTCATTGTGTAATTTGATGGCATAATTATTGATGGAGATTTGACTTTCGATCAACGTAGTTTTTGCTCACGTTAGTAATATTTGAAATGTTATAATGAACATTAACTTCTCAAGAACTCAAAAAGTATCAAACTTGCATTAGCAGATACTGATACAAGGAACAAATCTGACGATCGTTTCAGTTTTTGAAAAAAGGGATCCTTAATTTAGGCTATGCTATAATTGGTCATCCAAATAGCGGCACGTTAAAAATACCCCTTACAAAAAGGTTACGGATTCCCTTTTACTTTGACTGAAATATTATTACAACATATAATTTTTCATTGGTTTTCAATGTTTTTTATAATTTGAGGAGAAGTATATATCATTAAAAAAGACTGTGAAAATGTTTTACTTCTTAGGTTCTTATTATTGCCACAATGGCTGAAATTTTAATTCACAGATGCATAATATGTGATAAGGTCGATTCGGATTTGAGTGAGTGTCGAGATATTAAATCATGGAAAACACTTCATGAAGCAGCTCGCGTCAGAGATCATCACAGAATACTTGGCTTGAAGCTTGGGGATAATGGCTGCCCAGAAGTTCCAGTGAAATACCACAGATCTTGCAGATTAATTTTTACACACAAAAAGGATATTTCTAAGCTTCTGGAATCACGTTCAGTAGAGTTAGGGAAGTCACAGTTGAGAAGAAGTTTGAGAGATGTTTCATCAACATGTTCAGCAGTTCTCCCAAACCATTGCATATTTTGCAAGAAGAACAAGTATAAATCCAGAACAACAAGAGAAAAAACTAGCAGCTGTATGGAGTTTAAATCCGATGAAACTGTACGAAGCTGTGCCGAACAGCATATTCAATCATGTTCAGAGCTTGCCGATGTTGCGAAAGAAGTCATGTTATTATGTTCGAAAGATCTTATTTCTAGTGAAGCAAAATATCATCCGTCATGCTACAAAGCTTTCGTACGTATTTCTTACAAATGTCAATCTGTGACCGAAGATAGCGAAAGCGCTCTAGATAAGATCTATCAAGCAGTATTTTCATTTTGGGTTGACGTAATTGAGTCTCCGAGAACGGTAGATGTGAAAGTGATAAAGCAAGTCATGTCTGATGAAGGTGATAAATTGGGAGTTGAAATTCCAGAGTCTAGTTACAAGAATCTTTCACGCAAACTTTCTACCAGATTCAAAGATGAAATACAGTTTGCATATCCATCAAGCAACAAGGTACTGGCTTATCCTCACACTCTGAAGATAGAAGATGTCATTTGCGAAAACTATAAAATTCAGCGCGAATAGCCATGCATAGTCTTCATAATGATGAAGAAAAGACTGTTATTAAAGTTGCTAAAGTATTACATCAGAAAGTAACGAAGCTGTCGCCTCAGATGTCATGGCCACCTAAAAGTGACGATCTCCTTCCAAATAAGATTTCTAGGTATATTCCTCGTCTTTTAGACGTGTTTTATCAAGTGCTACTCTCTGGTGAAAATGTGGATGGTGATCGCAGTGGAAGTCAAAGAGTGTTGCGACTGAAAAACTCGCTTTGTCAAGACATTGTGTACTGTGCGTCCAATGGCAAAATTAAAACTCCCAAGAGTGTTCTTTTCCCCGCTGTTGTTAAGTCACTGTGCAATAACACCGAAGTCATAAAATGTATTAATCAGTATGGTCATGGACTAATCGGGTATAATCTGATAGAAGAGGTTGAAACAGAATATGCTTTGCAGATAATAAATCAGCAAATAACTCCTGCATTTCGCTTATGATAGCTGATAATATTGATAATTTAGAAAGCACTCTAACTGGTGCTGGAACCTCTCACAGAGTGAACTCAATCCTGGTGACGAAGAGAAAAGCCGCTGAGCTTGGAGTTGATGATACAGAAGAAGGTGAATTGCCAGTGAAGAGAAAATGTCATAGAACCTTGCCTGAAGATGTAATATCAAGAGAGATACCCGAATACTATGGAGGAAAACGTGTGGGTCCAGGCGAGCTTCAGCATGTCAAGGATCTGCATACTACAGCGCAAGAAATACCTTATCTGGTTAGAAGTAAGAAAAATAAAGACACATCCAGCACTTTTGGTTCCTGGATGGACTGGCTTTAACATTATTGTGAGAGACGAAGTGGTTGTGGTCGAGAGCCTAATTTCCTATTTGGATACGATTGATTCACCGGCTACAGACATAAAAACAGCATTTGAAGTTTTGTGTAGGGGTTGTGAAATAAGGGACAGGTTGCAACTAAAAGCTGTTGCATGTGTTTTTGATCAGGCGTTTTATGCCAAAGCGATGGAGGTGTATT
Source organism: Chrysogorgia sp. JL179-B06 (assembly GCA_035772405.1). NCBI lineage: Eukaryota > Metazoa > Cnidaria > Anthozoa > Scleralcyonacea > Chrysogorgiidae > Chrysogorgia > Chrysogorgia sp. JL179-B06. The sequence continues at coordinate 675,583 of JAYKKM010000294.1, forward strand.
GGAAGCGCAGGGATTTATTCAAGAACTTGATAATTATGTTAGGTGGGTTCCATTTGTTGATGATGTTGTTTGGTGTGATGGGATTACGGTTTGGTGATGCTGGTTTACGGGAACTTGCTGTTCAAAGTGACGTAGTTGCAGAAGGTTCGATCGACAGTGTTCTTAATGGCAAAAATTACAACAGGGCCATCCGTATGCACAAGATTTGTTACGAAGCATTCATGAAGTTGTTAATAGAAACATTTGAAACATCTGTGCAAGATGAATGCGTAGCCACTATGGAGAGGCACACAAATGCAATTGAGTGACGAGTTCAAAGATTGGTATGCACTTTTCAACAATTTCTTTGTCGAAATGAAGGATAACGGCTGTGATCTAGTTAAGTTTTGGATTTCTTACCTAGAACTGTGCGAAATTGTATTTAATCTGGTTTATGCAACTCGTACTGGAGACTGGGAGCTTTACCTTTCATGTATCGAAGAAGTTATTCCTTGGTCATTTGCCTACGATCGTCAGAACTATGCTAGGTACATGATTCCCTTCCTTAACGATATGCGCAGCTTACCGTCTTCTATGCCTGAGGTCTACCATGCTTTCATTGACGGGCAGTTTTCTGTTCAGATGAGTAGCTCAAATCCATTTGGAGCAAATGAAGCAGACAAGACTATAGAGAACACGATCAACAGAGACTGCAAGACAGGTGGAGGGTGTATAGGATTTAGCACCAACTTTTCAGCAACACAGAGATGGGTCTTGAATGCATCGCGTAGAGGAAACTTTAGAAAACTACTGAGAGAACACCTTTCAATAAAACCACAAGGCTATGTTCACAAGGAATTGGCGCCTGCTCGAATAAAGAAAGATATTGAAGCGGTAGAATCAGCGACTGATGTTCTACAGAGTGTTTACGAATCCTTGGATTGGGACTGACTTGATAAGCTTAGCGAGTGGCATTCAAGCAACAACGACTGTTCGTAATGATCTTCTTAGTGCAAATCAAGTGGGCTCGAATGCTTGTAAAGACTTCATCAGCAACCGTTGTTCCGCTAAGCCCAGCCTTGATTTTTTTGATCCTCTGAAGAAATCAAAGCTTCATACATTCAGAAATATGAAGAAAGTTGTCAAGATTAGTACTAAGAGTGCTATGCTGCCTCTCAAAATGGATAGAAATCTCTTTGCAAGAATGGCTCTTTTGGGACAGTTCAGAAAGATTGACTTGAAGATTGTATACACCTTTCCACTTGGTCCTCTTCCTTGGTCATTGGCAACAGCTTATGGTTTGCCTAGAAAGACTGATAAATCACAGCTCTTACATCAGTTAGAAAAGGGTGTTCCCATCGCAGAGAATTATCCACAAAGTTTAAGCAGTATTTATGATGGAATGGCTCTTCTACAGAAATTCAAGCCACCTACTGGTGCAACTTTCAAGGTTTTAGCCGATCGAGTTTTGGATGCTGTTACCAATACGCCAAGCAATCGAGTGGATGTGGTGTTTGATGTTTACAACGATATATCAATAAAAAATGCTGAAAGGTTAAAGCGGAGCACTCTGTCTAATGGTACAACGTAATCCTGGAAAAAGTTCATGTCAGTCTCTTCTAACAAAGTAGAAATTGTCAGATTTCTAGTGTCACAATGGAAGAAAGATGAGTATATCTTGCTAAGTTAGCAGGTAAGTCCTTGTATGTAACTCTTGAGGACCAGTGCTGGAAGTTGACATCAACCACCACAGAACAAGTTCCAGAGTTAACTTGCAACCATGAAGAAGCAGACACAAGAATTATTCTTCATGCCAAGCATTGCCAAGGACCTTTCATCGTACATGCTGATGACACAGATGTCATGGTTCTTCTTCTTAGCCACAGCCACGCCCTAAGCAACAGAGGATACATGAAGATGGGCAGAGGATCCAAAACGCGGATTCTGCAGCTGCACTTGATGTTACAGAAACTTCTTAAAGAGCTTGACCCTGGGATTCACGAACAAGACTATCTGCGATCTCTCATTGGCATACACGCTTTCACTGGATGTGACTCCGTTTCTTCGTTTGCAGGCAAAGGCAAGAATAAAGCGCTGAAGTTGTTGTCTAACAGTCGGAAATATGTTGATGCATTTAAGGATCTTGGCGTTTCGTGGAATGTTTCTGACAATCTAATTGATGAAATGGAAGAGTTTGTTTGTGATCTTTATGGAAAGGCCAGAGTGTGGATTTGTTGCGTTATGAGCTTAGTTGTGCTAAGGGTGGAAAGCTAGAGCCAGAGAAATTGCCTCCCTGTCTATCTTCACTGAAGTTACGTATTCTGCGTGCAAACTACCAGGCAGCTATTTGGAGACGATCAACCTTTGCGCAACCTGATATCCCTTCACCTCATGGGCACGGATGGGAGGTTAACTAAGATATACAAATAACATGGTTGAGTTGCAAACCGGCTCCAGAAGAAGTACTTGAGATGTTGTCTTGTATTTGCAAGAAATCATGTACCATTGACTCGTGTTGTTGCTTGAAGGCAGGACTCAAGTGCACTGATATGTGTGCTTAAATGCGACAATATGACTTGCGATGAAGATGAGCATGATAATCATGAGGATAAAGATGATGATGATGATGACGAAGATGATGGCTTGTAAATAGAACTGATTCGTATAGTTGAAATAGTTCGCATGTGTAAATAACAGTTTTCAGTGTTTTTTCAACTTTTATTTCGAAGTTTGTATAAATTTTCAAAAGTGTTACATTAAAAGTATTAAATAAACACTACATTATCTTTAAGAATACATAAAAGATCGACGAACTGATTATCTGATCAACAAGCGGTGAAAAATCTGTTTTTCAGTAAGGAGAATTTACCTTTTCATCAGCGATTAAAGACTGTATTAAATAATTGCCGATTTTAAAGGGAAAGCTATATATTATTTTTGTCCATCATGGGTTTTTCAGTTAATGGGTCTCTAGTAAACATTTTAAAGTAGTTTTACGTGATCCCCAGGAGTGAGCAGTAACTTCCATTTTTTTGGTTGACGATGTCTGCCGAGGTTCGACTGGACTGGAAGGTTCGAAGGTTGGTGAAGGTGCCTCGGTGGGTGACTGATCAAGGCGCGAAATAACTGCCAGCTGGTCGCCGGTCAAGATGACCGGCCAAGTCAATTTTAGCTCGGACATGCAGCTTTTATGACCGGACAAATTATTCAGCTAAAGCCTGAAAAAAGCCTTAATTCCGTAATCGCCATCGGTAAACTCCTTCACGTAAAATGCATTGCGCTTTAGCTTATGTAAGCCGTTGCGTTTACACGCGATATAAGAACTGAAAATGTGCGAAACCGTCACCTAAGGGGCGGACCATTTGATTTTTGAGGGGGGGTTGGAAGATTTAGAAAAAAACAACTCCTGCAAGCCTAGAAGAAAAAAAAATCATGCAGCGTACAATCGAGGAAAAAAAATATCATGGAGTGCTCAAATAAAAAAATTCCTACAAGCTACTGATGCTCTTCGGTATGGTGTCCACAGGCCAAGTCCACAGGCTCGATTTTGCATTTTTGAGAAGGCACATTTGCTGACTTAAAAGAACACATGGGTGAACAGTGGACAACATCACAGTGATTTTATATTTGGTATAATTTATCCTATTCATCAGTCTATAGGTCAGCAGAATGCCAACTTCAATCAAGCAGAAATTTACTTATTGTTAGAATTCCTTTACAGCAGATAGCACTATGCTAAACCCATAGGCACAGGTGCATACAATAGAATAGAAGTGGATTTTTAGGTGTGATGAAACTTCATTCACACAAAATTCACTTCTATTTCATTTTACTCACCCTTGGGTTCAGCTTTATAGTGACAGGCTTTCATTTCCTATAAAAATAGCTATAGGTTAACTTCTAAAGGTCTCTATTCACAAGTAATACTTATATTAATATTTTTTGAATATTAAAACATCAGTTTTTATACACCATTGTTGTCATAGTTCCTTATATGGTCTTTAATAGTTTCTCTGACATCAGAACTTAGGACTTTTTAGGTACAGTTCTTGAAGCGTATGAAAGCTTTAAGTTACTGTAAGCCGTTAATATCATGAGTGGAAAAAAAATATCCTGCAGCGGAATATATTGCGAAAAAAATATCTTGCGCTGCACCTTTACGCGAAAAAAATATCTGGCTTGTTCGCTTGGGTAGAAAAAAAATGCTTGCATAACCCCCCCCCCCCCTCAAAAATCAAATGGTCGCCCCTAAGGCCAATTAAAAAAATATTTCTGTTTTTCATCATTTTTTTTGAAAAAAGTGGGGCGGGCGGGCGGGCGGTTTTTTATTATTAATAGCGTAAGTAGCCTATTTCGCTTTTATTAAAAAAGCGCGTTGAAGGCTGTTTTCCATTTCATAGTATGAAATTCATACACTTCGTTTGTGGTCCCTTTGTGCACGAAATAGTCACAGCAATCTATCAAAGATTTATCAAAGCTCTTTTATATTGATAGATCGGTACTCTGCTGGCACGACGTTGCGAAAAAACATGAGTAACGAAGGGCATTGTTGGCTAAATCATGCCTATTTACAAAACATGGCCGCCAATGTTTGGCCGCCAATTTTCCAGGGGCGGGCGGCGATGAAAAACAGAATATTTTTTTTAATTGGCCTAATTATCTGGCTCGATTTCCATATAAATATCCCCAAATTTAAAACATAGTGGCTAACCCAAACCTTACCCTAATCCTAACCCTACCCTACACCTAATATATACTAACCCTAACTCTTACGATAATGTTTTATTTTAGAAATAACAGCTGATTTTAATTTCGACTTTTACTACCGATAGTCTATGTGACGTCATTTCGGGATTTTATATGGAATGGCTTTAATTATATTGGCTCTGGAGAAATTTGAAAATCATTTCTAAGCGGTGGTATCGTGTCAACACAACTGAAATGCTTTATTTAATTAGCAGTCCAGATTAATTTTATTCTATAAAGTAGATGTTGTTTGTCGACTCCTATCTGGAAAGTTTCGGAATTTGCGACGCTTGTTAATTAATAAAATCCGTCTATCGTCAATAAATTCAAACAAGTTCGTTGCGTGCAGGCGATCTCCTCGTTTGATTGATATAGTAAAAGAAACATAACAGACCTTATTCATAAATGGCCGACAATTTAAAATTATTTTATATGCATATAAATTGGCCCTTATGTCCTCGTTTTAAAGCAAGAATCCTTTTCAATTTCGTACGGGGAAATATATATGCATACAAAAGAATATTAATTCGGCGGCCATTTTTGAATAAGGTCTATAACCGTGCTGGTTTTGACAGTTGTAGCCGCTCGCAAATGAATTTATTTCCACTTCGGCTTTTGAGCAATTAGTTTGTTCTTTTGCTTAATGTCATAAATGACCGGCAAGGCGAGAGTTTGACCGGACATTGCCTCAATTTGGACGGACATTGTCCGTTGTCCGGCCGTTATTTCGCGCCCTGCTGTATGGACTGTACGTTGGGTGGACGACGAGGAAACGATACAGGGAGGTCGTGGAAGGTCAGGACGTCTTCGTTGGAGGATCGGACCAACATCGGAAATGCTCGGCCCATCTTCGAAAGCCGTCGGAACATCATCGAAAGTTGTCGGAACAACTTCGGAAGTAGTCAGAGCAACTTCGGAGGTGGTCGGTAGGCTCTCGGGAGTCGTCGGAAGATCTTCCTTGGCCATCTCGAAGCTGTCGGGATCTGTCGGAGGGTCGTCGGTATCCATCGACGAACGGTCGGAGGTACGGGTTTCGCTGCTGGGGGTGAAATATCAATGCTGGGTAGCTAGTCAGCGGCGGCTTCCTCTTTGGTGGACATTCTCCATATTCAATAAGTATTAATCATTCCAGGGTTTTTCTCATGATATATCCTCATTAATTTTGTTTTCAAACAATAAAATTCCAAATAACTCTAAATATAAAATTGAGAGTATTTGAGTACTTCCTTTTTGACTTGCTGCAGTCTAAGGGAGTCTCGGATACAAGATTAGGCTGACTAGCATCCGTTTTAGTCGAGCGTTTGATAACCGGACGGTGTATTTTGCGGAATGGCCTGTTCTAAGAATGACTTTCCCACGATCTCGTTTACAGTTTACAATGGAAGATTACGAGGTAGGTTGAATAATAACATTTATTTTAAAAGATATTTTTATGTTGAAGTACATATATATTATAGGTTGGTGTTTTTTCTTTCTAGAAAGGGCTTGAGTTGATTTCACAAGTTGAAGCTCTCTTTTGACATTTCCTCTCCATTCCTCTTGTACAACAAAGCCACTGAGAATATTATCCCACCAAGTACTGCTTCTTCCAGGTCGTTCCCAGAACCTGCGATGTTTTCTTGATTTTCATTTGTTAATCATATGGGACATCCTGCTAACCTTTATAGTTGAACTCTCTTCAACCAACCTTCGTTTTCTATGGGAATTGCCTGAAAGCATTAGAAGGCCGCTTTCAGGATCCCCGCAGCCGAAATAGTTGTCCACAGAAGCACTGACAACAATATAAAAACAACTTTCTTCTTCCACAGATTCATTTTCCTTTATAGAGCACAACGAAAAAGCAGCGGTTTGCCGTTTACATGCTACCGGACGAAAATCGCAATTCGTCCGGTTTCGTAGGTGGACGAAAATTCGGACGGATTCGTGTCGAAAATTTGAGCGGATAGCAGGGTCTCGTGACAACGCGAAGCCTATCCGGACGAATTTTCATCAATCTGATATGATATTAACACAAATTTAATATGCCTACTGTCAAAAACAAATTATCGACTATCCGGCCGGATAATAGAAAATATCCGGCTGGACAGTGAGGTTATCCACTATCCGGCAAGATACTAAATCCGGTGCACCCCTATAGTAAGACATTCATTACGTACAACCAATGCATATTTGCAGATGCCTCACATATGCCCCCCTTGTGTTGCAACCGTTCTCAACATCTATTCACAATTAATAGTTCAGGAACAAGTGTAATATTAAACAGATGTAAGTTGCATAAAAATGCAGTTGAACATAAAGATAAAACAGTTGTATAACAACATAGTTCTCTGTGCAAGGCTTGCATAAAAATGCAGTCAATATGAATACATACATCATTATGCACAGCCCCCATGCACATGCTTCATCTGCCCCTGGCACATTTGCAGATGTCTCACATCTCCCCCTGGCACATTTGCAGATGTCTCACATCTCCCCCCTCCCTTGTTGACCCCCCTTGAGTTGTAACCATTCTTAACATATATTCACAATATAGTAGTTCATGAACATGTGTAATATTAAACAGATGTAAGTTGAACAGTCCCATAAAAATGCAGTTGAACATAAAGATAAAATAGTTGTATAACATATTACAACATAGATACAAGAGGTTTTCTGGTCCTCCGAAGAGGTTGAATTGTCCTCCAAAGAGGTTGAATTTTCCTCCGAAGATGTTGAATTGTCCTCCGAAGATGTTGAATTGTCCTCCAAAGATGTTGAATTGTCCTTTGAAGATGTTGAATTGTCCTCCGAAGAGGTTGAATTGTCCTCCAAAGATGTTGAATTGTCCTCCAAAGATGTTGAATTGTCCTCCAATGATGTTGAATTGTCCTCCAAAGAGGTTGAGAGTCTCTTGTATAAACTGGTGATAATGGTTAAACACGTGTTGGCTGAATATTTTGATTTTAACGAGGCTTTAAAATTATTTTGGTGTCATGTCGATGATTCCATACAACCTACGAACAGTTGTAGATCACACTTGCAAATTTATTACAGTTCATATTAAAAATACTTACCGTATTGTAAAGAGTTCTTGAATATATTCTTGAAACAATGGCGTCGAAATATCAAAGTTCTCGAGGTTTGTCGGAGCGCGCTGATCGTCGATTGATTCCACACACACACACAAACCTAACTGCACGATAACATTCGCGCAGATACAAAAACTCATTACTATCGCTCGGCTTTAAAAAACAATTACAATGTAGATGATCCTCTCTCCTGGAAAACAATTTGTCTTAAATGTAGACATGCAGAAATATTTTTATCGAATTGGTCCAGTGAATCTGTGTAAAAATTTGGTTTGCAAATACACGTTATTTTTTTAGTCGGAGTGATTGATGTCTGATGTCCGCTTTTCGTTTGTGAGCGATAAAGAAGCTGCCGAAGCATGGGAAAACCGAGTTCCTTTAAGCACCAAAGACATACATTGTGGAATAGGAACAACTCAATAGCACTTTTAGGATGACGTCAGTAGCCATGTTTGTCCGCATTTACCCATAATTCTTCCGGCCATAACAAAAGAAATAGTTCATTTGCAATAATTTGTGAGTCAAATTTGGTTTGTTTGTCCGCATTTTGAGCTATTAAAGTGCCCCTGACATCAACACTTTTTATTGTCTTATTTGGAAGAACTTTTAAAATGATAAAGTAACTTCTTTTGAAGATTTTCGTTTCTTCGCTTTCTTTTTTAGATATATCAGTTTGTTTGATATGCAAATGTGCGGAATTTACGTCACACATGCATAATGACTTATTGGAGAAATGTGTGTATCTCTATCGAGACGTTTGGTGTTGTGGGAGAAACACACACACGTGTTATTCACACTTGAGTGTTCTTATTTGATGAACGCAAAGATATAACATTCTCTGATAAGTCATTATGCATGTGTGACGTAAATTCCGTACATTTGCATATCAAACAAACTGATATATCTCAAAAAGAAAGCGAAGAAACGAAAATCTTCAAAAATAAGACAATAAAAATTTTGATGTCAGGGGCACTTTAATAGTAACCAGACAAAGTGCTATTAGTTCTTTGAGGTATATTATGAATGAACAGTAACGAGGGATCTTTAGTCTAAATGTCCCTCATGAATACTTGATGAGGGACGTTTAGAACTAAATATCCCTCGTCCAGTATTCATGGGGGAAATACGACAAAAAAAACAACTAAAGAAACCGAGGTTACCATGTAATTTCTTCAAATAACGGTTGGAAGATAATTCCAGAGTTTCGACATGCAATATAAAGTAGGATGTAGGAAGTTTGGTTTTACAGAGTCACTAAAATATCTACGTTTAAAATTCATTATCTAAAAAAACGAAATAATATTCTTACAGCTAGCTGATGTGATATCCACATTCTGTTACAAAAGAGCTCAATAATAGTATACGATAGACAGATGTTAAATAAATAAAATATTACCATTGAAAACAATGGGTCAGAAAAAGTGTCTGACTACTTAGAAATCCCCCTAAAAGAAACCCTGCTATCGTCGTCATTGCTATCGCTGCCGCCATACAAGTGTTAACTTTCAGCATTGTAAATAACCATCATTATCATTAATGCCGTGATCACCATTATGATCATCCTCCTTGTCATGACCACCACAATCACCATGCTCAACATTAACATCACTTCGTTTGGCCTAACTCGCATTTCTGCCCACACAGTACTTACCAATATAGATTGCATAACAAGATGGTACTTAACTTAACAAGGCCAGTGTAAATCGGTAATAGCACAGCAGCTCTCCAGTCTACTAAAATAAGGAAAGCAGCACAACAATAACAAAATAATCCTAAGAAAACACAAATTCTGCACGGTTAATTTCGAAGAGACCAGACATTTTACTCTTATATTAGCCATCCGTGCCAGGTGCTCCAGGCGTCCTTGGAAAAATCAAGAAAATTAGTACGTTCTTACACACAATGGAAATCAACTGAAACATACATGGTGACACCGGATAAAACAGCAAAGAAAGATAATATACAATTATTGGATGAGGCTAAGCATGATATCAAGAATTATTATATAGCTACTAGTAGGATATGAGCAATTCCCGCAATTTGATTGGCACCCGAGCTCATGGTATAATTGTTAATTATCCAGACCGAAGTCAATGTTATCTGCCGAAGCTGATAACATTAACCGAGGTCTGGATAATTCTTGATATCATGCTTTTATTACACAATTATAAATGTAGAAGCCTTTAGGGAGTTTAGGAAGTAAAGCCTGGTTCACACGAGAGCATAATCATAAGGACAAGACAAAAGGCACAACAAAGGAATGAAGTCAAGCCTGCGACATAAAGATGGACATGGACATAATCATAATCATAAGAAGCATAAGGCAAGAGAAAAACAAGAGGAAACAAAGAAAAATTCTCGTTGTTTTGTCTTCGTACGTCCCAGAGCAAAAGTCATGCTTTGTTTTCGTTGCTTATGCTTATGTCGCTCGTGTGCACCGGGCTTAAGCCACGTAAAGACACGTTACGTCACCTACAGACAGTTTTTGATATTTTGTAGGTGGCAAGACATCAATAATTGTCTGTAGGTTTTTTTGCCAATCACAATCGAGATTGTATGAGTATTGTATAATAGAACTTATCCGTCAAATCCAAGCGTGCCCGCCACCAGATGGGCTATTTTACGTCGAACGAAGTAAAATTCCTTGCTCTAGTTACCTGTTTTTCTACCGTCTTCCCCGACGAGAAATCGCTTACTTTGTCTTTTTATAATAACAGTCAATCAGGAATGGTCTGGAAACTTTTTATGTTTTTGTTCATGTTAATGTAAATTTGTTCACGGTAGCGGTTATTGATTACATTGAATTTTTGGTAGAATAAAGTAGTCACCCAATAGAAACGTCTGCGTTCAATTGTTCAACCGAGCTGTTGAAATATTAATGAAGGTAAAACAAAAGATTTCTGCAAGGTGAATGCCCAACATAAACCGTAGCTCGTTTGTTAGGCGCTGTGAAGTTTGCAGAATTTAAGACCATACCTTGGTTAACAATTGTTATGGTTCTCTATTACACAGAATATTCAACACGTTCATAACATTACTGGAAAATGTTTGTCAGCTGTTTTACATTAAACTTTCCTGTATTCATATGCAAAAGGGGAGGTTTATAATAACAAGTAGGTATAGAAGCAAATTTTACCATAGATGTCACACCAGGCTTATCGCCAACAAGGGCGTCCAATTTCAGTGCGAGATTTCACATGTACAGAACAAGAAGTGGTTTTCACAACTCTGGCAAGCTCGAGTCTTCACTCGACTGTATCGTTTGGCCTTTTGAACTTGTGTGAAGAGGTCAAAACCATGAAATGCTAAAAATTCAAGTTGGCGATCAAAAGTTCAAATGATATTCTTGCTCTCAGAGCTTGGTTGTGTAACTGTTATCCTTGAATGTCAACACACATCGTTGACAACCAATAAAACAAAATACACATCTTGTTTTATATATATTTTTAGGCTTTTGTGTTTAATGATCTATAAGAACGATTTAAAATGTTTAACTTCCAAAAAAGCAACGGACTTGGTGTCGACCATGTCGAACAAAAATATGAATTACGAATGGATGAGTGCAAAACTGGTTTACTTTAATAGAAGGAGCAGAAGACAATTTCTGTTGAGAAAAGTGGGAGCAAATTTGCATGTAACTCCACACGTACCGTAAAACTAGAGCGTCAAAACGACAAAATTGATGATGACATTTAATAATTTCCAATTTTTGGAGTCCAAAGGCGTCTACTTTTTCATTGTAGGGCGTTCTAATACGCCCGGACGCCCTTTTGGCTATAAGCCCGACGAACACTCACCTGGAAAAATTAGCCATATTTTGAAAAATTCGGGAGGATATGGACATGCTAGATTTTGAATGATAAATAATGGGGTCATCACCTATACTATCAAGTTTTGTGATTGGTTGATTTAAACAATAAAACAATAGAATCAACCACAAAGAAACCAATGTCCTAACCTAACCACTTTTGTTCCATATAGCCAATCGCAAAACCTGTTCATTTTAGGTACGTATTTACTGTAAATAATGGGGAGATGTTTCGTGGTGCGAACATAGAAGGGGGGTATAGTGTACAGCGGAAACATGAATTTTGTGATCCACGGGATAAAAACATTCATATCATCGAGTTACCATGTAATTCACTATATGGAGAACAAAGTTAAACCTGTATACACTGGGTTTAACGCAAAAACCACAGCTCCTTGACCTAAAAATTTCTGAAAATACAATATCAAAACATGTTAATAATGGCTTAGCAGAATGGTTATGAAAAACATGAAAAATAAACGTTGCTACTTTATGCAACACTAGTAGAAGAGGGAAAAGTGATGCGACTAATCAATATGCCACTTGCGAGGGTGACCTACGGGAATTACGCCACCCGTTATCCTGAATAGTTTCTCCATTTAATAACTTGTAATGCTTTTAGTAGTGTTCTGCGTCGGCACAAATATAAATAAAAAATACAAAAACTTGGTTTAGTGCCGAAATAGATGAATGTGTTATGACTTGTAAGTACCTAAAAGGGGTTGCACTTTGCTATAAGAGTGGTCTACTAAAGAAGAAGCGGAGGCTGAATTTACCCGAAAGGATATCAACGAAATGTCTGGTCAGCAAACGTTCAATCTTGCGTCCCTCGTTCGAGGGTTGATACATCACATCTCTTCATGGGGTCCGACCATAGAGGGTTTTCATACGACGTCAAAGCAGCCATCTTGCAAGGCAACTTCAAGGTACGGACGTTTAACAGTTCGAATAATTCATGGTAAATTATTTTGATTATATGTATTTACTTTCCAACACGGGATACGTAGGCTTTCCAAAGTCCTTTCCAAGCCCCTTTCCAGCCCAAGCTCGGCTGCAGCGATGACGTTTCACAATATATAATAGCCAATAAATCATAATGGAGTGGTTTACGTCATTGTCCAATAAGACTCTCAGAGCGGTGGCGACAGATTAGTAATCAGTTGGATTTCATATTCGAAGATTTTGAGTGGAGCTGGTATTAATAGTATATGATTTGGATGGGAATAACTTTTCGCGATTTTAATTAAATTTAAATACCTGTAAGTGAAACAAGTCGACTTCGTCGGTCGTCTCGTATACGCTCCATCTCACGTATTCAGGTAACGAGAAGAATGAGATAGACTTTGGAAAGCGTAAGGTATATTTGAAAACCCAACACACTTCACGAGGAATCTTCTCTGTTAATCCCGTTGTAACTTCCCCAAATATCTGACAAAATATCAAACCTGGAAAAGACGGCGAACTTCACAAAGCACAAATATCTCCGCGCAGCTGTTAGGCGACTATAAGAAGTTCCGTATTTATCTGCCGTGAATTTAGCAGCCATCGACGCTATCGGTCAATAAAGACAATGAAAGTGCAGTGTGCGATTGTTTGGATTTCAATGGCGTGCAGCGTCGCAATCTCTAATTAAAAAGTTACTTACAAATTTTTGGGCGCAAAATGAATTGGAAGCTTTTGGATCTTGCACTCTGTCTTGCAATCTGTGTCTTGTACTCGTTGCTTGGTCGAAGACAACCAGACCATTGAGACCGTATTCTTTACAGCCGACTTCTTGCTTTATAAGTCTGGAGGTACCAAATTCTCGGTCTGTATTGCATGTAAATCTTCCTAGTTATGTTAGAAACCTGCCATAGGCCATTTTTCACAAATGTGACGGGTAATAGTGTATTATAGGTCACTTCAATTGAGGTGAAGTATTTAACCGTCGTCGAATAAGTTCAGAAAGAGCGTTTACCCAACCCCAAACGCATTTCTCTGTTTGATACCAGAATACATTTATTACAAGCGTCTCTAAGACTAAAATAGTTCCCACAAATTTCGATCAAACAAGACGTTGGATTATAATAAGTAAATACATGAACAAAAACCAGGACGGTTTTACCTAAGTTTCCGCAAATCACCGTACCCAATTTCCAAGTACACCTACACTACGACTCAACTTTCCCAAGGAAGGTCAACATATAAGATGCCTAAAATCAGTTAAAATCTACACGAAGCATCTCGTTAAGAATACTTCGGTTAAAAGTTCTACAAGCAACAATCTAAGCAAATGTTTACGACGTTAAGAGCGTTAAATTATACAAAAAGTGAACAAATAGTGTCAAGTGAACAACAGTTATATACGATAAGAATGACAGTCACATGCTACATTACTGCAATGCGTTGTCTTGTAGAACTGTCCAGAGTAAAAGGTATCGAGCTTCTTCAATAACGACGCATGGTTCCACTGCGCGGCAGACCAGCTACACCACTTCTGAACGGCTCACTACGACCAGACATGGCAACAGCACGACGTCCATCCATCATCGACGACGCAGTCACATTCATCGGCTGGCTAACGGAATGCTGAGTAACCATCCTTGGAGGCACGGCGGTGCGGCTGGCGGCTGCTACCTGCCGAGATCTGTCATGACCCACAGAATGCGCTGAAGCCGCCATCAGAGTAGATGGATTAGCAGATCCACTCCACGACGAGCGGGACATTTCTCGCGTGGCCACACCACGATCCCGGACACGCTCCCGATCTTTATCTGCAGATGGTGGCCAACTGCGCCCACTATCGCTTACCGCCGGTGGTCTTCCAACTCTCGCAGCAGGGTTCGCCGGCGCCTGGGTCATGGATGACATCAACGGTCGGGAATGTGCACTTGCTGTTCGTCCATTCCAATTTACGGCTGGTCTCTCACGGCTCAACGAGCTACTCACAGCAGACGGTGCCACAGGTTTTGCAAGACTTCCACCACTAGATCGGCCACTGAAGTCTCCCAGGATTCCACTCACTCCAGCTCTTTGGAGCAGCAACGACAGTCCCTTCTGAGGATCACTGGTGTTCTGCATTGCGCCAGGTGCTTCCCAGCTGGCCCGTCGGTCACGCGAGTCGCGGGGAGGTTCACGGCTGGATCGACTCGCATTGGCACGCTCTCGGTCCACTCTACGGTGGTCATCACGAGGTGGTTCATCACGTTTTGGCGCGGAATGGCTGCTCACCCGCGGCTCATTGCGTCGTTCCCTCGGTGGACCAGGACGGGGCTCCACAGCTTCACGGGCACCGCGTTCACGGCCGCCAGACATGCCACCAAAAAAGACTCTGCTGTCTGCACCTCTGTCTGGGGCAGGTCGCTTCGTGTCTTGCCAATATCCAGGACCGCGTGTAGGCGACCGATCTCGCACGTACGCGTCCGCAGGCCTCTTTACACCACGACGTTCTTCCATCCTTTGGCGTTCGACTCGCTCTCGCTCGAGCCTCTGCAAGCGTTCTCGTTCCAGCCTCTCGCGCTCTCTTTGTAATCGTTCCCGGTCCTCGCGCTGCCGTCGCTCTTGAAGCAACCTCTCGCGCTCACGTTCTTGTCGCTCGCGTTCCCGCTGTCTCTCGAGTTCACGTAGTCGCTGGCGCTCGCGTTCCAACCGCAAACGTTCTTGTCGTTCACGTTCCTCCTTCTCGCGCAGAATCTGAATGCGGCGACGTTCTCTCTCACGTTGCCGCAGCCTCTCTCGTTCACGCTCCATGGCTTTCTCGCGTGCGATCCGTTCACGTTCTCTGCGCACGCGGTCACGTCTTTCGCGTTCTCTTCTCTCGCGGATCTGGCGTTCTCTTTTCTCGCGTCGAACATCATCCAGGGATTTCAGATTTTTTGCTGGCTTAGCGTCATCTCCTTTTGGACGGCTCGAGGTGGTACTCTTCTTGGCATCTTTCACGTCTTTTTTGTCGGTGCTCGTGCTTCGGTTGGAGGTTTTGCCTGCACTTTCGGCTTTTCCCTTTTCGCCTTTCGCATCGCTTTCTTTCCCTGTCATATTCGTTAATAAAATATAAATATATTAAGCATAACACGTGGTACACTCTGACCTGCTCATGCCGGTTACGGGATTCCGATCTTTCGCGCAAAACATTTTGGCGCCCATTACAAACCGCCATTCGAAGCTCGTTACCTCATTAGCGGGCTCGCGTGGCAGGGGTAAAAGACAGTTTGTATATACGTTCGCGCGTGTACCTGCCCATATCTGTCTGGCTGCCAATTTTCTGTCTCGCTGCCCGTATTAGTCAGCGTGTGTCTGTCGGTCTATTCGTCCGTTTACAGCGCGGACACTGGGCACAAAATGCACAGGTGTCTGCTCCTAATCAGTCGCGATTCTTGATGGTTTCACAAACATGCATTTGGCATGTTACGAGATTATCCTGTTCATACGTCCTTTTCATTGTGGAAATGCAGTAAACCACATCCAAGTTAAAATGACGTTACGTCGAGCATACATCGCATCGATTTTTTCCATCCAGTTGCGGGTCACTTGCCATTCAATCATCGTGAGACGAATGAATCTGGAAAATGGTAGTGTTTTGAAAATACGGAAAGCATCCAGAAGCATGTACATGCATAAAGTGCTGTCCTCTATTGTCCATCTTTTTAAGTCGTCGACTTAAGCGCTTATTCGTTCCACCATACAAGTAGAACGCGTAGATCAGAACTGATTTAAACCTTGTGTACGTTTGTTTGATTATGCGTGATTTAGGCTTAGCTAAACAAGTCTAGTTCTCATAACATTGTTTTAGGTGCTAATATAAATGACAGATGAAGAGATGGAAAGCCTACTTAGTTAAACAAGTGATTCAACTAGACCCATCTCAAAAGAAGGATAACCAAGGTACAGGATACAGCACCAGATGGGGGGAGGGGGTGGGTTGATCAGCACCAGGTACAAAACATTAGGTGGAAAACAATGGAGAAATGTTACGTTAGAAAAGGGCAAGCTGTGATGGCTCACGTTTGTGCATGAAAAGTCAGAAAAGATATAGAAATGGAAAAATGGAGGGGAGGGGACGAGTTTACAATGATTTGAGCGCTAAATGCATTCTCAAATTAAACGCCTCACCAGTCTTGGCCGCGGCGGTCTTTGTAGTGGCTTTCGACGCAGGTGGTTTCTCTGCAGGTTTATCTGCTTTTTCCTTGTCCGAGGGCTTTTTCTCAGTCGACTTTTCTTTCTCCTTGGCTTTGTCATTTTTCGCTTTAGCAACAGCTGTTGAAAAGAGGGATAAATTAAAGAACGAAGAAACACGACATTACCAGGCATTTCATCCGAGATCAACTAAACTTCCCAAAAGCAATAAAGGAAAAGTGATATGCAGAGCAATAAATGTCCACAACTTTGTTGTGTTGCGAGTTGCGGCGTAAGTTATAGGTTTAAAGCCTGGGTCAGCGTTGAATCCCATCCGTCTCGGTGGCAAAATCAACAGAGGCCTGAGATAGGTTTCTGTAAGCTCCGTTCCCTGCAGGCCTCTCGACTTTGTAGCTTAGGAGGATGGCATCTAATGTTGACTCACTCGCAGCGAGCACGTTCTTGATACGACTGGATAAGAGGCTTTAGAACCTGGCAAATTTTCGCCCAATAAATTTCCGTGTTGAAAGTTGAGGCCAAATGTTGCGAAATGTTGAAGTGATAGTTGCGAGACAAGTTACAATTGTTTGACAATTAATTAACATGAGGGTAAAGTTTAGCACCCACTAAACGCATGTCCTTTGAAACTCGGCTATGATTCAAAATGGCTGCGGGTTTTTTGCCAATTTCCATAATCGCTAGTCGCTAGAAAGTATACTTCCTGCAATTTGAGAGCAGTTTTCAGTAAAACCTAAAGATCAGAAATCACTTTTTTGTAGTGTGTCCATTATTTTTAAGAAAATATTATTAATAATAGCACCATTAATAAAAAGAGGCAGTTTGCCGGATGGGCCCCGGTGCGGCGCACTGTTTGCACACCCGTAGTGCCACCACTGACGCTAGGCACGTTCTGCAAGTTGCGTCACTATTATTGAACGCTACTAAACTCATGCCCACTAAACGCATGTAAGGGTTTTAAAACAAACAGTAATTCAAAACCAAATAGTAATTCAAAACCAAATACTTATACAAACCCTCATAATTTGGTTCGGTTTTAACCTCATTTAAATTTTCCAGCGGAGAATTCCCCGGACCCTACATATTTTAGTTTATTAGATTTATCACTGTTAGGTGAATGGAATACCCAAACAGGCTAGAAGTCCAATTATAGGGGTTCCGAGGACCTACGATTTAACGTCGTTATTCGAGAAAGTCTTATCATACAGTATATATATATATATATATATATATATATATTATATATATATTATATATATATATATATATATATATATATATATATATATTATATATATATATATATATATATATATTATTGTAATGGCAGCACTTGCTCCTCAATTATTTTTAAGACCCTGAGTGGGGAGGTCCGACCCAGGATTTGAACCTGTGTCTGCCAGCTCATAGACATGTGTGCTAACCACTAGACCACAACAGCTGGTTATGTATAATATATAGTCACTTTGTGGGAGGGGGCCCACACCCATGTAGTGCCGCCACTGCCTAGCGTGTCTAATAAATGCCCAACAGATCGGTTGTAGCCGGTTGTAATTAAACTGTCAATAAGGAAGAAGGTATACCTCATCGGAAATTAACGATGCATTTTACTAACGCGAATTTTAAAATTTCGCGTTAATTTAATTAACATTAATTTGTGTCATCGTTAATTTCAAGTATGCAATTTTTAGTTAGGTCTTCTTTTAAATCTGATTATATTAACGCCAATCTGATCTCCATCGACCCCATGGTACATATAAGATATTAAGCTTAATTATTATATGGCACAAGCTACTTCCGGTGAAATTGCGTGCTCTGATTGGCTGAGACACGTCACGTGCCGGTCCGTTATTTCCGGTAATGGACCGGTACGGATTACGGATTTTGTCAGCCATTTTGTTTACAAAGGAGCGAACAACGATAGGAAACTTTGAAAAACAGCAAAAATTGAACGAATTTAGTAAATTAAGCACTAAATCATGTACGAGTCGGACGATGAACAATCTGAATGAGAGTCTTACTATCATGAAAGCAATAGAAGAACAAGAACAAGATTGAAAATGACGATTCTGTCACTCAAAACGTATGTAAAGTATGTTGTTTAAAAAATCCATGCCATATAACAAACCTCTTATTAACCTCGACCGCTTGGTCATTACTGGAAAATATCAGACCTCGGTCTTTTGTGTACGAACCTCGCCCTACGGGCTCGGTCCGTACTGTCAAGACCTCGGTCTGATATTTTCCCGTAATGACCGCGCTCTCGGTTAATAAGAAGTTAATAATGGATAGATTATTGAATCCGATAGTAATGACAGTGAAGAGGAAGACTGATGTTTTTATCTTAACTGTATTTTTATAGTAACAAATCAAGGTCTTCTGAATTTACGGTTCTGCATAAAGTGAATAGTTGAATGCCAAAATGTTTTATGATTTGAGCTTTGAGTTGATGTTCGATAAGTATAGGTAATCGTGTGATAGCGAGTGCAATTAAGGATTTACACCACGAGTGATATTTGAAAATTGTGCCAATTTGGCACAATTTTCAAATATCACGAGTAGTGTAAATCCTTAATTGCACGAGCAAAATCATGATTACTCATTTATTATATGCATGACAAAATTACGACACGTACGCTTCATCTTCTTCCAAGTCTTTAAAAAGGTCTTATTTCATTAGTTGACAACAAACCTTTTCACTCTCGGTGTTCTTTGTACTCATTTCAAAATATTTACATGGAATTTTTAATTCATAGTGTACCACAAGTCGTTGGAAAAGTGAAAACTTTCCATTGCCACCATTTTGAATTTTATTGTCAAACTTGTTCCCAGTGTCTTCTCTCTTTTCATTTATTGCACTCGAGTGCAATAAATGATTTTATTGCACTCCTCTCAGCCAATCAGAATCCAGTAATTTTGTCATGTGTATAATAAAGGTTTGTTATATAGCTCTATTTTTCCTTGCGAAAAACACACTTTCATTGGTTGATACATGGTCACATGACATGGAACAAACAAACCGTTGCCCGCTAAGGTAGGCTAGCGGGCAACAACTGGGAAGTCAGATGGTAACAGTACAAAGTCCCCTCGCTTTTTTGGTTGGATAATAAAGTATTGCAAAAAAGGATAATAAAGTTTTTTGGTTGGATAGTCTAGCATCGCAATACTTTTATGTGTGTCTGCCCGGTTACACCATAGTAGAGCAAGATGGTTTGGAAAATTGTCTTTCAAGATGACGCAATGAGGTTGGAGAAAGGAAATTCTATGGACACGTGACGGCGAAGGACTCACAACACGTGACGATGAAGGACTACACTAATTAAATCTGAACGTTGTTATTGGATGACTGCTTCATTATACAGAAAATACAATACGTTCAGTGACAGTGAAAGTGAACAACAACATAGAATGACTTTTGCGGAACTTCCAAACGACCCCAACTACACTCAGGGCTGGCGTGGAGTGATATACAGATCTTTCAGATAAACTTACCAGCAGCTTTCGCACCTTTCTTCTCTGCAGCTTTCTTGGCTGAAGGTGTAACAGTCGGTATCCGATCTCCCTTAGCCTGTAAAAACCAACATATGTATATATGATTACAGCTTATGATAACACTGCTGGCCTCGTTTTCATTCAGAAAAGCCGTGTGCGCGCATAATCACGAAAATGATCTATTTTCTCGCCCCAAGATACCACGACACGGTTTGCTATTAACTTACCCGATCAACAGTTATATTACGACCATGCATTTCTGTACGATGGAGGTGTTGAATACATTTTGCCGATTCTTCACTGGTTGACATGGTAACCAACCCAAAACATTGAGCACCAGGGGCTTTGGAGTTGGTGACAATTTTAGCTCCAACAACCTGGAGAAAGAACGTGAAAAATATTAGGAAACAACCGATCAGGACGCACACTGTAGCAAAATTGTCCAAACAACCCCCCCCACCCCCCCCCCCCCCCCCCCCCCCCCCCCCCCCCCCCCCCCCCCCCCCCCCCCCCATGAATGAAAGAAGCCTGTTAGAGTTACAAGGTAAGGGGTATTACCACATATACTGTGCCCACCTATCTGTGATGCGCTATATAGCATCACTTCGAGGCTGCTTAGGGAAGGGAAGGTTAGGTAGTAAAGTAAAGATGAACAGATTTCAATGTCACTCGCAGTTTACTTCACGCGGTGCTCGTACTTTGTTGTTCATTTAAAAAGTTTTCAATTTCTTGCTGCAATACAATGCATGTTGAAATACTCTGACGTTTTCATTGTTTTGTGTAATACCATCAAATACTGAATAACAGAAATCGCTTTGTGAATGTTATTTGGCGCTCAAGGTTCTAACTGAACGGAAAATTAACAATGAGTAAACAAGCTGCTATTAAAAGTTGATTTTCTGAGATTTTGAAGAGTTTTGTCGCGGGCATGCTGTGTCTTTGAATTCAAAGGGCATTAATAATATTCGTAACGCCCACGCAATTCCTGTTCAGGTCATTACGGAGAAATCCGGACTTTCTCTTTCCCACGATTTTGTGTCAGGGGAGGGGTGATCTTAAACACGTTGAGTTGACGAAGCCGTTCACCGATGGTTTTTCCTTTGAAGTCTTCACGTTGTTGTTACCACAAGCGTGTATTGTAAAGATGTTGTTGTAGTTTTCTCTAAATATTTTCCATCTGTTGCCAATGTTGTTGTTCGCCAAAGAATGCAATGCGATTCGTTTTCTGCTGTTATTTCTTTAATCCATGACCAGATCAGACGGTTATCGTCGGCGGGATTTTAAGATCATCAATTTTCAAAGCAAAAAGCCAAGGAAATATTGGAAATATAGTCTATAGACGAATTGAAGTTGAAGAGCTTCAATGTGATTTTTGAAATCAAAGGATAAACTTATGGACGCTCAATACAACTTTGTATTTACTCACACGGAATCATTCTTGTCTTGCAAATTTGGTCGAGAATTATTACACAGCAAGCTGTATCAAGAAAGAGTGTGTGTCATCGCTAAATTATAGAATACCCGTCCACTCTGTAATCTGTTGACAGTTATTAAAAGGGTCAAATTACGGAAAATTGTTTCCGATCGTTCTATTTAAAACCTCATTTAATTTGATAACTATCAACAAGTATACACAAAATAAGCCTTCGACATTATATTTTTAAAGAGATTTTAGAGCAACCTGGTTTGTATTTCTGCCTTTAAATGCGGATTCAAAAGTGAACGGGTATTCTGTAAATGCTCGTATTTCTACGGTTAAATATTATTTTTTTGAAAACTTTACATCGTCAACGGCTGCGACAAAGGCGACAGCGTTGGAAAAGTCGCCAGAAGACTTGTAGGAGAATAATTGTTTAGGAGAATGATGATATATCGTTATTATCGACATATTCCAATAATCGTAGAGACGCGCGTTCGAAAGAAATAAATGACCAAAGTAGTGACCTGTCATATCTTGACTAATGTCAACAAACCCTTTGTCATCCCTCCCTAAAGTAACATAGCAACGCTAATTAAAAATCTGCTAGATTTTAGCTGTTCACGTGACCAGCGTCTACCAGGGTTTTCGCTCAGCGAGTCCGCCGAGCGTGGGAAAAGCCTGGGTACGAGGTTGACCTGACTCAACCTCGTTCCCAGGGCATGTTGCCTCCACGGTGTAAGGTCGGCGAAAATGGCCCTGGGATCGGCTGACACCCACAATTTCTGGGTGTTTAGATGATAATTTCTGTGGTCTTTATTTTTGTTCGATCGCCTTTGTCTACTTTGTTGACCTGAATAATTGAGAAATATTCAACGCTCTTCACAGTTGTTCATGTCAGCATTCGTCGGCATAAAAGCAGCTAACAAGCTTAATAATCCACCATACATCCATGGTTATCTCTTACAATAGGTATGAAGAAGCATATATCTAATTTAGCGAAAGCTATCACATCTAATTTGCTGTAAAACTTGAAGACAGCATTCAGATTTAGATGAATAAATTATACTCGGCTGAATCACATTATAGAATGGACCAGCCGATCCCAGGGCCATTTTCGCCGACCTTTCGCCGTGGAGGCAAAATGCCCTGGGTACGAGGTTGGACCTGACTATGACCAATCACCATAGCCTTGGATTGAATATATGTGGAATATCATGACGTAGGAAGATGGGGATCATTAATGTTCAAATCAATTGTTCTTATATGCATAGTCCACCTGCATACGTCACAAGACAATGAACCGCGCGTTTCAGATTTCACCAAAAACATTTATACATGCCAAAATTTGAGAGTTGATAACTCGATGACTATGAGGCAGATTCACTTGAAATTTTCAGTGTACGCTCTTGCCGTGCTACTTTGTCCGCTAAAGCAAAAAAAAATCCTAGTGCGTTTTCACTTCATAAACACGTTAAATGAAGATACCTAGCTCTCTTTTATTTTCAATTTTCATTAACATCAACTCAGAGATTTTCTCGCCAAACGTACCGACCCGGCGAAACCATATATATATATATATATATATATGGCCCTCACAGCATATAAGATTAGTTTGGTTGCTAGTCATGCCAGTCTGTTCTTACGAATCTTACCTTTCCATATTGCGTGAACCTAGTCTTAAGATCAGCTGCCCGGGTCATAGACGAAAGGTTACTGACCCACAAACTCTTGCCTGCAACTTCCTTTTTCTTTGCGTCAGCCTTTTTGTCGTCCTTGCCCTCGGCCTTCTTCTCCGGTTTCTTCTCCACTTTCTTCTCCGGTTTCTTCTCATCTTTCTTGACCACTTTTTTCGCTGGCTCTTCCTTTTTCACAACCTTTTCTTTCACATCCTTTTTATCTTCTTTCTTTTCTTCTTTCTTAGCATCTTTCTTCGCCTCCTCTACGCCTTCTTTTTCTTTTGGCTCAACCAAATCTATAACCACTTTCTTTGTTTCTTTGATCTCAACGACTGTCTCCTTAACACCTGCTTTCTCACTTTCGACACCCTCCTCATCTTTGGGCTCATCCCTATAGAAGAAAAAAAGCCTTGAAACTCGGTGAATTGACCACCGATTCTCTATTCTGAGGGTGATAAGTTTAACATACCATACACTCATACAGGTATGTTTTTACTAAATTCAATTTCGCGTATAACTAAGTGTGGAACTATTGTAGTATTCACGAGTATATTTATAAAATAACATTTTGAAAAGGTGTGTTCTGATTGGTTAAAAGACGTGTTTTTATTTAATTAAATAGAAAATTGCTTTGTGTCTCTGTACTAACCGTGATAAGAACATGGCTTGGGTATAAATAGTTCTCAGGTCATATCTAGATTGTACCGCGCTACACTGATGAGCTATGGAACAGCGAAACACTTGTCTGTAGATTGTACTATTACGCTCCTTCACTTCGGTGTTGTTGAGCACTCTGTGAAGTTGGTGTGGGTGTCCTTTAGCGATAATGCAACGCCCACTACCCTTGTGGTAGTTTGAGCACGCTGGCCCTATACCGCTTCACGCTCTCTGGATGTGCACATGACTGCTATGTCCAACAAGCAGTTGTCACGGCAATCTATCTATCTATCTATCTATCTATCTATCTATCTATCTATCTATCTATCTATCTATCTATCTATCTATCTATCTATCTATCTATCTATCTATCTATCTATCTATCTATCTATCTATCTATCTATCTATCTATCTATCTATCTATCTATCTATCTATCTATCTATCTATCTATCTATCTATATATATATATATATATACATATATATATACATATATATATATATACATAATATACATATACAAACTATACATACATATATATACATACATACATACATACATACATACATATATATATACTTACTCTGATGAAGGGCTCCGCTCGAAACGTCAGTATCTCGTCACTAAATTCTTGGCAGTTTACCACCTTTTCACTTTGCTATATATTCAAAACACTGTCTACGCAGCACTCTACTTTTTTATATATATTTATATATATTTATATATTTATATATATATATATATATATATATATATATATATATATATATATATATATATATATATATATATATATATATATATATATATATATATATATATATATATATATATATATATATATATATATATATATATATATATATATATATATATATATATATATATATATATATATATATATATATAAATATACATATACATATACATATATATATATATATATATAGTAAAAACATGTCAATGCTAGTAGCGGCAAGTGACCTGTAAAAAAACGATGCCCATTTCTCGTTTTTTCGAAATAATTTTGAAGAAATAATGAACAAAGATTCAACTTACCCTGCCTCTTCATCAACTGCCTCTTCATCAACTGCCTCTTCATCAACTGCCTCTTCATCAACTGCCTCTTCATCAACTGCCTCTTCATCGACTGCCTCTTCATCAACTGCCTCTTCATCAACTGCCATCACGTTTTTCTCTTCCGTTTGTGCTCCTTCAGCGGTATTTTCGTCCGTCTCCATATCAGGACTAACTTCATCCACATTTTCCTCATCCTCTTTCACGCTCTCCTCAACAACATCCTAAATAAATATATAATTATTTTTTTATTAATCGCAACTAGAATCCTAGGTTATCCTACAATTTCATCTAAGCGGGCGGTTTTAATTTGATTGGCTATCTGAGCGGGTGGTTTTGTGATATTTGACCACGGACAAGGAATTCTAAATGCTAAAACATTTTTACCACCGTTTCACATTATTTTTACAGCTGCTTACCTCAAGTTTTTTTTGTCTGACAATATTATAAATAAACAAGACGCGCCAGCTAGGCGTTAACTCGGGTTACTTGCGCTTAATGGTGATCAAGATACTTGCCAGCCGCATTCTTATGAATCTTATCTTTAATCTTTAAATCACTTTATTAAACCATGTAAATTATAAAAATGGTAGGTACAACAGGTTACCCCAATTACTACCCCCCCCCCCCCCTCATAAATTTACTATATTTCTTTTAATAGTTTGAGCATAGTCCCTAGATTATATGGTCTGCAAACGCGGCAAAGAGAAAAAACGCAGCAAAAATCACCTGTGTAAACGGGCCTATAGTGTGACGCTAGTCTGGCTTTAAAAAGTTTTTTGAACGCAACTTAAAAGTTACTGGCCATTACCCAACGTTTCGACACACCAGTCTAGTGTCTTCATCAGGGGTGATCGTGGTAAAGTTAGGGTCCCTATTTATACCCTCATAGAACCGATGATGACGTTATCTATTAACAAAATGTAAAGAAGCTTCTGGAATAAACCACCGTTATCGCGATTCAATGGGGCGTGGGCACTATTGATATGCCAAGCCTCCAGACAACGTCTCTGATGCTCAGCAGCGAAGTTGGCCATAGCAACTGGTCATGCTATGAAAATTGTGAAACGATTTAGATATTCAGATCTTTAGAAATGTATTGTTTTCAAAATATGCAGATGTTTATAAATTAGCATAGCATAACCAGTTGCTATGGCCAGCTTCGCCACTGCTGATGGTACCGCAGATTAGTGGTAATAATTTTAGAATTTTCCCACGCAATCTCATTGTAGGTTACACACGCATCTTGTTAATAGATAACGTTATCATCGGTTCTATGAGGGTATAAATAGGGACCCTAACTTTACAACGACCACACCTGATGAAGACACTAAACTGGAGTGTCGAAACGTTGGGTCATGAACAGTAACTTTCAAGTTACACTCAAAAAACGTTTTAAAGCCAGAGTAGCGTCAAACTATATGTCTCATACTTAAATGCCTTTTATTTACAAGTAATTTATTTTTTGACTGTAGTTCCCCTTCAAGGCAAAATATTTCCAGTTTTCTATGTTACAAGTTGTGCACATTTTTATACGTGTACAGTATGTTCCAACTTTACCTTTTTATTTTCAATCTCTTTTAAATCTTCATCCAGATCATCTTGAACATCATCTGTGTTGACACACAAGGACAGGGACAGTTGATTTTCATTGGGCTTAGCCAAAGGTGCTGGAGTTGCAATCTCCACCTTTTTGGTTTCTTTTTCATTGGCAACAACTTCATCTACACATACATAAATATTTTCAGCTTTTAGCCTTCATTGGCGACAAATTAAAGCCTTAAAGAACATTGGGACATTGACTTGCTAAGCCATATCACTTTCTCAATTCTACATTACCAGCTCACCATATACACTTATGCATAATCATATAAAAATAACATCACTAACCTGTCTCATCTTCCTCTTTATCTTCTTCAATAGTTTCTTCAATTGACTATGAAAATGCAAATGTTATCCTTATATACAGGAAAATAATATGCAATCTCAAATCTCAAAAAATGTGCATATTTGGTGCATTATGGGATATTTTAGGTGAGTAAAATTCTGAGCTAGCGCTCCTATATGTACCACGATGGTCAAAAAAGGAATGACGGTAAAAACACATAACACTTACTAAAGTACTTCTAAATGTTATTAACGTACACAATGAAGTCAGTTGGCCGAAAAAAACAACAGAATCACCATTAACATTCTACTTCAGGTTGGCTAAGTACCGGTAACAATATATTCAAGTGTTTATCTTGTTCAAGTTTAACTACAATGTTTCTACGTATGTAACAAGAATCAAAGCACTTTTTATTACAAATAAATCGTAGAAAACAACGAAAAATAACCATTTTTGAACATCCGTGAATAAGCGAAACCGTGATTGAGCAAAACCGTGACTTTTACTCACCTCTAGTACAAAACGCAGGGGGTACATTTTTTGAGATTCGCGATCCGTGTATTACTCATGCAACTTGTCGAAGCATTTCTAGGGCACAATCTCTTACCTCTGCAGCCTGGTATTCAAATTCAAGAGAACCTTCATCATCATCAACCTCCTGGTCTTCGACACAGAGGTCAATCTGAACAAAAATAGAGAAGATAAAAGAAAACCAACTCCCTTAGAGTATTTTAGAGCAATATTTGTTAAAGGAAAGCAACACTAATATCGAAACAATTTTATTGTTTGGAATTCCTCAATGAAAACAACCAGCTCTCTTTTATTTTTATTCAAGTCAGAGTTCAGAAATACTGCTGCCAAAATTGACAGGTCGGCAGAAAATGTCATAAGATCTGGAAACATGCAGTAAACAATCAGTGCAAGTTATTTTCCAAACAGACCACGGCCTCCGTAGCTCAGCCCTAACATTGCAGGGTCACGGGTTCAGTAACTCAATTCCAGCCGGAAGGCCTTGAAGTTGCATTTTTCACAACTGGTCCCGGTTTGGTCTTAAAATGTATATATTCAAACACTCGAAATTTTCCTTCACCATAAATCCTTAGAACAATAACAAAACCATCCTTGTTCTGTTTATAATGCTACTCTGAGCATTTTCATGTCTTCAAGATGACGTTAAGGTGGCTCGATAGTCTAAATCATGAGACGTTTCACGCTTGTAGCATTTATATATCTAGAGAAATTGTGTTTATGATAAGTGGCAGATTTTATGCAAATTAGTTTTCTGGATTTATATTGGAAACATGATTTCTCCATTCAGGTAAACTTTGAGGGTATAAACTTTTCAGTAAACAAAACCACCACTAGAGCTATGCAATGAACCATTACGAAGCTCAGATCTGCATCACAGACGTTTTTATGGGGGGAAATGCAATTTCTCACGATTTAAACTATTGAGCCACCTTAGTGCTATCAGTGAAAAAATAGGCAAGCACAATCATCATGCTCTGCAGTTACGTAATATGCGAGCACAATCATTGTTTCATTGAGGAATTCCACGTTACCTGTACAGTAGAACCTGAATTTTACGACCACTATGTTTTACAACCACCTGCCATTTATGACCACTTTTTCTAGTACAAACAATTTGTAGTTCATTTTTTTGAAGTCAATTAGTGACTACCTGTCAAACGTGACCACATTTAGAAGCCAAATCAGAAAATTTAATCTGTCATTAGTGATTTTTTACTTGAAATGATAAAAATCCTGTCAGGTATTAGCAACAATTCCATGCCCTTAAACCATCAAAACCTTAGAGGAAACGTTTATAAAATGATGAAAAGCTTTTATACTATTAAATCGTTACTGTCATCTTGTCAGGTTAAACAGCGAGATGGCAAATAACAAAAAGCTTAACATGGTAAATTTACGGATGTTGTAGGCCATTACCAAACATTATCAAAAACCTCGGGGTTATTGAACGTAACTTTAAAAGTTACTTACAACTTTAAAACTCTCGTAACGTAAAGTTACAGTTGTTCCGTATATATTCAAGGGATTACGACGGAACCAATTCATAGAATTTTATGAAGTTTCAATGTAAAGGTTGCTCAAAAACCTTTATTGACGTGGAGTCATATTTTTGCAAAACCTAAGGATTGTATTGTGAAGGAACAGAGGAAAGACGCTATTTATTCCATTCCGTACAATGACTGTGATCAGGAGTACATCAGTCAGACTAAACTAGTTTTGTACGCATTTAAAAAACACCAAAAGGCTGTTTTCTTTTCAAAAAAGGAAAATTCTGCTTTGTTGGAGCACACATGCATAACCAACAATAAGATTGTGTTGGGAAAATTCCAAAATTATTACCACTAATCCGCGGTACCATCAGAGACATTGTCTGGAGGGTTGGCATATCAACATTGCATGCAATGATGGTGGTTTATTACTGTACCAGAAGCTTATTCACATCTTGTTAATAGATAACGTCACCATCACTTCTATGAGGGTATAAATAGGGATCCTAACTTTACAACGATCACCCATGTTGAAGACACTAGATTGGAGTGTCGAAACGTTGGGTCATGGACGGTAAATTTTAAAGTTACATTCAAAAAACTCTTTGAAGCCATAGCAGCGTCAAAATATGTCTCACCTGTTATTTACACCTACTTTTACTTGGCAATGTGGGTGGTCATAAAACTCAGAGGTTCAACTGGATTTTAGAAAAGTTATACTGGTAATAGGACAGTTAAAGTACCTGTTCAACCTTTGAAGTATCTTTCACTTCATTTTTTTCTGTCTCTTTTTTCTCAGTCACATCCATCTTGTCAACAACACGAGCATCCTTCTATTATTTCAAAGAAAATTCAAATGGTGAATACATATTATTTTTCCACATCCTCTGTAGCTACTGTACATATGTGCATGACCCTCGATTTATTTAATGTTATTCTGTTATTAAACTGAAAAAATGCAAACAGATGATAAAAAGCTTGCAAAAGTTTAAGCATTCCAGCAGTCTCCCAAAACAATTGAACAGTATGGTGGAGATACCAAACAGTTTGCCACAAGCATTCAAACGGTTTATATCAAGAATTCAAACAATTTACTGTTACAAGCATTCACATAATCTAAGTGCAAGTGTTAAACCCGTACTTGATGTTCCACCACTCTCCTCCTCAACTGAAGACTTAAAAACAATTAACTGAACACCTCTCAGAATCAAACCACAGAAACATCGCTGTATTTTTATATTCAAATGTATTAATGGTTTAATAGATTTTGACTTTGAACGAATTAGAAATAAAATTCATAAATATTTTACAAGGACCATCACCAACAACAATCTACATCTACCTAAAGTCAACACAAACTGGGGAAAACAAAAACTGATTTATCACACATCAATGGATTTTAATAATTATTTTGGACAATAAAACAAGAAGCACAAACTCGCTAACAATATTTAAAAATAAACTGAAAAACACTAATTTAATTAGTTTCAAAGTGAATGTGAGAGCCATTGTACAGTCTATAATAGTAATGTTATGTGATATGATGTAATGTCATGTTACGTGACTTAATGTAATGTACTGTAATCCGAAAGAATAAAGAGAGTAACAAATGTTTAGTTATTATTTTTGTTATGTAACAGCATTTGAAATTTGTTTAATACCGGAAAACAATCCCAGGCTTGTTGTGTGAAGCAAGCATGGCACTGTTGTTTCCCTGTGTTGAATACTTGAATTGCAGGTTATTAGGGACCGGTCATTATTATGGATAGACTGGGTTGAGTAAAGTTGACCCCGGTCATGAAATATTTTGCCCTCCTTTCTACGGGCTATGAAATGTTTTTGTTCATCAGAAACAAAAGTATAACACACAATAAGACAAGCACACATAAATACACAGAGTGTTTGTGTTTTTAGTGAGACAGAAAAAACACAAAACCATAAATTTTCTTCTTACATTATTTCTGTTCATGTGTGAAACAGGATTTTAAAAGTTTTGAGATGACTGTCTCACCAGTGTGGATATCCACCACCAAAAATTGCACCAGCCATGCAACTTTCAAAACAACATGCATAATTCAATAAAATTTCATATTGGATGTGCCCATGATCGCACAAGGATCAACCAGGTTTTAAACTTTTAAATTTGCCAATTATGCTTGTTTGGATGGGCTTCACAAATTTTATTCCCTGATACTCTGATAGAGTGGGTCATGAAAATATTTGAATTTAATTTTACAATATTCCGACCCAGTAAACCCTATAAATAATGACCGGTCCTTTAGTTTCTCTGTTTTGAATTGCAGATAACCTTTATGAATTTAGACCCCTTGAAATCTAGCAATTCAATAGATTGCTATCAAAGGATGAATTTTGAACAAAACGTTCATTCCATTTAACTACAACACTTTTTGGACCAGGCTTTTTAATGCTTTTCAATCAGGCATTCAAGTTAGCTGTTCAAATGTTTCCTGGCAAAGACGTTTTGTAGTTAAAATGTACCTGCAATTAGCGACCACTTGCAAAACCTGACCAGCGACCCAAACAAGAAATTTAACCTGTCATGAGTGACGTTTTACGAGATAAGCGTTCATCTTTTTTGATAGCGCATCAGCGACCACTTTTTAGCATCCCAAACGTGAAATTTGAGCGATTTTTTCAACTTAAAACTGCCACTATGTAAGCTAAATATGTTACAATCAACAAGCAAGAATGTTGACCATGTGGAATACAGGGAAGAAGATGCAATTGTTGCTTTTTAAGCATTGTTTTGCTTAATACTTTCATAGGTAAGCGACCGAATTTCTAGAGTGCATAATAAGTATCCTTATTAGCGACAAGCCCTTAAACCATTGTCATTGTTGAAGGAAACATTTCTAAACTGACAAAAAGCTCGGACTAATATTTGTTTGTTACTGCAATCTTGTCAGGGTTAAACTTTGTTGTGCGAGATCGCAAATAACTTTGCTATTACAACATTAAGTTTAACATGGTTTACGTACATTTTATCTTGTAGACCATTAAACGATCTCTGATTTAATATATCGTACAACGCTTGAAAATGTTCGAAAACCTCGCGGGTGAGGTTCGTAAATTATATTTTCGTATCCGCCGTCTTTGTTTATAATGCAAGATCGCCAATAACTTTGTGCATACAAATCAATATACAGTAGAACCTGAGTTTTACGACACCCCTTTTAACGACCACCTGCCGTTTACGACCACTGGCACGGACGTATTGTAGTTAAAATGTACCTGGAATGAGCGACCACCTGCCTAACGCGACCAGCGACCGCTTTTTGGCGTCCCGAACACGATATGTACCTGTCATGAGCGACTTTTTACAAGATAAGCGTTCGTCTTTTGCAGTAAACATACAAGAATTTTGACAGCTCGCGAATACAGGAAACAGGTCTCATCAGCGACCACATTTTAGCGTCCCAAATGCGAAATACGTTACAATCAACAAGCAAGAAGTTTGACCACGTGCGAAAAGTACAGGGAACAAGAAGACGCACTTGTTGCTTTTTTAGTATTGTTTTGCTTACTTTCATCATAAGTGATCGCATTTTGAGAGTACATAATAAATATCCTTATTAGCGACAATCCCAAGCCCTTAAACCGTTAACATTGTTGAGGGAAACGTTTCTAAATTAACGAAAAGCTCGAACTAATATTTGTTTGTTACTGCCATCTTGTCAGGGTTAAAATTTGTCGTGCGATAGCGCAAATAACTTTGCTAATACAACATAAAGCTTAACATAGTTTACGTATGTTGTAGATCATTAAACGTTCTTTGATTTAATATATCGTATGAGCTTTTACGTTTAGTACAACGCTTGAAAATGTTCGAAAACCTCGCCGTTCGAAAATTATATTTTCGTATCCGCCATCATTGTTTATAACGCAAGATCGCCAATAACTTTGTGCATACAAACATAGTTGGATACGAATCAGTATATATCGTTGCTCCTTACTATTTTAGTCTGGCTGTTTCTTAGATCAAATTGCTATATGTAAATAAAATATTTTCGCGATCAAAGATGAAGTACGTCGTACGCATTGCGTTTTCTTTCACTGCGCGCACATCGCCCAGCAAGCTCTGTTCAAACTGTTATTTTTTCCGAACTTTTTCTGACTTTCTTTCTTTATTAAGAAATATTATATTGGTTTTAAACTATAAAGCCATCTTTTAGTCAACTAGCGAACACAGAATAGAGTCGTAAACAATAGCGTTTTCTAGTATTACTTGCATGACGTCACATCACTAACTGCCATTTACGACCACCTGTCGTTTACGACCACTTTTGCTTGGCAACAGGGGTGGTCGTAAAACTCAGGTTCTACTGTATATCATTTCTCCTTACTCTTTTAGTCTGTTTCTTAGATCAAATTGCTGTAAATAAAATATTTTCACGATCAAAGATGAAGTACGTAGGCATTGGGTTTTCTTTCACGGCACGCATATCGCCCAGCAAGCTCTGTTCAAACTGCTGATTTTACGAAATTTTTCTGGTTTTCTTTCTTTATTAAGAAATATTATATTGGTTTTAAATTATAAACCCACTTTTAGTCGACTAGCGAACACAGAATATAGTCGTAAACATAATAGCAACTTCTAATATGGCTTGCATGTCGTCACATCACTAACTATATATGACGCGTAATAACCGCCAAAATTAAGCACTTGTATTTTCGGGCGAGTTTTGCATTCGGACGAGTTTTGCATTCGGGCGAGTTTTGCATTCGGGCGAGTTTTGCATTCGGGCGAGTTTTGCATTTGGGCGAGTTTTGCATTTGGGCGAGTTTTGCATTCGGGCGAGTTTTGCATTCGGGTGAGTTTTGCATTCGGGCGAGTTTTGCATTCGGGCAAGTTTTGCATTTGGGGAGTTTTGCATTCGGGCGAGTTTTACATTCGGACGAGTTTTGCATTCGAGTATATATATTCCCTTGCGAACCGTAATACGCGTGTTCAAGGCTTTATGTTCTAAAATGGCGAATATGGAAAGAACAACAAATCTTCGTGATGATGGCCATATTAACGCGAGATTGCAGTCGCTCGAGCAATTGCAGATAGAATTAGGCAGGTTGCCTTGCACATCTTTAGATTGTTACAACAACCAACCAATAGATGCTGAGACTGTCGAGTCAGTTTGCTTGCAAGTCGAACAATTATACGGACATTGTTTTCGAATTTCCTCTCTTGGGGCAGAATTTATACCTTCCTGAAGCTGTTGTATCCAGTTTGCAAACACTACTTGCTGATTTGAATACAGTTGTTCCTGAAGTAGGCGATTCATATCAAGCACCTTTAGTTTACTCTGGTGTCAAATGAAGACCTAAAGTTTCAGATTTCTGCATGCCAGTTATTGCATAAAAGTACTATTTTCTCGGGCGCTATTCTATATGATTTATTTAAATTTAAATATGTTGTACAGAATGTAAGATTCACACGAACGTTAAACATGAACGGATCTTCAAGTGTTCACATTCATGACTATATTTAGATCTCGAACGATCAATCAAGTCTGTCGCCATGACGAAGTCGACGATCAAAGTGAAATTTGACACTTGACCTTGATATTTGTTGACATAGTTGAAGTCTTTTGTGTGTGTGCGTCAGAATAGTGTAAATAAATCCACAAAACTAAAAGGAGAGTTTGTCTAATGGCACAGGGATATTCAAAGCGGCGAGGCTGATTATTGCTTAACTGAGATCGAAGATTCCCCACACAACGGCGCTATAACTGATAGTGGAATTTGTTATTTCCGACTAATCGCCTACTTCAGGAACAACTGTATTCAAATCAGCAAGTAGTGTTTGCAAACTGGATACAACAGCTTCAGGAAGGTAATTCTGCCCCAGAGAGGAAATTCGAAAACAATGTCCGTATAATTGTTCGACTCGCAAGCAAACTGACTCGACAGACTCAGCATCTATGGTTGGTTGTTGTAACAATCTAAACCGATTCAGCCAATTTTTCTTTAGACAAAAAACCGAAAAACGTGGAAAAAATCGTTAAAACGTTTGAAACTCCGTAATATTGAAGCAAAATGGCATTAAAATAATGCCAAAAAACAGAAAGCGAAGACTTGAATGAAGTAAGAGAGGCACTCTTGAAGAATGCTGTTTTCCTAGAGTTCAGCGCCATTGAACAGGAAGACGAAGTCTTGCCATCGCCTTCTCCAAAGAAGGCAAAACTCAGTCTTGGGGCATTAACAAGCTTGAAGAAGAAAGAAACGGTGTCGCCAGCTTCCTCTCCACGTAGTCGTCTCTCCAAAGAGATTGACATTTACCTGTCACAGCCAGTTATTGACGGAGATGACGAACCTTTGCAATGGTGGAAGGTCAACGCTAAGGAACTTCTGTTGCTGTCG
This sequence comes from Chrysogorgia sp. JL179-B06, assembly GCA_035772405.1. Classification (NCBI taxonomy): domain Eukaryota; kingdom Metazoa; phylum Cnidaria; class Anthozoa; order Scleralcyonacea; family Chrysogorgiidae; genus Chrysogorgia; species Chrysogorgia sp. JL179-B06. Next base: position 710,897 of record JAYKKM010000294.1, read on the forward strand.
CAGTTGGCAAGAAAATACCTTGCCATTCAAGTTACCAGTTCACCATCAAAGAGGCTTTTTAGCAAAGCAGGGCACATTTCTACTCCGGCAGCCTGACAAAGTGGACAAACTTGTCTTCCTGGCAGAGAATCTGTGAACTGTTAGAACTAAGGAATAGACTTCATAGACTTTCCCTGAGACACTGTGGCACTCATTTAGACATTTATTATAGATATTTGTAAATTATTTATTTCAATACAATTTGTACGTTTGCAAGTTATCGTTTGAATATTTTGGGACTACGCTTGAAAGTTGCAAGTTTTGAAGGAAAACGTTAAACATATACAACACCTTGTCAAAAATAGTTTGACCTTTTCCGACGAAATTTTCAACTTTCAAATCTTAACAACACGAGATAATAGCACGTATAACGGTGGTTTACCGCTTAAAAAATTAGGAAGTACTACAAAAATAATAGAACTGTATTTGAAACTATAGTTAAAAAGTTAATAAGCTATTAAAAACTGCATGTAGCAAATATGTTTAAAAAAATCGTTTTTTCCGATTTTTTTCAGACGGTTTTCGGTTTTCACCCTGAACCGCCCGACCCTAGTGCAAGGCAACCTGCCTAATTCTATCTGCAATTGCTAGAGCGACTGCAATCTCGCGTTAATATGGCCATCATCACAAAGATTTGTTGTTCTTTCCATATTCGCCATTTTAGAACTAAAGCTTTGAACATGCGTATTACGGTTCGCAAGGGAATATGGTATACTCGAATGCAAAACTCGCCCGAATGCAAAACTCGCCCAAATGCAAAACTCGCCTGAATGCAAAACTCGCCTGAATGCAAAACTCGCCTGAATGCAGAACTCGCCTGAATGCAGAACTCGCCTGAATGCAAAACTCGCCAGAATGCAAAACTCGCCCAAATGCAAAACTCGCCCGAATGCAAAACTCGCCCGAATGCAAAACTCGCCTGAATGCAAAACTCGCCTGAATGCAAAACTCGCCCGAATGCAAAACTCGCCCGAATGCAAAACTCGCCCAAATGCAAAAACTCGCCCGAAAATACAAGTGCTTAATGTTGGCGGTTATTACGCGCCATAACTAACTGCCATTTACGACCACCTGTCAATTACGACCACCTGTCAATTACGACCATTTTTGCTTAGCAACAGGGGTGGTCGTAAAACTCAGGTTCTACTGTACTGTTTTATCTCACTTTAAATAACTCTGTAATCACAGTTGCACAATGACTTTTTACTCGGGCTTAGCCGAGTCTTAAATCCAGCTTATTTTCTGTGTTCGTCGTCTTAGGCGTTGAGAGAATGTAATTATTGCGTGGGCATTATGGCGAATTAAAGCGATTTCGGACTTTCCTTTTATTGTCAATGAATCGCAGTCGGAAAACAATTTACGAGACCTGTAAACCCGCAAACTAATGCAAAGATTCTCTCCAGGATAACTGGATGAGAGAAACACAGATGAGAGATTAAAGAAAGAACTCGCAGAACCGTGGACAAACGTCAACATGACAACATATTATATAGTCGTTGCAAGGCAATGCAAGCGAATATTTGAAGCGAGTTCGAACTTTCGCTTTATTGACAATGAATCGCAGTTGGAAAAGTTTACCGAGACCTGTAAACCCTCAAACCATTGCAAAGATTCTCTCCAAGATGAGAGAAACACAGATGAGAGATCAATCATGAAGACGGAATGGACAGCCGAAGGACAGGGAAATATTATATTATGTTGACATTTATCCAGTGAAACTCCGTAATATTAATCATTATGAAACGTTGTATTTTTGCCCGATTTAAATAAATTCTATATCGAAATCATCACTTGAATCTGGCGAATCGAACAATGTAGGTTTCGTCTACTTAAAATGATAAGATCAGATGTTATATGAGAAAATGCGTAAGCGATTAAAGCGAGACTCGTCTTTAAAATCAAAGGACATGGCTTCAAGATCTATTCGTCGCTTACCCGATGATTTAATGCTTTTATGTCCATTAAACCGATGTAATTTTGTAACAGATATGTTTCGTATACCTTGCCGTTGATTTTTATATAAATTTTGACACATGAAGACCTTCAATCGAACAGATATTAGAAAAATAGCATTGCCGTGTTTGTTTACATTAAATTTTGTCTGCGTGTCAGGCGTTCTGCATTGGGGGGGGGGGCCTGCGTGTAGACGCCTGATTTTTCTTCGTCCTCATTTCTAGCCCAACTTGCTTCTAAAAGTTCCCACTTTAAACAAGCGCTGCACAATGCCTTCAGTGCCTGATTACAGAAATCAATGCATCAAAAATTATCCTTTGTAATATAAGACAAGTGAGCGGGTTTTCTAATTCCAACTGTCTAACATGCGTACATGCAACCAATGCATGCCCATCTCCTCAGGCAATATATGCGCGCCATGTCGCGTCTTGTTATTTCTTAATTACTGGCTAACCTCCCAGCCTACTTTGAGTACTGTATCAAAATTACAAACCTTCTTGGAAATGACCTGAGCTTCAGGCTCATCATCATCATCATGATCAGAGTCCTCTCCTGAATCTAGCACAATGAAACCTGAAAAATCATCAGGGATTGTTCCAATTCCAGCTATGGCAAAAACAAAAAAAGTGATTCAAAACCTTGGGTTTGAGTTATACACTAGACACTGTGAGTTTAAAAGTTTATGCAGGTTTCAAAACAACAACTGAGGAGTCAATATATAAAACTAGTATTCTTTGAAAAATTCCTCAAAGTAGACTGTAAAATGACCTCAAAGTAGTGAATTGGCATACAGCGGCAGTTTTCCGCCAGTTGCCGGCTTCTATTGGAAACACTGGACAATGTGATATTTGGGTTTTAAACTTTAAAAACTAAGGTAAATAATCAACAAGCATATATATGCATGCCTACTATTATAAATATGCTTTGGTTGCCTTCTAGGGCTTGGAGAAGCTCTGATATTAGAATTCTATAGGAAGAAATCGCCTCCAAAAATACCAAAAGGCACCGACCTGGGTTGGATTAGGTTGGCATTTTTTGGCCTAACGTAAACCCTAATCATAACACTAACCACAAAAAAACAAGACAATAATAATGAAAGAAAAAATTGAAAGAAAAGTCACAAAAAATGTCTGTTCAAACCCACAAGCTTTAATTGGCTAGCAACCATGGAAACTAATTTACCCTCTTGGTAGGGCTAGCCCTCTTTGCCGAGATCCCGTGTCTCAGCGTAATTCCTTGTAAAAATTTGTTTGCATTTACATGACAAGAGGGCCAGCCCTCCTAGGCGAGATCTCGCTATTGACAACCAGAGATCTCGCCTAGGAGGGCTGGAAATTTTCCATATAAATGCACTGAAGAGGGCTGGCCCTCCTAGGAGGGCTGGGAAATAAAAGCTCCGTACAAGCGAAAAAGTTTATCTTTACCAGTATTTTCTGGACAACTTTATATTTCGCACGACCTGTTTGCTTGTGTTTAAGTTACAAATTGAACACTTGCCCGCAAAAGTGAGATTCTGGGTTTCGTGCAAAATAAATGCAGCCGTAGCCAATCGAGCACGCCAGCTTGGGCAGCGAGCCAGCTCGGTTAGGAGGGCTAGAAATTCTCATGTAAACAAGGGTAACCAAGAGGGCTGGCCCTCCTCCATATAAACACCCCCTAGGACAGCAGGCTCAACAGAAAGCAAAATAAAAATATATGTGTCCACTTTATTTCACAATATATTTATATTGTAATTGTATGGTAGTTATTGGCTTACGATTCAGGCAGTAAAATTCGATGAACGATTTGTGATGTTTTCATTATCAACTCTCAAGCACAATCTTATCTGAGTTCGGCGGAATTATCTCGCTACACGATATCTCGAAAATCAAACACTGAAACAGTCAGCTTTTTTGTCCAGATTAAGTTGTTGCGTTGATAACTAAAAAATCTGTGACCTGACTGGCTTTTTTGTTTCAGTTGACAATTACAAAATACTTTGGTGAAACGACTTCGCATTTGGCCAGGGCCGCCAGGCGGACTTGGGGCGAAACGGCTTTTATATAGGCGAAATGTCTAGTTGGCCTTCGCTCGACGAAAGTATTTTAACGCGGCCAACACAGCACACTACTTTTGTAAATTTATTTCACTAGTACATTTTCTACTGGACCAACAACGGAGACTTGCAAATTTCAGAAAAATATTATACATTCATTTCGAAATTATTTACGAATTTCCCAATTTTTGACGTTGGAGAATACGTGAGATGAGAAACATTGTCGATATTTAATAGCCTACAGTACGATTCAAAATTAAGAGAAGAATAAAAGAGGAAACTTGAACAAAAGGGGCCCACAATTTCACAAACCTTCGCGGTCGCCATTTTGCGACTCATCAAGTTCGTCTGCTATCGTCGAATCCAAATCAGTTAACTCGCCAGATTCGTCGAGAAGTGACTTTGGGAGAAAAAATAAATAGAAGTACATGTTAGAGACAAAATTTTGGCCATTCAAGTCGTAAAGTGCCTAAACCACCTCAGGACCACCTGGCGTCGCTTAAAATCGAAAGCATGGGCCGCATGGAATTACTGCATCATCAGAGAATTATCTCTAACCTTTTCTAGGCGTTCTACAAGAGTCCCCTTTAACCCTGCCTTGTCCAATCCTCTCTTTTCAAGTTCTGCACGTAAGTCTACTACGCGGAGCTGCACTAACTTTTTACCAGATAACGTCGCCATCTTTCAGCTTTCTTCTTCAGTGTTCACGCGGAGGGGAAGGCACATGGAATGTCTCGTGAACTGTCGGCATTTATCGGAATTGTTCGGGACCGTACGATACTGCTACGAGAGATAGCGATAATAGGGGAGTCAAATTCTATTAGGAAGTTATCATCATCATAAAATCTTTATTTAAAAAACACGGTATCGCTTCATTTTACATGGTTTTCCAGAGAGCCGTGTTACAATAATATAAAATACATATAAATTATGCTTATAAATAAAAAGTCCACTAACTAACTACACTAATAAATATAATGTTAATGCAGGTATATTAAAAAGTTCAACGTAATAAGAAGTCAAAATAGTTTACAAAGTGTTTTCTAAATTTACAAATCCTAGTTTAAATGCCTTTACGTTTGTCTGATCTCTAACCTCTACAGGGATTTTATTCCAGAGGACAGACCCCCTGTAGTGAAAGCTACATTTTCCTTTCTCTGACTTATATCTAGGAATATGTAAGTTAATTTCAGAATTAAATATTTTTCAGAATTAAATATCCTAGCGTGATTCTGTGGTCTATTATCGGGGCAAGACGGCAAGTTGCTTTTTCATTAACAAGTTGAACAATAAAGTGGTTTCTGTGGGAACAAGTTATATATAATTGCGAAGTCAGCTACAGTAGCTTTGCGCTTAGGGAAAAAGACGTGTCAACTGAATATGCCATGTAGACATTCTATGTAAGAAGTTTAGCTGCTTGAGGGTGGGAACTCTGACTTTCTTGTGTGAGCCATTGCTGGGGCGGGCTTATCACCGAAGGTAAGTATGTAGCGTTCATAGATTGCATGCTAAATTTGCATAAATGGTAATTGTCAGATTAAGTGTTGAAACCTTAGGCGTTGTTATGACGCAAAATGTAAATGACGTAGTTCCTTTAGTAGGTGAGGTTTGCACGCAATACTGTACTACATAAGATCATGTTTTACTCTATTAAATTGTTCTCCATTCTGGCTCTAGGTTGTCCACAGCCGTACTCAGAAAATTTTACAATGGGGGTGTAAGCTTACTTCAACCGACTGACGCACTAGCTTGTACTGAAAATTACCCCAAAAAAGTAATGAGTAAAAATTACAATTACTTCTCTGAAAAAGTAATCATTACAATTACAAATTACTTTTTTCCAAAAGTAATTAATTACCAATTACTAATTACCTGTCAAAAAGTAATTAATTACCAATTACTTTTAAAATTACTTTTTACGTTATACACACTTTGAACTTCACTACGCGGGAAACAGGAAATACGTCCATAATATACATGAAGTATTGCATCTGGTCGTTCGCTCACGTCGCTTATTGGCAACATTACAGGCTCATTTTATAAAATATTCATCACTGTTTTTAAAGTTCAGATTACGAAGAATTTGAAAATGACAAAATGTTTTACAAAATATATGCGAAATAATGCTGTAGACCGGTTGAAATAAAAGTGAGAACACTGAGAAGTAACGTAACGTTACTTTAGGGGAATTTTACTCGTTACCTACAAAATGTAATTAATTACGTTACAAATTACTTTGGCAGAGCAGGTAATTAATTACCATAAAAATTACTCAAAAAGTAATTAGTAATTAGTAACGCGTTACTTTAGTAACGAGTATTTACAACAGTACTGCCGACTACATCCTATCGCTAGCTCGAAGCTTGTCAAAACAGTGGCGGATCCAGGGTTGTTCGGAAGAGGGGGCGCACATGAACAATCAGCATGTTGTGGTGCATCTTCTCGGCGACGCCGCGAACCTACTAGGGGATTCTGGGGGCATGCCCCCCCCAAGAAAATTTCTAATTTTGCAAAGCCCAGAAGTGGTTTTTCAGTGATTTCTGATAAGTTTTTTTGCGAAATTAGGGCACCACGCCATTGCTAAAAATGTACGATTACAAAGGGGCATCAAGATTATGAAACACTTTAATATAAACTCAGAAGTAGTACAGAACCAATATATACACTTTAGCCTTTAGGCATCTGAAAACGTCCATCGTTTTATCTTGGAACCCATGTTAAATATCTATGAGTGCATGCAAACTGGCTTTTGCAATGAAAATTGGATAAGCTACCAAAACAAATCGGTCATATAATATTGCGTTTATCACTCCGACTTCTAGCTTCGTCTTGACGTAGTAAAAAACAGAAAACACTTGTTTGCGGAATTATAAAGGGGGGCGCGGCGCGCCGCGTGCGTGCGTGGATCCGCCACTGCAAAATATAGTCTTTCCGTTGGGTGCCTACTAAAATGACCCTGGTCAGCTGGTGAAATGGTTAATTAGTCCTACGTTAATAACGCACTCTCAATACGAAATGAAAACATGATGAGCTAAAAGTTAATGATTCTACTTGTCCGTGTTAAATCGAACACGTCTAAAATAGAATTTCTGCCGACTAAAATATAACTTCTGCCGCGACTGAAACTCGTATAAAGATTTTTTGGGGGGTGTCGCACCCCCCTACACCCCCCGTAGCTCCGGGCGTCCATGTCTAGTTGTCGATTCTGGAGCAGTAGCGTCAAGTGCGCTAAGTCTAACGCCTAATTCGGCACGTAACAAATCTGGTGGCAGCGGTAAAATGGAAAATACAAGTTGAGGGTGAGAACACCAAACAACAAAAGTGGTGAGATGGAAAGGACGAATCGACAGTGAAGGCACAGAATAACAAGAAATGGATAGAGAAAGACCAGAGCTTGAATGGACAACCATATCGTCGACATGGTCGATCGGTGACGCAATTTTCCCTTTCGTAAACGGTCGTTACCATCCCGAAGGGTCGTTACCATCCCAGCCCTCATAGAATGTTGGGTAAGCGGAGTGAAATTCCTCGTGGTCCCAAGCCCGCATACTTTGTTTGATATGCGGTGACATGTTCGTCATGAAATTCAAAATATGTAAATATTTAGTATTTGGTATACAGGAGAAGAGCGTTCATGCAGAAGAAATTATACATGGCAAACTCTCAATCCTGGGAAGCGATTTGCCACGGGCGTAGAGGGAGGCCGAATCCGCGATACTACAGCGGTTTAACACAAAAATGTTGAAAATATTAAATCACATCCTCTAGGAGCAGCCGTTCCTCACGTTGTAAGCCATGTACAAACTACCGGAATTGTTAAAGCATTGTTAGCAGTAAATTATTGGATTGTAACCAACCCCAAAACAACAAAGATCCTAACCCTAACCCCACGCCTAACGAGTTTTCTAACCCTAACCCGCCGCCTAACGAGTTTTTTTAACCCTAGTAATTCCCTAATAATAACACGAACCATATAAGAAACCGAATAAGTAATACGAACCCTAATACTAACCAACCGTAATACTAACTCTAATACTAACCCTAATTGCTAATAATAACCCTAACAATAATAGTAACCTCCTTTTCAAACCCTCAGAGGTTGTGATTGTGGCGAGCGTAATTTAGTATTCATCAACATTTTTTAGTTAAACCGCTGTTGGCAAATCGTTCCCCCTCAATCCTGGACCAGTAAATTCGATTTTGTGATCGATAGTCACAACGTATATGTAGATACTTTCCAAAAGGCAAACGACGTTATTTGGGATTTCGAAATATCAATCGCAACAACGTATGCTGCGAGGTCAGTCAAAATATATTTGTCGACCGACAAAATATATTTGTCGACTGAAACTATTATATGCGCATTGTATATATGGACCACGTACCGTAATATATAACCATAAATGTAGTTCTGCATTTGCCATAGAACATAGTTAATTCGTAAAGTCATTTACTAGTCATAGATGCTTTTCAATTAATAGGTGATAAAACGTGTTGTGCTGCGTAGGCAGTGTACAAATACAAATCAAAATGTATGAAAAGGTTGGTGTACTGCCGAAATAGCGTGTAAGTAACGTTTCGAGCGAAGGCTCTTCGACAGAGAGTGAAACATTAAGTGAAATAATCACTCAGTTATTATTTCACTTTACGTTTCACTCTCTGACGACGAAGGGCCGCTCGATGAAACTTATAGACAACTTACACACTATTTCATATAGACTTGCTCTCAGACTTGCTCCAAATCTGCCCTCTTGATTGTTTCGGGTTTGTTTAAATTTGTTTTTTTCAAAGAACTCGCCATATAGATGCTTGTTCGCTTGATAGAAATATTATGAAAGAACACGAGGAGTCGCGAAATAAAGGTGCCGAAATAAAGTGTGCGGGAACCTTGGGACCACGAGGAATTTCACTCCGCTCACCCAGCATTCTATGAGAGCTGGGATGGTAACGACGCTTCGGGATGGTAACGATCGTTTACGAAAGGAAAAATTGCAACGTCGACGCCCTTTCACGGTTTCCCCTACCAAATACTGCTCCTCGCCACACTAATGCACAGGACGAGACTGTAGTTACCGGCGTTGGGGCCACCGCTGTCGAAATCCGTCAATCTCAACAGAAAGACCCGCCATTTGACTCGTCCTTCAGGCACGACTGACAACCACTGAGCAACAAGAGCCACCAAATGATTGGACCCGCAATAATAGCGAACTTCGTCATTATCGACAATTGTGGAAACAGCTGGAAATCGTGGAGGGAGTGTTACATCGACGAGTTGCAACAAGTACTGGTCGGAAGGATGTCCTCGTCTTAGTCGTCCCTCGAAAAATGCGTGCGGACCTACTCAGATTATTCCCACAACGACCCGAGCTCTGGCTCATGTGGCGCATGTGGCGCATTAATCGCTGTCTTTGGAGATTGCACCTTTGGTACTACTGGCCAGGAATGGCATGCGGAGTGCAGTTATGGGTTGCAGAGTGTGCTGCATGCAGTCAGCGGAAACCCCCGTCAGCATCTCATCTAGCCCCGATGGAAAATATCAGAGTTTCTCAATCAATGGAGAGGTGAGCAATGGACATCATGACAGCACAGGACCCGATGACAGCACGATGGCACCGGTATATGTCTTGGTAATGAGTAACCACTTTACAAAGTGGGTTGAAGCGGCTTCAATGGTGGACCAGAAGGCAGAGACAGTAGCTCGTGCATTTGTGGAGAACGTGGTCGCTCGACACGGTGTTCCAGCGAAGCTTTTTTTTTTAAAATTTGTTTTCGTGTTTACATACACAAGGCAAGACACAACAGGGAAGTTCAGCCCTAGTCATGGTGTCTTACCCTAAGAATTAAAAATACATGATACTAACACACACACATACGCACGCACAGTTAATATTAACAACAAATACTGAAGTTCTCATGCAATTCAAGATCTCTAACAGAATTACAATTCAATATATTGACCGCCAGGTAGATATAATATCAGTATTGATGTGTTCTCATGGAGAGCGACAAAGTATCTTGATTTTAAATAATTTTTAAAGAGACTATATTTGTTAATTTCTTTTGTTTGATCGGAGAGTGTGTTCCAATGTCTAGATGATCTTATGAAAAAACTTTTTTGAAAATGGTTTAGTCCGAGGTTTTGGTATTTTGAAATTATGTTTATTTGAATGCCTGAGATGGTTAACCGGTAGATTTGAAAGGTAGTAAGATAAATCGATGTTGTATTTTCCATTTGAGCAACCATAAAGAAAAAGCAAGTCCTTAATTTCGTGCCAATATGAAAGCGGAAGAAGTTTGGTTTTTATTAGTCTGACTTTGTAATCGGCGGACAACTTTGGTATGCCAAGGATGTATGTTGTATTGTTGTGGCTCGCCTTTGGACGCCCTATTCATTGGCCAGTCGACCATATCTCACTATATAGTATGCTATATATTGACTATGGTCAATATGAGGACGAACATGGGCCAGGTAAAGCAATCTCTTTGAACTAATGCTGAATGATTTGGTATTTCGTTTCAATAGTCCAAGTATTCTGCTCGCTTTACTAACCGTATGTGATTTCCACGTGAGATCAGAAGTCACCAACACTCCAAGATCTTTCTGGGTAGATCAGTAGAACCAAGGACGTGGCTACCCATCTTATATAGTCAAAGCACACCGGGTTTTTCTTTCTTGTCATAGAAAGAGACTCGCATTTGAGTTCATTGAATTTTAGAAACCATTTCTTACTCCAGTCAACGTACAGAAGTTTGAGATCGTTTTGTAGAGATATTGCATCAGCGGTTTGGTGCAGTGGATGGTTCTATATAGCACTTTGTGTCATCTGCATAGAGGAAAATGGAGCTGCTTTCTGAATTTATAGTGGGTAGTTCATTCACATAAATCGTAAATAGTAGAGGTCCTAAGATCGATCCTTATGGTTCCCCGGATAAAACTGGGAGAGCGCTAGAAACTAACCATCAACTACAACGCTTTGAAATCGATTTGTTAGATAATTGGAGAACCAAGTGGCATTAGGCTCGTAATTTGTGGATGAGCAGCTTGTGGTTAACACTGTCGAAGGCTTTACTGAAGTCAAGGTATATACTATATCCGTTTGAAAACCTTTATCAAGTGCAGAACCAAATAATATCGTGTGGAAAGCATAGCAGTTGCGTGACTGTTGATCGGCCTTTCAAAAAACCATGCTGAGCACTGTTGATCTTGGATGAAACATGCGGAAGTACGTTTGGAAACACACAGCGTTCAAGAACTTTAGATACGATGCTTAAAAGAGATATAGGTCGGTAGTTCATGGACACGAGTTCTTTATCATTTGTTTTGTGAACGGGCACAACATGAGCAAGTTTCCACTGCGATGGTAAGCGTCCAAGTCTGAGGGATTTGTTGAACAAACTACATAATTGAGAATTGTGCGGAGGATTAAACGTGTGCAGGGACTATCAGTCACCCCGCGTCTTCCAGTAACCAGGGAGGTCATGTTGGTGATTTACAAATCGTTGGATTTTCAAGTCTATGATCATGTTATGTTCTGGGCAGCGTGTACCTTGGCATATTTTGGATTCTTGCGATCTTCATGATGCACAGCACCGAATTCCAACGCCTTTATTATTTAACTGTGGATGTAGCATTTGACTGTCACAAAGACCCTTCTTGCTTAATTGAGGGTTTTTATAAAAAGCATCCAAAACTGACCCCTTTCGTAAAGGGTGTTACATTTACATTGGTTGAGGGAAAGCACCCTTGTGTGTTATTGATGCGCTGAGCAAATACCTGCAACGTATAGAGGGGCTGTTTATGGACCATAGTTTATGAGGAGAGGAGGTGCCCCTCTTTCGCGTGCATTATTGACGGAGTGGTTAAGGAACATTGTAAATTCAGCTGGATTAGAGGGCAACTGCTATAATGGCTGGTCAAAATGGCGTTCGTGATCATATTATCTAATTATTATTCAATAAGCACGTCTAGTAGTGCCTATCAAGTGTATATTAGGACAACACTGGAGGTTCTGGCAAAGTTTGCACGCCACCTCTCATGTATGATCCTGGAAGGGGTATACTGAAGCATACTAAAGGTATTTTTTGTATGCGAAGGTATGTATTGTCGTGCCTTACATGTGGAATGGTGCTTGGCAGTTTGGAGTCAGAGACCTATGGTGACCCCGTCACAGGCCCTTCTCAAGCACCATCATGCCATGGCTACGATATGGAGGTGGGGCTGTGGCAGGCGGCGTTGCCCCCTGTGGCTTGGCCCCAGACCTCGCAAGACGTGTATTTGCATTAGAGGCCCAACAATTAGCGGAAATGCGCGCTGGAAATCCCTCAAAGGTATATTCACTTGCGAAATTAAATGTGACTTAGCTAACGGATCCCCTAAGCAAATCCTAGTTTTGACCTTTGACCCGGAATATAATGAAATAGCCGTTATTCCAAAATGGCTGCCAATTTCATATTCTTTTATGTGCATTTAAAGAGCTATAAGGGCTATAAGGGCTATAAAATTTATACGAGATTAATGATTTGAAAAAATATTTTAATAAAACACAGTGCAAAGCAAGAAATCTCAAATATGAACGAATACTGTAGATAGCGCGCGCAAAACCAGTCAAGCTCATGAGACTACGCTGACAAGACTCTGATGAGATCGCTGACCCACATTGATTCCTATATACCACTGATTAACAATGTCTCCAATTACATTTAGCCTAATCAAAAAGAGATCGCCAATTGACGTTATTGGAGGATTGATAGACCATGGATGGGGGAAATCCCGCAGGGGGTTAGGATAAATATCAGAGGCGGGCGAGGGGTTATTGCGGACACGTATTTCTAGTATTACTCAGTGTGTATTTGGCCAAGAAAAAACAAACTCGCATCTATTTTAAATTCTGATAAAAACTCGAAAACCAGTCTGCAGAGTATGGCAAGTGCACACCCGAGATATTTTTCGTCAAATAGCGTTGCACACTTGGTTAATGGTTACGTAACATTTTCGAACGTCGACCGCCGTCGGCAGTCGGCTTACGTCTGCCGCATCCTCGAGCCAGTCCTCGGTCAAATTGAAGTACTGAGTACTCTGCATTTTTATTTAACAGCTAAATTTGCTGTAATATTATCTATCAAATCATGGATAGTTGATCAGTTAACAAGTATGACTGCACGCGTTTACAAGAGTTTATCGGGCGGGCACCATACCAGGTGACGTAATTGTATGCTTACAAAGTCAAAGTTAATAAAATGTTTGATATGAAAGTTAACAACGAATAAATAAATACAAAGAACAACATTTATTGTTCATCTTTAAGAACATGAGGGCACCGTGGAGTTTCAGATGCAATTCGATCAACAACTTTACCAACAGAAAATGTTGAAACTGCTCTGTTCCTTTCATCACTGAAGACAGGAAGCCGATGCCTAGGAAGATTGTGCTCTTCATCCCCCTTCGTGTAAATATTGGCGATTTCTTCCATCGTTGCAGGACAGCGTATTGGGTGGGGTAAACTCCAATCGACAATAGCTCGTTGCGTAAGGGATTGGTTTGATTGGCCTCCAGACTTCTTGTGGACACCAACAACACTGTAAAAACCTTCTACGATTGCTTCACATCCACTTCCAGCAAGAGCAACATCCATAGCAATGCACATTTCTTGACCAAGTGAATTCACAACTTCCTGATTCGTATAGAACATGGATGTGGTGAACTCTTCATCCAAGCGGGCTGTGACTGTAGAGCCTGAAGCGAAATGCAGCGAAAACCATTTATCTAGTGAATGTTGTTGCTCTTTACACTGCATTGTCAACAGCTGTTGGTTTGTGAATTCCATCACAGGCTCGTGGTTTTCCTTGAGGAACATGTGGTCTGCACAATTTCCAAGACCCTGCCACACCATTGCCCTCAACGTCGTCTTCAGTTTCCTGTAGACGATGGTGCTGCTATGTGGTAAGAGATCCAAATCTGGAGACTCTTCGACTAACTTCTTGACATGTGGTAATTGGCAGACACTTATAAAGAAATCGAGAAACTCAGCATCACCATGAAGTTCCCAAAGTCGCCTCTTCTCGGATTGTATCTTGAGTTTTCCATTTTCATACTGAAAGTAGCAAAGACGGTCAACCAATGATTCTAAATCAAGAATTTCTGCCAAATTTTTGACATTCTGGGGAACAATATCGTCATAACGATTTTGCAACCCACTCTTCATCTCTTGACACAATATAACAAGATCGTCAAGGCAGTCGTCTTGGGAACGAGCGGTCCAATTGTACACTGTCTCTTTACGTCTCTGCCCTCTAACTGGCGGAACCACTGACGTTTCTTGGTCAACGACAATCCATCCATCCAAGACTTCTATATCATGAAATGTGCACTCTTCCACATTTTCCTTGGTAAGATTCTCCCAGTGTTTGTGAAGTTTCGGCAGAAGATCTTCATCAGGAATTTCGACCCTTTGGGTACGCAATTTCTCTAACTCCCTTTCAACCTCTTCAAGAATACGTAACACACGTGGCAACCATGCGACAATCTTCCAAGGTGGAAGGGTAAGGGCTTGACTCTTGATCATCAGCAAAATGGCAGGTTTCATGACATCCAGTGCACCACATAGGTCAATTGCATAATCCTGGCCACGCACTTGGTATTTTGTCTCTTCATTTTCATCCTCAGCATTCTCTCTACTTTCAATGAATGCCGTGATAAGCGCCTTGTAACTGGAGTAGATCTTCTCCCACTGTTGGTACGATGAACTGGTAAATCTTGTTGTGGAAAATGTTACTGTCTCCAAAGCTTTCATACCAAGACGCTTTGCCAAACCAACGTACTCGACATGACCTCGGCCTCTGTGAAACATTGTATGAAGTCGATTTGAACGCTTGATAAGACGTTGCAGGAAGCGAGAGGATTCCGAATCTTCACGAAGGTTAATCATAACAAGATCCATCCAATGTGATACATCCCATGGCAAAAGGAAGTAGGAGTCTGGGCGTTGGTTAGTTGCTAGCAGCTCTAGAAATCTATTTTGGAAAGTCTTTGCTTGGTACTGCCCATCTGCGTGTACAGCTGAAATAAGAAACATGCACTGTGATACAGAATTTACAATTAACTCGTTCTAAAATATCACTCTTCCCATTACCTCGAAGAAAAGACAAATCTGCCAATGTTAGATTTAGTTTCTTTCTGATAACCTGAATCACCTGCTCTGCAAGATCTTTTCCAGTACCGCCACGGATTGCCCCTTCATTGCTTTCTGAACATTCGTACACCAATGGCGCATCAACCGGCATTGATATTCGTCGACCATCAAAAGGCATTATTATCATTATAGCTTGGTTGGTGTCTCGGTGAGGGGTAGATTTGTCAATAGCAACGGCAAAATGAGGAGGTAGTCCTGTGCTTTGTAGTGGCTTGCGAAGGTACAAAGACGTCTGGTTTAACACATAAATGTACGCGGCCTTTATAATGTCGGGAAACAGGTTTCTGAAAGATACAGAATTTCATAAATTATATAAGAATTAAGCTAGTTTTTGTATGTTAGCTTTAAGTCGATTCTGTTTAATCAAACTGTATTTCATTACCTTCCATGCCCTATGTTGCCAACATCCGCTTGGCAGAAAGATAAGAGGGCAACCATTGATTCAAATTGAGAAGCAGCGGCTTTCATTTTACAAACTTCTACGCCTGCACTGACAAGGTTGACATTAACTGCATGGTTTTTTTAGCATTTCTCTTTTCCTCTTTAAACATGTGCTCCAACGATTTCATGTGGAATTGACCGCCGTTCCGAGTGGAGCTGCAACTCATATGCTCACTGAGTCCACTTTTTAAGCTATACCACTCTTGGTTGGATCCATTGATGTAGAGCTCTGTTTTCCTCTTATCGTAAACAAGACCCTGCGCCCACGACCGATTCGCGGTTGATCTGAAACGGTGAGACCAAAAATGTTAATATATATTATTATATTAGTATTACAATATTTTTTGTTAAAAATTGAAGCACCAATCTAACCCCCAATTTAAAACGTCTGCACTGCAGGAAAATTGAAAGCCTAATTGAACTTACATTTTCATGAGAGGGTTTGCCATGATAAACTTTCTGCATATCGCACAAGTGACTTTACACCCATCTTCTAGCATTTCAATGGAAACCTTATCAGAGCTAAGCAATTCAAGCATGTTATGTGCTGCTTTAATGTCATCTATGTTGACGTCCTTTCTACTATCAATAGTTCGCTTTGCCGGTGAAGATCCCAAAGACAACTCATCCAGCTTCACAAGAATCTTGTTTATGTTGTCCTGCAGCTTAGTAAGAGGTGATTCTTCGGTTTCTTCACTTGAACAGGACTGGAAAAAGTTACCAACTGTTGTCTGAACCTTCTTTGGCGCGTTGTCTGGACCTTCTTTTGCTCGATTGGCACCAACCGGGCTTGAAGGAATTGGCAAAGAATCACCATGGCTGGAATCGTCCGAAAAATTTATAACAATTTCATCATCATTTTCATCATTCTGGGGAGCAGCAGCTTGCAATTGAACTTCTCCTTTGTTGGAATGGACTGATTCTTCCTTTCTTGTTTTATCAACCTCTCTTTGCTTAAGCAATTCTCTGGCTTTGACATGATCCTGTGGAACAATTGACGTACGGTAATTGTTATGGATGTCGTCCTTGTGTTTTTGCTTCCAGTGCCGTTCTTTATAGAAAGTTGAACCTCTTGTCAATACACAACAGCAAAGAAGGCAAACATGCGGGTCACTTTGGTCTCTTTTTGGCCGTTTCCTGGTGTTTTTATCTTCAACATTTTTCCGTTTAAATATTTCATTCCACTGTTTTTTATTCTAAAGTAGCAATCATATAATTTTTTTAAAAACCGTATGTGAAGTGACGTGCGTAATTGAAGTAAAACGAGGCCAAGATTACATAATTTATAATAACAGTAAACATCGACTGGAAAGGATTCATGACCTATCTTGTAGTCTTGTACCATCATGTATTTTGAAAGCAATGTTTAACCTTTACTATTGTAGATATATGCATGCTTGTTACTGGCCACGAGCGCCACATGTGCGGCGACAACGTACAACTGCATTTTTTACCAATAAATATAGGTAAAATCTACAAAAATATCGCAATCATGGACATTTTTTGCAAAATTGTGCGGCAGCGGCAAATTATATTGAAAATTATGTGGATTAAAAAATGTGTATTAAAAAATATGAAAATTATCAGCAATACAAACTTTTCACTGTTTAGTTTGTTTCAAGTCTGGTCTGGAATCTCGTTATTAAATGGTTTACACAGTACATACATATGATACAATATCTTATTTATACAAAACAAATATACGACTTACTTCATCGGAGTCGGACATCACGCGATACACGTATCGAACGTTTTAATTTACATACTTGCGAAGGTGCCATGCAACTGCGAGAAAATACCATTTTCATTCCCAGGCCCTTGACTAGTTAGCAGCGTCACCAACATAATGCGTGATTTTAAAATTGACCCTGACGTTTTTTAGGAGTGGCGTTTTTAGCAAGAAATTCTTTAGGTTTAGCTTTAAATTTCTTTAGGTTTTAGTGTAATTCTTTAACGTAATTTTTAAGATTTAGATTAATAGATTTAATTTAATTCACCGTAATTATAAACCTTTATGCCATTTAACAATTGGTCATTATATATAATGAATTCCAACTCCAAGACGAGAATTTTATGCAAATTTTCATCACTCCCCGTTCCCACTTCCCCGTTCTCGTTCCAGTCTTTTTGGAGTGAGTTGCACAGCTACTCACTAGCAGCGCGGGCTCACCTAACATAAAATGGTGTAGGATTTTCGAAGTATTGAAGAAGTTAAGTTGTTGCCGCGGTTGTTACAAAAGCCAAAAGGTAGAAGTAAACATTTATTATTTATTTAAAATTTCTAATTTACAAGCTTGAAAAATGTTAATCTAGTCTAGAAATTAGTGCACACTGCACACTTGCTTCGTGAAGTGCACACTTGCACACCTGGCTTTTAACTTTGCATAGTATGGCAGTTTTCAACGAGATCTGGGGTATGCAGACGGGCTCGAAAGGGTTTCATTACACCATTGTTTATTCGTTTGGGATAGCGTGGATCCATGGACAGTTTTGGGATCCGTGGCGGATGGACCGATATGGACTTTGATTAATACAAGATGGCTGATTTGTCGTTTTAAAAATCACCTGATTCTACGTTTCTACAAAGAAAACAATTAATGTTGGTTGTGCTTTGAGATCCAGCACGACTTGATTTGTGCATAATCTTTATTATCTCTAGTCTCTCTTCCCAAATTTCTACCAAACCAGCGTGAAATCATGTTAACGATTGATAAACCTGGAGAGATTTGGCTATATCCGCTATAAATGATAGTTTGATACACTGGATCACGCTCTGCCTCTGTATTTCAAAATATGGAAAACGAAAACCCGGGTAAGCAAAATCTATTTTGCTATATATTTTTTATTTTTAAAGTGTTGCGTTGTCAGTAGCCATTAATATAGATCAAGATAGATACGGTTTAATATGATACATATTTCCTGTTACGGGCCATGTACATTTGTGATTTGGGCTTTGTGTACAAAATAAAAATTATACACTGTGCACTGGGGCATTTAGTAGCAATAAATTAAAAACGTAAGATGTGCCCATGTGTTATTTTACGCTTTTTGATACTTCAAAATAAATCCAATTAAGTATGTTGTATCTCTGAAAAACCGCATTGAAAACACAGCAAATTAAATGTACACGTTTGACTTAAAAGATAGCACCTAAACTGCTGAATCTAAAGGCTAAAATTCGAAAATCGTCCTATATATAGTGTAGCTATGAATATCTCAATTCCAGCATGAAACAGTGTATCTCTGATTCGTATATCTTTTGAGAAGCGTCGGATTTTTAATTTGGGATATTTTTAGTAACATTTTAAACGACGGGCAGGTACGATAAGCTTCTGAATAAAAACAATTATGTTACATTATCATACATATATCTGACGGGTAGACAACGCTGAGAGGACCTGCTTGAAGAGATGATTTAAAATTACGGAGGCTGAGTCTTTACGCGAAGCGTTTCAACCAGAACCACTAGACAAAAAATGTCTAAAATGCAACGGTCGAAGTCGCTGCCGCTCGGGGAAGCTTCGTCTAGTAAAGGGTCCATGTATGTGGGAATGAAAGACGGTGTGAGACGAAGACGCTGCTCAGATGACTGTAAGTTCCTTCTAGACGTTTTCGAAGTTTATCAACCAGTCAGGCATATAACAATCACTTTCCGAGCTTGCAGACTTTTGCACCATGTTATTAATCCAAAAAGGTTTGAATGTATACTTTAGCAAACTAAAAATAATAAATCCCTTATATAAATATAATGCTCTGTTTCATATGCAGAATAAATATACATATAAATAATTAATGGTAACAGGCTGCCTTCTGTGAATAAAATAATATGTTACATTTTATGGCCTGTACACATGAGGTTTGGCATCCTGCCATTGATATTTTATATGAAAAATTTATTTTTTGTTCATATGGAAAATGGCCAAGCCTTGTGCGATTCCGGTGAAGTAATGTATCGTAATTATGAATGTGATTTATCATTGATTTGAATTGCATTGAATGAGGCCAGTCTGCTGTTTTGTATCTCTAATATTGATTAACCAGCTGGGAAGGCCTGTTCCATTGAGAATGAATGTTACATGGATGTACTGGTTTAATTGATACAGTACCAATGTGGCAGTCACTATATATCAGTAATGCATGGCAGGGCATAAAATAATGGCCGGTCAACGGACAATGACCGGCCAAAAATGCCTCTTGACCGGTCACTTTTTTACCTCACCGGTCATTTTGTCCAGTCGACACATTTGTAATACCTTCTCTTCGGCATATCTGCTGAAATCTTGTCAGAGAAAGACTGTATATTTCATGGCGAGTATGCAATTCACTGTAAGTACGTCAAGTTACGTACGACAAAAATATTGTTTGTTCTTGTCCAAAATGTAAATATATGCTGGTTGCACTTGAAAGGTTTTGATTTTGTTTCGGAGGAAGGAGGTGAGCATAGTGACGATGAGGAAGCAATGCAGCAGGGTAGTGACGTCGAGGGTACAGACTCAGTCAAGCAAGATAACACTTTGATAAGAGAGCTGGCTGAGTTGGAATGAAGAGTTTGTGCTGCTCTTCACTTAACTTTGAAAGTTAACATGTGCTCAATTTATACACAATTGACAAGAATAATGCTTTGGTTTTTGGTATTTGTTAATTGGTAATAATTATTTAGGTAGGTGAGTCGTTTTAGGTCAAAGACTATACCTGTATAATGAGTAAAGTTTATTACTCAATATTAAGATTATATCTTTGTTATTGACCGGCGACCTACTGACCATTATTTTGAGCCCTGCATGGGTGTACAATATATACCGTACACTAATCTTGGATCATAGACTGACACTACATGGATGATTGTCAATCTCAAGTTCTTGAGTGTCCCGGCAGGGAACGAACTTCTAACCATTGAGCTACTGAGACATGGAAGGAGAGCGAAAAACATATCCATTAAATGAGTTATGCATGTTACGATGCATGATGTTATGTTCACGATGCTACAGTCCAAGGTGATGCCCGAACGAACAATCAGTGTGAAGGTTGGAATAATAACCACCCCTCAGTTTGGAGACTGATTGAATGTTTGAAACAAGAAGATGCCACAGTGTCAACATTGGTGATCCAAGATGGACTTGGAAATCCACCTAAGAAGAAGATAAAGCGAGTTTATTACCAACTTCAACAACGCCACAGAAACTTATGCATCGAATATGCTCAAGGAGGAAGATCGCGTTAGAAGAGGTTTTGAGAGGTGTTGGAAGGAACATTGATTTTAACATTATATAGATTTCTATTTTAACATTATATAGTTTTTAAAATGATTTAATTGGATTTTTTTAGCATTAGATTTTTTAGTGTAGTACCGGTGTCACAGGAAATTCGCCCCCCCCCCCCCCCAGTAAATTCGCCCCCCCCCCCAGTAAATTCGCCCCCCCCCCCAGTAAATTCGCCCCCCTCCCCTTGGCGGGGCGAATTTCCAATTGTCTAGAATTTGAACATTGGTCTCTTCCACAGATCTCTAAAATAGGACTGGATCGGACCTTCCTGTTGTGTGATGTTTTAACTTTATCTTATAATCGCTTTTTAATTCTCTGGGCTGTGCTTCCTATTCATGACGTAGCTATACCCTCCCATCTGTTTATATTATTACCAGAAAAGAGTTCTTAAAATAACGATTTTGTCGTGGTGACAAAATTAAATATTGCTTTGGAAAATGCATGTGAATAGCAATGTTGGATAGTTCTTAAAAGAAGTGTTCAAAACTTAGCAGAGTCAGAGTTAAGAAAAAAAGTGGAGAAAAACATTTAAACTAAAAAAATAATGATAATGCATTTCAGCGGATAATTTATCAACAAAACAGAGCGGGTATTTATACGATAAATGTTGCATAACGTCACCCCCATTAATGAAGTGACGCTATATTTAACAACATACTAAAAACAAAACCCATGCACATTAGGAGAAAGATATTTTACAATCGTTGAGTCGCCGTTTTGGCTGCTGACGAGTCGTGTTGTTACCACATATTGACGGCGAGTGGATGCCAATTTATATCTTGCGAATAAAGCGGAGGGCGAAATTCCTAAAGGGGGGCGATATTCCTAGGAAATTTTTCCCCTGGGAGGGCGGATTTCCTAGGAATATCGCCCCCAGGGGGGCGATATTACGGCGGGACGAATTTCCTGGGACACCGGTAATAATTAATTTTCCTGTAACTTCAAACTATTCGAACAATTATATTTAACAGTTATATTTAAAATCATTTATTATACGTGTAAAACTTGAATTCCTTGTTATATGTATATTAACGTGTTCGGTATTCACGACCCAAGTTTCATTTTTTGAGTTTCATCACTTCTTGATATCAATCTGTGGATGAGTTTGCATGTTTAAACGGCAGTGAGTTTCTAATGACATTATTCACCAAGAAAATTATCAGTGCAGGCTTCCAGCAATAGACATCAGTGAAGGTATAATTATGTGAACCCGTTCTCGGATATAGCTCACACCTGATGATCGTTACCATATATAGGAATTGCAACATAGGGTTTATTTGAAACTTTTTAAGTGGAATTCAATAAAATTTATACCGGAAAGCATTAAACTATATGTTTCAGGATGCATGTGGTAACTTTCAAAGTGTTTATGAAACGAAAATTAAGTTTTTGTTACTGAACTTCTAAAATAACGAAGAATTGTAATTTAGAGCTCTTTCATATCTCACGTCGTTCTTGAGATATTTAGACTTTTGCGATATGCAAATGAATATAATCACCGAAGTCACGAGGTTTTTACACGTTTTTAAAAAATCAGGTATAACTTTGAGATTATTCGACAAAATCACTTGAACCTTTGCACATTACGACACAACCTCGTTCCCAGGGGCTTATCTCCGCTCCCTTCCCATCCCGCAGTGGGGGCGGGCGGGGAGCGGAGATAACGCACTGGGAACGAGGTTGCAGATTACGACACTTTGTGAAACTTAACATCTACATGTTTCTATGTTTCGATGGTTATTCATTTGCATATCACATAAGTCTAATTATTTTTGGCCTGTCCGTATCCTACCAAATCCTGCTTTATGATTGGCTAACGAGCGGTCCGTATGAGCCCATATGCTTCAAATGCATGTTTATTTTGCTAAACCTTTTTTCAAACTTCTATAGTTGTGTTGAATGATGTTGATGAGAATGATTCAAGCGAGAAAGATTTTAATAACTATCCTTCGACACCGTCTACTCCAGGTAAGTGAATCTCTCGCTATATATGTATATATATATATATATGTATGTATATATGTATGTATGTATGTATGTATATATGTATGTATATATGTATATATATTATGTATGTACATATATATATATATATATATATATATATATATATATATATATATATATATATATATATATATATATATATATATATATATATATATATATATATATATATATATATATATATATATATATATACATATATATATATATATATATGTATGATGCATATATAAATATAAACAAATAAACTGAATGTGAGACTAAAAACGCTAGATTTCCCGTGATGAGGGACTAAACGCCGGTCGATATTAGTACCCTCGCCCTCAGGCCTTCGGATTAAAAGGGGAGGGGATTAAAAGGTCTGTTAATAGTTCGATGCGCACCGTGCATTGTGGTACATTGATGGGAAGCCTTTGGCGACGCTTAATTCCTTGCAAACGATGAAGTTATATCAACGAACAATGCTACAATACTGGACAAATTCATGTGGACTTTTGCATTATTAAAATAATTTTACTCGGAACCAACAAAACACGGTCTCCCCTCCCCCTAGGCAATGTTGTGAATCTACACGCGCAAAAAGCCGAGCATTTTTTGATTTATCGTGGAATAATACAACATTGATGTGAGGGGAAGGGGAAGGAACGTTTTATTTAGGCAGAAATTGGGCAATAAAAAGAAAGTAGGTAATTAACGTTGGATGTCTTGCCACGTAATTGTGTCCATTGTTGTCCACGTAATTGTGTATTTAGAAAACGTTTGTATTGTGATGGGAAAGTGAAATTATTGCGTGTGTCGTTGCATCAACATTTGGCGTAATTCCCCAGCAGTGAAAGTTCAGTGAATCCCTGTTGATACTGATCTTCGTGTGTTGTACGACATATTGCTGAGAAACGACAGCTTGTTGATATCGTCTTCATGCACATGAAGGATATGTGCCGCACATTGTGAAGCCGGATTTTTTTCGTTTTACACGAGAATAACGAATTCGAAACAGTTTTGTGATTAATCTGGATACTTTTGAATCCGGAATCTAATGTGAATGTTTTGAATCCGGAAACCAGCGAATCCGAAAGAATGACTCCCGTAAACAGTATCTGGAATGAATACTGTTACTTTTCGACCTCCTTTACTGTATTTATCACGTAGTTATCCCCAAATATCGCTGATACTATAACTATATACCGAATCCGAGCTGCTGTACGTGGTCTAGTGGTTACCACACATGAGCTGTTATGAGCTGGGAGACCCGGGTTCAAATCCTGGGTCGGACAACCACTCAGAGGTGCTGCCTTTCCAACAACACCAGCAAATTGTAAGACTTTCGGGTCTTCTCGGAAAACGACCTTAAATCGTAGGCCCTCGGAATCCCTATCAGTTGGGTTTTCCGTTCACCTAAGAGTGATCAACTGAATAGTCGAAAGCTTAAAACATGAGCCTCTGGCTCGGATAAATAGGGCAATATACTATTAATATACAATATATAAATAGGGCAAAATACTCGTCATGGTAAATGACTTGTCTACCGCGCTCCCTCTTTATAAGTATGTGGACGACTGTACGATTTACGAAGTCATATCCGCAACCGCTATTGATTCATATACTCTGCAGCAGGAGATTGACAATATTACCCAGTGGTCGTCTGTGAATAACATGAAACTCAACGTACAAAAGACCAAGGAGTTCACTGTGTCATTCCTCAAGAACAAGCCATTGCTCCCACACCAACTGTCAATCGTTGGAGGCTGTACAGACAACTAAACTGCTTGGCGTTGTGTTATCATCATTCTGACCTTAAGTGGGGAAAGCACATCGATTATATATGCTCTAAAGCTAGCAAGCGTTTGTATGCTCTACGGACGTTAAAGCGGAGTGGTGTTCCTTCGGGCGATCTTCGTTCCGTTTTCTGCTATTTTGTTAGACCTGTACTCGAATATGCCTGTCCTCGTGTGGCACTTCTCTTTGACGTTATTGTTGAGAGACTGCGTTGAGGACATACAACGGCGTGCCGTTCGAATAATCCATGCACACTTAACATACAGTCAAGGACTACGCGAGCTGAACCTATCGACTCTCTTCGACAGAAGGGAGTCTTTATGCCTGAAAATCGACAGCAAACTAAGAGACTTGGTGCCTGAACCCGTTGTTCGATCACCATTATCAACTTCCGTGATGCCCGTAAATTGCCATGATTTTAAATGTAGAACCAAACGTTTTAGCAACAGCTTATTACCGACATGTGTTAGGAGTGGGATAGTTGCTTTTAATTGTATATAGTCCTAGTAAATCACTTAGTTTGAACTGTACTTGTAAATAATTCTTAGTATTTTAAGTATTTTAATTTAACTTATCACTTTTGTAATTTGAGTTTTTCAATTTTCCAACTTTTCTAGTTTGTAAAATTGCCATTCAAGTATCTGATTAAATTATAAAAAACAAAACAAAAAAAAAACAACCCAAAAAACCATATCCTGCGTGATCGACTGTAAATAAATCATACTCAAATAAATCATGGTGGTTATTGAACGCTTCTTGCCTTTCTAAAAGTCAAGCACCGTACTCCTGGTACCGCATAGTTACCACTATGGGAAAATCGCAATTGTAAAAATTATACGAGGCATCTCTGGTGCGCCCCCAAAAATACTTTGAAATAAAAAGCCTTTAAAAAGTATTTCAGGGTCGAAGTGATCATCGATGTAAAAAAACCGTAAAAACGGTATTTTGAAGTGAGTATTTTGAGCTCTGAGATCACTATTATTTAGGCCACCATTACTAAGAACGTGTTTCAAGTGAGCCCGCAATTTAAAAAAGTAATATTGTTTGTGACGTCAGACTCTCAATGCTACGCCTGAATTTCGGTCGAGGTTACTTGTTTTCTTTAAGAAGTACATGAAATGTCCAGCCTTTCAGACGAAGAATTTGAAAAAGGACCTTGATTACTATTGATTTACTCGAAGAATTAGCCATGTGGAGTCTTCGCGTTGAGAGTCTGACGTCACTTCGTTACGCTGGTCAGGAACATGATCGATTAATGGCGCACATAACAACTCCAGATTCGGAGTAAGAAAAATAATACTTGCCATTGTCGAATTGCAAAACGGTTTCGACCGAGTAATATTTAGCAGCTCTGCTTTATAAATACGTAAAAATATCGATAGGTTGAAATTTGATCGTAGTAGCATAATGTTTAGAAATGTTTGTAGCTTTACGGTATCTGCTCTTGTACTCGAGAAATAACGTTTTCATTCTCGTATTTTATGCTTCTGGAGCGCGCTATTTTAGGCATTTTAAGGGTTTTGTCGACGGCTCATACTCGATGTCCAGCGGGGGTTTCTTTTCAAATTTTGAGCAAACTCGAAAATGGTGGCGCCCAGAAACATAAAATACAAGAATGAAAACGTTATTTCTCGAGTACAAAGCATGCAGATATCGTAAAACTATTAAAACTATTTCCAAACGTTATACTTAAAGGCCTTTTATTTAAAAGTAATTTATTTTTTGGATAATGCAGTTCCCCTTTAAGTTCTGCCGCGGTTCCTGAAAGTTAAATTTCTCCACGATATACGAATGGTATAATGACATATACTCCCTCGTCATTTATTTGTAGCCACGGAATATGATTATTAGATTCTTTTGTCCTAGTAAACCAACTCCCGAACAAAATCATGTGAATATAGGTAGGTCCAACCGGCAAGTTCCGAGTATACCTTCTGGGTGATGCGTTTTAATCAGCCAATATTCAAACATGGCCGATTAATTTCTAAGTACGTAAACAGGGCATGCTCGCGTAATATAATAGGATAATATAATATTATTCTTAGACTCGGCAATTTCAAATCTGTTTACATAATTGAAATCGATTAAATATTAACCGAGATAAGGTTCAAAAATCTACGACGAAGCGGCCTTTTGTGATCTGCAAATACTGGGTCGTGCAACGTGGGGTACTGGGGACCATTGTGAATGTGAAACATATAATATATTATTTTAATATAAAAAGTTTGTCTGACAGTTGCACCTCTGTTTTATCATAACTTAAACGATCAAATCATGCTCAAGCCAACCTAATTTGATTCAGCATTGCATAATTATCTGTTATCTACGTACCGTGTGTATAAAAAACCCACAATCGTGCTAAATAATGAATTAGTTTGAGTTTAGAGATAACCTATAATGTGGTTTTTTGAAAGGCTTTGTTTTTATGCATTATATTTCATTTAGTGGGATTTCGTTTTTTTAACCGCACTATAGTCTACACAGCAAAGTGCAAAGGTGGTAAACTGCCAAGATTTTTATTAACGAAAGCGGAGCCCTTCATCAAAGTATGAAGGTCTCCGCGTGAAACGTCAGTGTTTCGTCACTAAACATCTTGGCAGGTTGACACCTTTTCACTTTGCTATATATCCAAAACACTGTCTACGAGACTACGCTAGCCTCCTCCGCAGGCAACTCTGTGGCTTCTTTTTTCCCAGTCAAATAGCTTCCAAGGATGTTTTGGCCGAGCCAGAGGAATTAACAAGAGCATTGATCAATCCCTTCACAATCCCTATACTTCCCTACAATCCCAGCCAAAACATTGCTCACACAGCCTTAGAAGCTATTTGACTCTCGGAAAAAGAAGCCACAGAGTTGCCTGCGGAGGAGGCTATGGCCTATGTCTACGCAGCACTCTGCTTTTTTATAGTCTATACATAGCTGAATATGTGATGTCAATATATGCATGCAATATGTATATATGTCTGTTCACCAGCTGTTTACGTAATGCTAATTTCCTAAATTCTGCACCATATTCCTT
This sequence comes from Chrysogorgia sp. JL179-B06, assembly GCA_035772405.1. Taxonomy (NCBI): domain Eukaryota; kingdom Metazoa; phylum Cnidaria; class Anthozoa; order Scleralcyonacea; family Chrysogorgiidae; genus Chrysogorgia; species Chrysogorgia sp. JL179-B06. The sequence continues at coordinate 738,617 of JAYKKM010000294.1, forward strand.
AGCTTATTTCTTCGGAAATCATCTCTTAACAAACATTAGGGGAGAGTTTAGAGAACACCGCGACGGTAACGTTAAGAAGGGCCCATGGCCTCCAACATTCATCTCAGACAAAAAGTATGATAAAGTATTTTCTTAATTCTGCGATATTCCTTAGACTGATGATATATTTCTTCGGAAATGATCTCTTAACAAACATTAGCGGATGATATAGGTCGTTGCGAAGGTTACAATGATGTATTGCATGTTCTATTGATATAGGTGTGTTGTATATATATATATATATATATACGCTGATGTAGTTTAAGGGAATGTGGGGGAATTGGACTAAACAGACGATACATGGACGATCGTCAATCTCAAATCCTCAGACTAAGTGTGTCCCGGAAGTCAAAAGGTGGTTAACTGCCGAGATTTTTAGTAACGAAATACTGACGTTTCGAACGGAGCCCTTCAGATTGGGCTTATATATATATGCCAAAACGGTGTACATAATAAAAAAAGTAGTCAATCAAATGCACGGGAGATAAAAAAAACAACTTATAATTAATGAGATTTGAAAAGTTAAATCATTTGCTATTTTTAGAGTCGATCAGCAAACAGACTGAGGGGGAGGGAGAACTAGTCAAGGGCGCAAACGAATGTTTTTCTTTTATTTAATTTCCTACAATTTCTTTGTTATTTTAGTTTGCGAGGAACTTTATTATTAGCTGTGCATGCACTTTCATCCCTTTTCAAGTTTTTATTTCTTACCGCTTTACTATCGCATAATCCCCTTGAATATTGGCCTCCCTCAGTCTGTTTACTGATCGACTGTAAAAATAGAAAATGATTTAACTTTTCGCATCTCATTAATTATAAGTTTTTTTATCTCCCGTGCATTTGATGGGCTACTTTTTATTGTGACACCCTTTTGGCATATATATATATATATATATATATATATGGCTCTCGGCAACGGCTTCCGTAGCTCAGTGGTCAGAGCGCTGCACTAGCAATCGCAGGGTTGCGGGTTCAATTCCTACCGGAAGGCCGCTAAGTTGCATTTATCAACATGTAGTTTGATCGAGTGAAATGCCAAATATTACCTATATATATATATATATATATATATATATATATATATATATATATATTAGGGCTTCTTCAGTGGAATAATCTGTGATAAAAGATATCGTCCTCTATATATACAAAAAGTGAAACAAAAGAATAACACATATATAAATATATATAAAAAACAAAGACTAAATAGAAAGTGCTCTTCCTATACATCCGTTCATAATATTCGTGGAATGTTTCTTAATTTCAAGTGCTTCTATTGTTTTACGTTCGTTAAAATATTTAATATTAGCGTGTAGTATTTCCCATATAATAGGGGAATTATCTATTTGATTACCGTCGCTATGTGTCTTTAAATGACTAAAAACTGTCTGTGTTTTCATGCTAAGATGTTCCTTAACTCTGGTCCCAATGCTTCGTCCGGTTTCACCAATATAGACTATATGGCAATGCGAGCAAGTAATATACGATAGACACAGTGTTTGGTATTGCACCGATTTTCTTTCACAGCCAGTATGCATGTTTTACAATTTTCCGGGCAGTTTTGCTTCTCTCTTGGTGGTGCGAAGACTCGTGACAACGGCTTTCCGTTCATAAAATGGACCTTGATACCACTTATTCCAGAACGGCGAACAACCGCCAAAGCGCGTCGCTTCATTTCTTCATTGATATACGGTAACTTAAGACAGATGTTTTTTTCCTGTTCTTCCAGGAAATGTCTGATGACCGCTTTCACAAACCTTTTCGGGTATCCATTTTTAAGAAATATGCGTGTGATTGTGCGAAGAGATTTCGTTCTCGACGAGGGATCTGTTGAACGTGAAATAGCTCGTCTTGTTTCCCCCACCAAAATAGCACGCTTCGAGGATATCGAACCATGACTATCCCAAGGTGTAATGGATTCACTATGGATGGGTTTAATGTAAAGCGTAGTGGTAAATGTTTTCTTGATGGAATCAAATAAAACCATTGTGTCTAAGAATGGTATTTGATTCTCCTTAGGCATTTCAATTGTGAACTTGATGGCGGCGTTCAGGTTGTTGACTACGGACAATAGATCCTCAGGAACAATTGTATTCGACATCCACACTACAAAAATATCATCAATATATCGCTTTAAGATAACTTACCATAATATATATCAAGTATCTGTGAGTCGAGTTCGTTCATGTGTATGATGGCAAGTGTTGGGGCAAGGTTGTTATATATATATATATATATATTTGTCAATGACGATCGCAAGTGTATAATTACCGAGTCAGACTCATTCAGATTGTTCCAAGCTACACTGATGAGCTGTTGTACAGCGAAACACGTGTCTGTAGATTGAATTATATATATATATATATATAATATATATATATATATATATATATATATATATATATATATATATATATATATATATATATATATATATATATATATATATATATATATATATATATATATATATATATATATATATATAAGCCCTATTTATTTTATTTCATCTCGTCTTACTTTGATGAAGGCAGGGTTCTATCTAGGGGGTTTGAGGGGTCCCAGCTTCCCCCCAAACAGCCCAGGTTCCCCCCAAAGAAGTTATGATCATTCACGTTGGTGTACATGAAGTAAGTATTCCCATGGCATGCAGTCAGTCCAAGACACTATATGACAAGGAACATGGTGTATCGCGTGCATGGAACTTAATTCAACTTAACTGATTCAATATGCAATACATTATAAATTTTAATAACAATATAATATGTACTTAAAATCCTGGAAAGTGTTGTTTTTTAGTGTTTTATGACTTTTCCAAACCTTCAGAATTGTGTAAAATCTTCCCCTAAAATGCAGGAAATGGCATTTCAGAGACTCTGGATTTCAAAATACCGGGGGCTATGCCTCTGGACACCCAAGATTCTCGCGGCTTTGGCGCTCTAAAGCATAAATTAAAACATGAGAATGAAAACGTTATTTCTCGAGTACAAGAGCAGATACCGTAAAACTGTTCACATTTTTAGACATTATACTTAATTAAAGCCCTTTTATTTAAAAGTAATTTATTTTTGGTACAGTTCCTCTTTAATTAAAGCATGTTTTCACTTTGGCTATGATCTTATGCTTATGACGATCCTTATGTCGCAGGCTTGACTTCATTCTTTTGTTTTGCCTTTTGTTTTGTCTATGCCTTTTGTTTTGCTTTTTGTTATGTTATGTTAACATGTGAACCAGGCTTTAACTCCGTTTTATGAGGCCAAAATGTCGCCAAGCAGCTATATTTTTAATTCAGTTTGCTTAAACTTATCATTCTTGTCCGCATTTTCATACAATCGCTGCCCATATACAAAAACTTCAATGTTTCGGCAACGCTAAAATCGGCTTTGCGTCGGCATATTACACTCCCCGTCCTCGATTTATCTGGTAACAGCGAATGTCGGAAAATATGGCACCGGGCAAAGAACAATCCAAAATCATTTATAAAAAAAACGTACAAACAAGGTAATTGCGACGCAAATCGGCGTGTGTAACATACCCATGCAATGCCGATTTTCATGTTTCCGAAGCATTGCAAGTTTTTGATGTGGGATCAAAAACTTTCAACGCGTTGCTGCAACGGCATTGCAAGTTGACAAGTGTAACACGCTAGCCGCCGATTTGTGTTGCAACACTGTCGGTACCAGGCCATTTTCGTGCAAAAAACTCCCAATTTCCCATGAATCCAAAGGAGCATTAACGTTTCAAAATGGAGGACGATAAGTTGGACGACAGGGAGAAGTTTAAATTAATTGAGCTGTATGGTTCTGTCCTCATTTTATGGGATTCAAATTACAAGGGAGGGAAAAAAGATAAAGGAGATGCGATGAGTATAATCATGAACGAGTTTCACATGAAGTATACAGAGGAAGTCTTAAAGAAAACTTTCCTTCGTTGAATCGATTCAAACTGTTCTATTTCTACTATTTGTATAAGCGTCCAATTCAGCTTCCAGGAATAAACATATCGCCAACAGATGCTCTCTGCTCAAGCATCCCGCCATATTGATTGTTGTTTGAAGTTTTTCCCGCAATGCATTAATATACAATTAATATAAACAACACAAATCGACGTGTGTAAACGGGTGCCCGATTTGTGTCGCAATGGCGTTGCGACACAAATCGGCGTGTGTAACCGTGGCTTAAGTATTTTCGACATATTGAAGTTCTCTTTTTTCTATTTCTCATATCATATCCAGCATCAACATATGGCAGGCCATCTCTTTATTTACACACGTTAATAAAAGACGGCTTTAAACCCTTCGAGGTATTGTTTGACAACCATGATCATACAACCACAGCTGGACCCGTCGTGTTGTGCTATATATAAATGTGAGATTTCGAGTGAATTATGTATGAGGAAAGCTCTATAGCATGAGAATTGCGGCCGGAAATTGTGCAATTACTAGAATTCTTATCTACTCTGATAACGCTTCTATATTTCGTTAATGATTTGCGGTGTTTATACGCCAACACACGCGTGTCCTGTGTTGATTTGATTAAAACGCAAAGAGTTATATCAAACAGCTGTCTTAAACGTAGACAGTTTGTGTACAATAGCCGCCTACAGGCGTCACAGCGAATATACTGTCTTGCTAGCAAGTATTACATTCTCCTAAAATGAAGTGTGCCCAAATGGATTAACTCGTATTTCTTCTCCTCGCTGACATATCGTCTCCTCGCGGAGTCTTCTATTCCATCGTTCACGATGATCTCAGCTATCTCCGCAAAACGCTCAGGTAAACATCAATCTTATATTAACTAGTAATGCTGTAAATCCGATTTCGTCTTGAAGACTAGGGCGTTGAAAATGAAGTGAAGGTCGACTACTGTATGGACGTCTACCTGCTTTGTGCAAAGAAATTGACAAGACTTCTTCCTGGTTTTGTTGGGAAGTCGTGTGTTGGGATTACGGTATAGGGTTTTGGACGTGGAGAGTGGGTAGGGATTATTCGTGCATAAAATAGATGGAAAAACAAACACAATTCCTGATTCAAACGTTTCTAGGGATTCGTTTTGACAGGTATACGAAAATTCAAACGAAATACATTCGGGATTTTTAAACGTTTTTAAATATTTCCACTGAATTGCAGTACATTTGTATTTGGTATCAACATGGCGCGAACAAAATATTTGTTATCATTATTGTTCTTTTTAATTGGTAACTCGGAAGTATATCTTACATATAGATCTCTTTCATAATGGTTGCTGGCTTAACTATAATTCAATATGAATGTAAATTAGCCATTCTGACCTCGTTACAAAGCACAAATTCTTTGGAATAACAGACATGCGAACGAGGTATACGAAAGGCTAATTTAAATGCATATAAAATAATATTTAATTTAGTCTAATATATGAAGCCCATTTTCAATTTAATTATTTTGATCCCCGCCAGAGAAAGACAATTCGTAGCGAAAAATCTCGTTTCAAATCAAAGTTCGTTATCGAAATAACAATTTTCCAAGAAATGAAATTAAATGCGGTCCGTAGATTTCGGGATATCGAATGTCAAAGTTCATGGCAGCTTGGCGTAGTTTAACGTTATAAAATAGTGGGATATCGAATATAATGGAGTTGATTACGCAGATGGACTAATATTTTTCAACAAGTAATATTTGGCATTTCACTCGATTAAATCCTTAGAACATGTAGTTTAATCGAGTGAAATGCCAAATATGACTTGTAATATACCCAGAATCTTATCCCGGTGTCCCAGGAAATTTGGCCCCCCTAAAAAATGGCCCCCCCGGGCCATATTTCCTAGGAAATTTGGCCCCCTCTTCGGAAATTTGGCCCCCATGTTTATGGTCTTGAAAAATTATAATCTTATGCTTTTTGCAGTTCTGATTAGTTACACGAACATTGTAGAATGTGTCTTGTTGTAGATTTGAATATAAACGAAAGCACAATCGTCAATAGTTAACAGACTCGTGACATATGCATATTTCAAATATAAATGAAAGGTTAATGTTCTTGTTCAATCGATCAAACGTTTACGGTAAATAAGGTGTAAATGAAGGTCTAAACTGAACCTGGTACTCGTCTTTTACGACAGCAAAAGCATTTCGCGTAACAAAGCACAATCGTCAAAAGTTAGAAGACTTGCGAAATAATTGTGACACAAACGAAACTCGAAAAGCACGATACTCGAGTAGTTAAAAGCATATTTCTGATATCCAGACGGCAGAACCGAATGAAAATTTTAAGGCAAAACCAAACCAAACAATTGAATGGTTTTTGTTGCGGTTCAGCACTCGACCAACGTACATGCCATGCATTCCTGTTCTGCAGAGAACGTATTTCACCGCCGAAAATAATGTTCACCGCCGAAAACATATTTTACCGTAGAGAACATAATGCACTACCGAAATAATTCCACTGTGGAAAATATATTTCACGGCCGAAAATATATTTGATCTACACTCATTATTTAAACCTCTGAGATAAAGCGGAGTGTTTTGTTGGGGGGACCAAATTTCCGAAGGGGGGGCCAAATTTCCTAGGAAATCTGGTCCGGGGGGGCCAAATTTCCTAGGAAATATGGCCCGGGGGGGGGGGCAAATTTTCGGGGGGGCCAAATTTCCTGTGACACCGGCATTACCACCACTATATATACAGAACTCGTGACTAGGCTCTCGGCAACAGTCAGAGCACTGGATGCCAAATATTACCTGTAGTGTGCCCGGAATCTTGTATCGGCATTGCCTCCGCTGTGTATGCAGAACTCGTGACTGGGCTCCGTGGCTCGGTGGTCAGAGCACTGCACTAGCATCGCAGGGTCGCCGTTTCAAATCCAACTGGTCCCGGTTTGGTCTTAAAATGTATATATTCCAACACTCGAAATTTTCCTTCACCATAAATCCTTAGAACATGTAGTTATGCATAGTTGTGTATCTGAATACGTAATCAGGACGTCTAACCGAGCATTCAGATTTCTTCAAAAATGGATTAGCCACGCCAAACTTTACGAGTTTAAAAGCTCGACGAAATGAATTCTTGAAATTAATTACTAGTCTCTTGGATAACTGCAGTCATGTGAACTTTTTTTCAAAGATACCATTATATGCGTTTTAAAAAAAAAAACCCATCAAACCATAGACAATACCTCTGGATTGTCTATGATCAAACCTATAATTTATGATCAAAACTATAATTAGTTTTTCATATGAAAGTACTCTTTATATTTTTTTATATTTTATATATATATATATATATATATATATATATATATATATATATATATATATATATATAGACAAGTATCGAGTTTAGAATCATATGAGTAGAGTGCTCAATACCGAAGTAGAGCGGATATAACAAAGAAGACAAACTTGAGTTTAAATGAAGTGACTCAAGTTTGTCTTCTTTGTTATATATATATATATATATATATATATATATATATATATATATATATATATATATATATATATATATATATATATATATATATATATATATATATATATATATATATATATATATATATATATATATATATAATAAAATAGTTAGAATGTTTTCGTCACTACTCTGAGTTTCACGCGTAATGCGATCTTCAGGCAACTGACAGTTCAGCTTCAACTTGTCGTTAATATACTCGGCGGGTTAAAAATAGTTCTGATGACGTTTTTGTGTGTTGATTGTTTGCTGACGTTCGTTAATCGGTGATTGATTGTGTGACGACACTTCGCGAAAATTTCCGATCTTTTATTTAAAAGAGTGTTCTTGTCAGCCTTCATGATTATAAGTTTTTCCTCCAGGCAAAGGTTGCATCTTCGCGATCCGTTTCGATAAGCCGCGGCGCGTCTAACAATTGACCATTTTACATTAAAATCGCGTTTTTTTCTTTTTAAGTTCCAGATGTGTTTTGACAGCTCCGTTTCATTTGCGTGCTTTTCGTTGCGGAATGATTTTAGATGGTTGCGATAACGCTGCTTGAAATCATTGGCTGTCATACCGATATATTTCTTCATTTCTCCGTCGTCATGCGTTGTTACTTCGGCTTGATAAATTATACTTTTCACTAAACAGTTTCCTGGGATTGGGCATTGATGGATGTTACGTTGTCGGCAGTTGCATTTCTCTGTATTCGTGCGCGGGTTGTTTCTGTTCTTTAAGATGCGTTTATTATGTCTCTGGATTGTGCTCTGGATGTTTTCCATACAGCTATAGCTGACTTTCGCTGTATTTCGGTTGAATAGGCAATGTAATTTTGTTTGATTGAGGGAAATGTTTGTCAATAAGATTAAGAAAGTTTCGTCCTATGTTCGTCTTTACGTTCTTGCTGTAAGGGGGGTTGTACCAAGTGACATTTCTGTTCCTGTTTCGTCTGCGGTTAGTTGTCGTTGTGTTGTTTTCGTTTGTTTCGGCGTGATCGTTGTTTTTATAAGTGAGCGTCACGTCGAAGTTGCTGTGTTTGAGGGCATTTTCGTAGGTTGGTGCAGCTGTATTAAAGGTTTCCTGATCAGAAGATAGTTTAGAAATTCTGTCAGCTATTGAGTTGGGAAGTTGTTTTAGGATAGAAGGTGGGTGGTTGGATTGGTGGTGAATGTATAGTGGCTCGTTCGGTTTCCGGTATGGTTTGAATGTGCCGTTTGTCAGGTCGAATGTCACGTCAAGAAAATTTACGGTTTTTAAGTTAGTTTGTGCAGTAATTTTTAGCCCGAAATCTCTTAAGATGCTGGTGAGATCTTTCCTTGCCTTGTCTGCTAATCTGCCTGAACACGTGTTGAGAAGAGCGAGGCCGTCGTCTCTATAGAGGCCAATATTCTTCCCGAATCGCTTTTCTAGTGCGCTTAGTATGAAGAGACCTACGAGTTCGCAGATTTCCGCTCCGTCATAGCTGCCCATAGTGACGTCGAAATTACTCTCACTATCTTTCTTTACTCATGCTTTACCATGGACTCAGAGTAGTGACGAAAACATTCTAACTATTTTATAAACGCTCTACCTCTAATGGTATCGAGCACTCTTGAACCATCCGCTAGCTTTGTAACATTCATGTTACAAATCTGTTTTAGTATATATATATATATATATATATATATATATATATATATATATATATATATATATATATATATATATATATAATATATATATATATATATATATATATATATATATAATATATATATATATATATATATATATATATATATATATATATATATATATATATATAAAAGTTTAACTTCCAAAGTTCTCTGCTACTCGGAGTTTCACGCTATGTGCGATCTTCAGGCAACTGAAGATTATTCAATTCAACTATTCTTTATATGGCATCCCGGTGTCCCAGGAAATTTGGCCCCCCTAAAAAATGGCCTCCCCGGGCCATATTTCCTAGGAAATTTGGCCTCCCCGGGGGCCATATTTCCTAGGAAATTTGGCCCCCTCTTCGGAAATTTGGCCCCCATGTTTATGGTCTTGAAAAATTATAATCTTATGCTTTTTGCAGTTCTGATTAGTTACACGAACATTGTAGAATGTGTCTTGTTGTAGATTTGAATATAAACGAAAGCACAATCGTCAATAGTTAACAGACTCGTGACATATGCATATTTCAAATATAAATGAAAGGTTAATGTTCTTGTTCAATCGATCAAACGTTTACGGTAAATAAGGTGTAAAGAAGGTCTAAACTGAACCTGGTACTCGTCTTTTACGACAGCAAAAGCATTTCGCGTAAACAAAGCACAATCGTCAAAAGTTAGAAGACTTGCGAAATAATTCTGACACAAACGAAACTCGAAAAGCACGATACTCGAGTAGTTAAAAGCATATTTCTGATATCCAGACGGCAGAACCGAATGAAAATTTTAAGGCAAAACCAAACCAAACAATTGAATGGTTTTTGTTGCGGTTCAGCACTCGACCAACGTACATGCCATGCATTCCTGTTCTGCAGAGAACGTATTTCACCGCCGAAAATAATGTTCACCGCCGAAAACATATTTTACCGTAGAGAACATAATGCACTACCGAAATAATTCCACTGTGGAAAATATATTTCACGGCCGAAAATATATTTGATCTACACTCATTATTTAAACCTCTGAGATAAAGCGGAGTGTTTTGTTGGGGGGACCAAATTTCCGAAGGGGGGGGGCAAATTTCCTAGGAAATATGGCCCGGGGGGGCAAATTTTCGGGGGGGCCAAATTTCCTGTGACACCGGGGTTAAAAGTAGGTGTCATTTTTTTTTCTTGTGCGTCGTGTATTCCATAAATATAATTTATTTTCGTGGCGGCATTTTGAAACAAGTTCGGAACGTTTGTTGAATAGATTTTTATTTTTCGCTTTTAAAATGAATAACTTTTCTTCCAAGCAAAGGTTATATTGCTTTGCTCCACTCTGGTATGCAGTGGCACGTCTTAAAATTGACGATTTCAAAGAGAACATGCGTCGACTTTTCTTGAGATCCCAAATGTATTTGGATAGTTCTGTTTCATTTGAGTGTTTCTCGTCGCGGAAAGATTTGGTATGGTTTCTGTACCGCACTTTGAATTCGTTGCATGTCATTCCAATATATTTCTTTGTTTCGGCGTTGTCTGTTGTTGTTACTTCGGCTTTGTATATCACGTTGATGGCTAAACAATTTTCTGGAATCGGGCATTCTTCCTTTCTCCGGCAGTTGCATTTACTTTGCGTTGGCACATCGTTAGGTTTTGTTTTTGAAAGGATGTGGGTGTTGTGTGCGTTGATGGCAGCTTTCATGTTTGGCACGCAGCTATAGCTGACTTTCACGGTTTTTGTTGGTTCTCGGGAAATGTTTATCGATAAGGTTTAGAAATCTGCTGCCTACGTTGGTTTTCACGTTTTTGCTGAATGGTGGGTTAAACCATATAATCTTTCTTCGTCGTAACAACAACAGACAACGCCGAAACAAACAAATATATTGGAATGACATGCAACGAATTCAAAGTGCGGTACAGAAACCATACCAAATCTTTCCGCGACGAGAAACACTCAAATGAAACAGAACTATCCAAATACATTTGGGATCTGAAGAAAAGTCGACGCATGTTTTCTTTGAAATGGTCAATTTTAAAACGTGCCACCGCATACCAGAGTGGAGCAAAGCAATGTAACCTTTGCTTGGAAGAAAAGTTATGCATTTTAAAAGCGAAAAATGAAAATCTACTCAACAAACGTTCCGAACTTGTTTCAAAATGCCGCCACGAAAACAAATTATATTTATGGAATACACGACGCACAAGAAAAAAAAATGACACCTACTTTTAACCCCGGGATGCCATATAAAGAATAGTTGAATTGAATAATCTTCAGTTGCCTGAAGATCGCACATAGCGTGAAACTCCGAGTAGCAGAGAACTTTGGAAGTTAAACTTTTATAACTCGCTCTACCGATTTCGGTATCGAGCACTTTGTATGTACTGGACACAATATATTCTAGTATTTATATAAATTCTATATATAACATGGTCGATGTTTCCGCATCATTTGTCGGATAACATCGACCTTCTCAACAAATGTTTTATTGTATGATAGCCAATGAAAGCCATTTCTTTTTTACTCAACAGGAGACGAGAATAGCCTGGAGAAGAGTTTCACGACAAGGACACCATCAAAAGGAGCAGGAAGAAAACTACTTTTGCCGGTATGGTGTTTTTATTCGGGCCTGTTTTATAGAGACGGTTAGTACAGGTCAGGAATCTCGAGTGTGCGATTCATCTGATTCGAAGACACAGACCGAGTTGCGAGGATTTGGAACCACTGTGAATATGTAACTGGAATGCGCATCCCCAATTTTGTATATATATAGATTGGCGTATTGATTGTGGGAGCTTGGAGTTGACAGACGATACATGACGATCGTGAAGCTGTAATTCTCAGAAAATGTTTCTGAGCCCCAGTCATGGATCGAATCCTGTTCTTCTGATTGCCTGTTAGACGCTCCAGCTACTCATGATTGACATAGCGAGACTTAAAGTCTGGTGCAGAGAACTTCGCATCAAATCGCTCCTTTTGTAGCTTTGTCTTCAACCAACTGATTGAAAATCTCCTGGGAATAGAAAGTTTTAGAAACTTTGTGAGCCAGATTCCCATTAGTTTGGGAACATGTCCAATGACTTGAAAACCCTAGTTCATTTCATTCGGATGCGAGTTGGTTTATAATAGAATAAAAGGACATTTGACCACACCATGATTCACATACACTATTAAAAGTCGATGGGAAATTTTCCGTCTACTCAGTAGTGTAGCTTAATCATATGGATTAATTGTGATACTGATATAGTGGTGACATGTTTATCGTGTTTATTAAAGTGCCTATGCAACGAAATTTTCAAGTTGGAGAAAATGGCGTTAAAGTAAAGTTTGAGATTACTGCTTTCGATTGTGAAAGTTTCAGGGCGAATTAAGACCAAGTATGTTTGTTTAGCGTTTGAAATACAGGCTTTTGGCCCAAAAAGTTGAGACGTAATATATGAACAACGAGAGCGAGTGTTTCACCGGGATATTCAAACACGAGAAAATAATGGTGAAAACACGAGCGCGCAGCGCGAGTGTTTTTGTCCATTGTTTTCGAGTGTTTGGATATCCCGGTGAAACACTCGCTCGAGTTGTTTATATAGCTTCTGAAATGAATGGAGAGGTAAGAGAATGTTTTCGTTTGCTGATTTGAATAGAATTTCTAACGAAGGATATCGTAATCGATGAATAGATAATGATAAATTAAATAGTGGAGTTGAGATGATTGTGATGCATGGTAGAGGGTTTTGTTTCTGCGAGTATTAAACTGGACAAGTGTGTGTTTACTGGCTGTAACATTAGATTTGTGGTAGACGACAAAGAGTGAATAAAGGAATTTTGTGTGTGAATTTGTTTGCTGACTTGATTTTGCATACGTAATTAAGATATTTGATCCAAACACTAGTGTTTGGATCAAATATCTTAATTACGTATGCAGCTGAACTCTTTTGTCTGGCGGTGTTTGACCGGGGTATCCAAACAGCATCATGTGACCGAATGCTTACATGCTATTGGTTTAATTACTCATGAATTATTAATGAATTTTAGAAATATTTTATTCCACAACTTATGACATCACTAGGATCTACACGAATTCTTATTGTTATCGAACAGACTGTTCAAAACACCCTTTAGAAAACTAAACTCTCGTGGGAAAGTGTGCACAAGGATGTGTAAAATTTATTCATAACGAGTTATTTGTTTTAAAATATACATGGTCGAAGCCGTATCCAACTTAGTCGTCTTATGAGTAATTAAGAATGTACCGTTGATTTTCAACAAGTAAAACATATTTGTCAACAATTCATTTATGAACTTCGAAGTTTCTAACCACAAAATGAACGACAAAATCCTTTTATTTTCTCTTTATATACACGCCATTACGGTAAAAATTTAGAAAGCAATCAAAATGTGAGGTCTGGGTCGAGTGATGTCATTAGTTGTGCAAGTATGCCAACTATTTTAATGATGTCTCAATTTTTAGGGGAAAAGCACAGTCTTCAAACGCTAAATAAACATACTTCCATTTAATTGTTCGTACTAAAACTTTCACAGTCGAAAGAAGCGATACCAAATATTACTTCAATGTTGTTATTTCAAACTTGGAAATTTCGTTGCATAGGCACTTTAAGAATCTATACTTGGAAATAAGAATAAAATATTTTGTTTCAGCCCGACAGGTCGCCCAAAGTCGCACGCAAAGTATCCCTAAAGGTACGTGTATTATTTTAATTAATTTCTTATTCTCTTTTTCGTTACCAGAAGTTAACGATAAAATGGCCGCCGCTTGACGGGTAATTTACATATATTCGCGTCTCATTTTTAAAAGTCTCATTTTTAAACTTGGCACCACACATCCTCTTGGTCTTAACGAACGTTTTTCTTTTATTTAATTTCCTACAAGTTTTTGGTTATTTTAGTTTGCTTGGAACCTTTATTATTATTAATTTTTTATTATTCGCGTATGCACTTTCATTCCTTTTCAAGTTTTTGTTTCTTATGCTAATATTATCGCCTAATCCCCTTGAATATTGGACCTGTCATTTTTCCCACCCCCTCAGTCTGCTTGCTGATCGACTGTTAAAAAATAGCAAATGATCTAACGTTTCCCATCTCATTAATTATTAGTTTGTTTATCTCCCGTGCATTTGATTGGCTACTTTCTACTTGTGACACCCTTTTGGCATATATATATAAGCCCTATTTATTTCATTTCATCTCGTCTTACTCTGATGAAGGGCTCCGCTCGAAACGTCAGTATCTCGTCACTAAATTCTTGGCAGTTTACCACCTTTTCACTTTGCTAAATTTACATATATGATCCTTTTGGCCGATCGTAGATTTGACTCATTTAATCAAACAATTATAAAAATTTGAATAATTTGAAAATTGTTGTTGCATGTACTAAGAGGTCAAGAATAAATATGAGAGCTGCTAAGTTCTCAAAAGAACTGGATATAATTATATGAAAAGGAGAAATAAAAGAACTATACAATGTGTCGGAAAATACTTAAAGGGGAACTGTACCCAAACAATAAATTACTTTTAAATAAAAGGTCTTTAGTATAATGTTTAGAAAAGTTAATAGTTTTACGCTATCTGCTCTTGTACTCGAGAAATAACGTTTTCATTCTCGTGTTTTATGCTTCTGGACGCCGCCATTTTCGAGTTTGCTGTCCAGCGGGGGTTTCTTTTCAATTTGACGTCACTTGAGTGCAAGGAACAAAAGATAACACTCAAATGACGTCAAAATTGAAAAGAAAAAACCACCGCTGTACATCGATCTTGAGCCGCCGAACAAACTCGAAAATGGCGGCGTCCAAAAGCATAAAACACGACAATGAAAACGTTATTTCTCGAGTACAAGAGCAGATACCGTAAAACTATTAACATTTCTAAACATTATACTTAAATGCCTTTTATTTAAAAGTAATTTATTTTTTGGGTACAGTTCCCCTTTAAGTAAGAGTACTTTACGTGTATTAATGGACGACGTTTCGGACGATGTGTCCTTCTTCTGACCTGAATGACACATCGTCCTTTAATATACGTAAGTACTCTTATCGAGATATGGTCTGGAAACTCAGCTAAAGTCTTTGTTCTATCTTTTTGTTCGTCTTTATGCAATTCTGTGTACGGTGCACAGTCACTGAACCTATTGTATTTTAGTATAATGAAGCAATCATCCAATAGAATCGTTTGGGTTTAATCGCTCAACCGTGTTGTTTAAATATTAATAAACCTAAAACAAAGGATGTGCACGGTGTAAGGTACGGTTCAACATCAAAACGTAGCTCATTATAGTCGCTTTGAAGTTTGCCGAGTTTCCAGACCATATCTCGATTGACTATGTCGACACATTGAGGTTCTCTTATTTCTCCTTTTCATATTATATCTTATACTAAGAGGTCGGCAATCGGTAGATGAGCTACTCAATAAGCAGAATCGTCATTTTAATATTTTCGCTTTATGTAACTCACTGTAAAATGGGACGCCATTTTCTAAGAATCGTATGTAAATTAACCTTCAATTTTGTCGTTAATTTCTGGGAATGAGATATTGCTCTTGTCGTCCTTACTTGACTATCTCGTCGCACTTTTCACTTTTTCTTTCTACTTTCCATGTTTTCTCTCTCCACCCCCTCTTTCTCCCACTTAGCCTGCAGGTTATCCCGGTGTAGTGAAAATTTTGAGGACGAAATTATGCAGATGCATGCAGATGACAAAGAAGTTTTGAGTTTCTATTCAGACATCGTACTATTCTAAGAAATTTGAACTTAAGTTGTCAAACAGAATATGCTATAATAATTAGCTGATTAAATTCAAACCCACGATTAATATCAATCGCCCTTCGAGCAACTGAGGTCGTAATTGTTTTTTTTTTTTGTTTTTTTTTTGGGGGGGGGGGGTTTGCCGACAGTCGTAGTCTTGCAAGTAGTCGGGAGGCCTTTTCTGGCGTTGTGGCCTTATTGGTGTTGCTTGCTGAGGTGGTTCTTTGGGTCCGGACATATCCAGGGTTTGCTGTTCACTTCCTTCGTGGACAGGTGTCGCTGGATCACGTGCTGTATCTTGTGGAGGTGGTACAAAATCTGTTTCATCTTCTGTAGGATGTAGTTTATTGGTTTCCCTGAGGTGTACTCTGTTTCTCCGGTATCTTCTGCCATCCGTTGTCTCGACTAGGTACGATCTTTCATCCAAACGTGAGATGACAGTTGCTTTCCGCCACTCATCCAGTAATTTGAACTTAAGTTGTCAAACAGAATATGCTATAATAATTAGCTGATTAAATTCAAACCTTGCTCGAAGGGCAATTGACATTAATCGTGAGGTCGGAATTTATTTTTTTTCTTTCTGTAAATTTCTTCTCGTCATGTGCTCTCTGCATTCCCATTTCTCTTCCTTAATGTGCCCCTGAAATCCAATTTAATATATAAAATGCCCTTCTTATTTCACTTCTTATTTTCACTTCTTATTTCAAGTCATTACGAGCATAGAAAGTTACCTTTTTCGACTGTTTTTCTACATGATTATACGGCCGCCATTAATCAAGCATGATCTGGAAGTGACGTCAAAGAATCAAAGCTAAAAACTACATTGCTCAGCCGGAAGACCTTGATGTAGCCTGCGTACACTGGCGCTCTTTTGCCAAATAAGGGGCGCAGGCTAACAACGTTCCAACAACTTGTGCGATTCTTATCTGTGCAGTGCTCTACCTCCATACTAATTACGGTTTTGTCGTTTTAGGAGATGAAAAAGAGTTACAAAAATGAGAAACGTCGCATGGCAGAGAAAGTGAGCAATGCCTTACTTGATCCCACCGTCGTAATCCTTTCATCTTGGCTTAAGGTTAGACATTTTCTGATGAGTTTTGGAGTAAATGCAGGTATTATGGTAACTCTCTGAGAATTTCGTCCTGTGATTGTATGTCTACTTAACTCTTTCTTGTCCGCAAAGGGGCTGTTTACATGAATCCGGATTCAGTTTCATTCCGGATTGAACGTGAATTCAAATCGCGTTTACTTACATTGGAATTATATCCCAGGATCGAAAATCGCGCGAAATCCGAAATTTCAAGATGGCGATCAATAACATTAATAATAATAATATTTGAATTTATTACGCGCTAAACTATAAATATTCTAAAGCGCGATGTAGAATATTACAAATAATTACTAAAAAACAACTTAAGTTAAAAAATATGTTATAAAACTAAGACTCGTAGGCCTTTCTAAATAAATACGTTTTTAAAAGTTTCTTAAAAGAGTCAGTACTAGAAGATTGTCTGATAAAAAGCGGTAAACTGTTCCAAACAACAGGACCAGCTTTAAAAAAGGCCCTGTCTCCAAAGGTTTTACATGATGTTCTGGGGACCAAAAGCAGGTGTTGTTCTTGTGATCTTAAACGGTAAGGACCGGTACGTTTAACATGGAGTAGGCTTTCCAGATATCCAGGAGCCTTGCCGTGCAATGCTTTAAAGACTATAAGTGCAATCTTGAAAACCACACGATATTGAATGGGCAGCCAATGAAGTTTTTTAAGAACAGGTGTGATATGCTCGTATTTTGGTACAAGACACACCATTCGAGCGGCCGCATTAAGTATGCGTTGTAATCGATCAATTTGATATCGAGGGACACCATATAGCAAAGAATTGCAATAGTCTAGATGAGACGTAACAAAAGCATGAACAAGGATTCTGGTCGAGTCAGCAGATAGAAACTTTCTAATTTGCCGAATGTTATAGAGACAACGAAAAGCTTTACTACAGACTCTACCAACGTGGGCATTCATTGACATCTGGTTATCGAACAACACACCAAGATTGCGCACCGACTTAACAGGCGTAATAGTTGATTCACCAACAGTGATAGAGTCAATAGTTACTTTCAACAACTGCTGCCTAGAGCCAATTATTAGAAATTCGGTTTTAGTGTCGTTAATTAGCAAACGATGTGAGATCATCCAGGCTCGAACTTCAGCAATGCATTCTTCAAATGATTTAACAGCATGTTCTTGGGACGATGGAGTATCAGGCTTGAACGAGAGATACATTTGCGTAGTATCATCTGCATATCCATGGGCGCAGGGAAGATGTTTTGATACGATTTTAAATATCCCAGAGCCGTAGATAAGAAACAGCAATGGGCCTAAGCAGCTACCCTGAGGAACACCAGAGGTTAGACCGTAACTTTTAGATTGGACATGATCAATGCAAATGCGTTGCTTTCTTCCCATCAAGAAAGAGGCAATCCACTTCTGTGCGTTATCCACCACTCCAAAATCACATTCTAAGATATCCAAAAGGGGTATCGAAGGCAGCGCTAAGGTCTAAGAGGATGAGCAATGTAATCTCCTGTCGATCCATGTTAGCGAGAATGTCATTTTGGACTTTAAGAAGTGCAGTCTCAGTAGAGTGGAACTCCCGGTAAGATGACTGATGCGGAGGTAGGAGGGAATTAATACCGCAATGATCTAGCATCTGCGATATGCACTGCCTTCTCGGCGGTTTTTGCAACGAATGGAAGGTTGCTCACAGGGCTGAAGTTCGGAAAAATCAAGTCGAGGCCCAGTTTCTTCAACAAAGGAAAAACCAGAGCAATCTTCCAATGATCAGGTACGACACAATTTTGTAAAGATAAATTCACCATCCGTGTGATTACAGGAACGAGAACGTCACAGCACAACTTAAGAAGCCAGGTGGGAATAGGATCAAGTTGACAGGAGGCATTGGACGAGTCCATAATGATGGCACGCACCTCTTGCTCAGAAAGTAGAGCGGGTCTATGTAGTGTAGCGGGTATGTTTCTTTCAACGATTTCTGCGCTGGTAAATTTCAACATGTGCCTTAAACTGATAATTTGGCGAATAAACATAAAGAAAAGGGGATAAAAGCATTACTAGCAACGATAATCGATGCGGTCGCATGTAAACTAGCATTTAATTCGCCTTTAATTTATAACATCGTCGACAAAGAGCTATTTATATTAAACAATATGACGTCGGCGCAATTCCTGTCTCTAGCTGCAAATTGTTGTCTATAAATGTTAAAAGCACGCATGTGTTGTTCGTTTCAGTCTTCGAGGTCGTATTTTTCATTCCAGAATGAAATCTCGCACCGCCTTCACATGACTCCGGAATGAAACTAAATCCGGAATGAGAACCGGAAGGAACTCAATCCGGATTGAGCTGCATCTCATTCCGGATTCATGTAAACACCTAAAGAGATTTTAACAGAAGCGGTATGAGTTCAATCCAGAATGAAACTCCATGCGGAATGAAACTCGATGCGGAATGAAACTCAATCCGGATTCATGTAAACAGCCCCTTAAAAACCAGCAAAATTGAACCACCTCTTTGTTCTATCGATATCTCTGGAAATAACCATTATTATTATATGGCTAAGAAAGATGGCGCACGCTGATTGGTTCGTGAGAGGTCCGGAAAAAAGCGTATTGCCTTCCCGGCGCTGTGAGAGGGCAATACGCCTTTTCCGGACCGGTAAGTTTTGGCGGGAAAATTTCTGAGTTGATTTAGATGAAAGTAAAAGAGGATTTGAGTATGTTCGTTGAAAAAGTTCGAACAATAACACGTCCTGGAACATTAGTGCTGCTTTTCTTGAAAGCTGTTTATCTATAAGTGAAGAAAATGAATGCCTAACGAGCAGTAACGCGTGTAAACATGAAGCGAAATCAACAAGCTCAGAGGTAAGGTAAACGGCAACATCTAAAGACAAACACAATGTTAAAAACAGAGAACAAAATGAACCAAAAGCCATATAATAAATGTCTTATTAACCTCGTTTGCTTGGTCTGTACGGTAAAGTATTTGCCTTCTGTGTTTTCGCACAGACCTCGCTCCTTCGTCGCTCGGTCTGTACGAAAACCTCAGGCAAATACTTTACCGTACAGACCTCGCACTCGGTTGATAAGTCTTTACTATTGCAAAAGCTATACATTCGCTGAAAGCCCAATAAACCGGCTTTTACTAATGCTTTTAAATTTCCCAAATAAGACACATTATGTTACTATATAATATAAAAATTAAATATTAAATAATTTTTTGCTTATAGATAAGAGGAACGTTAAAGAATTGGGGAAGGTTTTGGTGTTTGGTGAAACCTGGCGTTCTTATCATTTACCGGAATGACAAGGTTCGCTGCACTAATATATCTCAACTTAAGGGGGAGCTACAAGCAGATATTCACTAAACTCATGGGCAAATGTAATTGCATATTATGGAAGATATATTGAAAGAAACCCTATAAAACCATATATTTTTAGAAACTACATTCAATAATTCACAATATTTTTCTATGTTTGAATGTATATGACATGGTTCAAAGCCGGAATAAATTACATGATGTTGGAGTTCCCTTTGTGGGGTTCCAACATGCCCCCAACATTTCTCAACACTCATTTCAATTCATGTCTTTATATCTTGAGTGCAAGTTAAGGGTTCAAAACCGAATGCTCCTATGATGGGAATTTTCGATTTGGGCACTGGTTGCCATGGTAACTAACTTAGAATTCCAACAATAAAAAAAACATTGTAGCTCCTCAGCAATCGAACATATGTTCAAAAGCCATCATAGGAGCACAGAACATGATTTCCATATGTTATGTAGAAAATCTCATGAAAATCCATCATAATATGCCACAAAGTTAAAGTGGGGGGTGCAAAATACTCGGAAATTACCATATTTCGAGAAAAAGTGTTTAAAGTTCAAGTATTTCGGTTTACGTTTTACTTCATCAATTCCTGACTTCTGGTGGGTAGTTCTTTATTTCTTTTTATTCTTAGATGAAGTTGCAGTGTTCTTAGAAAAAGTTGCAGTGTTCTTAAAAAAAATCGATTTTGTAAATGTTTTCTCATTTTCTGGCTTGTAGCTCCCCCGGAGCATTCATTATTTATGGCAGGGGTTAGTACCGAAGAGAAACAAGTTGAAACTAAAAATAAAGTTTTACCCAACCTTTCAAACATATTCTTCTCAATCCATATTCTTCTCTTTGTTTGTTCCGGCCTGTTCGACTGCTGTTGGAGACGAATTATGATTGGTAGTTGATAATTCGGGAGAATTTGTATTCTCATCATATTATTTTTGGATAAAATTCGTTACTCTCTGTCGTTATTTTATAAAATAAATACCAAATGTTTTTCCGTGCAGGATACTGTGATCCAAACCCTTGGGATGTTGCTCGACTTCCGAAAAGCTAAAAAACACTCGCCTATCGGCTCGTGTTTTTTTACGCTTTTCGAAAGTCTCGCAACATCCTGCGTGTTTCGATCACAGTATCCTGCACGGAAAACCATTTGGTATTCCTTTATTAAGATTGTAAAAATGCTCGTAAAGCATATTAATTACACTGTCAAAGTTGCTAACCTGAATCATTGCCAGCCATCTTGGATGTATTTTCGATATGCTGTGACATCACAACCAGAAAGGGAATTTTTTTATCTAGCCATCGTCATGTCTTTATAAGTTTGAAACTCGAGTTTTGTGAATTTCATCCATTTTCAATTGAACTACACCATTTTAAAAAAGTATTCCGCGAAAACTCAGCTACTTTGCGACTTCAACAAATTCCCAGTTAATTAGTCAAAGTATTACAACAAGATGGCGGATGACAAGATTGTCTTTGGTCAAAATTAGTGCTGTTGCTTTGTACAAGAGTAGTTTTGTTTACTTGAATTACCTTCGTAAGCCTCGTGTTTGTTAATCATAAAGTCAAAAATTTGAAATTGTGATTTTTGTTGCCAATGTCCTTTAAATCCCGACAAGGATCGAACCTAGATTGCCTGTGAGACGCTCGTTGCCGAGACTCAGATAGAGAGCGAAGGTTACAATGTATTTGTTATATATAGTTGGGTAAGTTAATATGTACACATTGCTGTAGTGAATGTGGGAGCTTGCAATACAGGTTCGATCCCTGTCGTAGACGCAGAAATATTTTGTGTATATCATATTATGTTTCTTTTTCAGCGATGTAGACATATTAGTCCCACTATAATTATAACATCCTTAAAGTGCCCATCACCTCAAAAAATTTTATTGTATTATTTGGAAGAACTTTTAAAATGATAAAGTAACTTCTTTTGAAGACTCTCGTTTCTTCGCTTTCTTTTTGAGATATATCAGTTTGTTTGATATGCAAATATCTGGAATTTCGTCACACATGCATAATGAGTTATCAGAGAATGTTATATATCTTTGCAGTCATGAAATAAAAACACTAAAGTGTGAATAACACGTGTGTGCGTTTCTCCCACAACACCAAACTTCTTAATTTTAAAGGATTTCATTCGAGAATGAAAGAGATATACACATTTCTCCAATAGTCATTATGCATGTGTGACGAAATTCCAGACATTTGCATATCAAACAAACTGATATATCTCAAAAAGAAAGCAAAGAAACGAAAATCTTCAAAACAAGTTACTTTATCATTTTAAAAGTTCTTCCAAACAAGACAATAACATATTTTGAGGTTATGGGCAATTTAATTCATTGATGAAATTACAGTGAGCGATTGTTCTTTTCCTTTCTCAGGAAGAACAGTGGGTTGGCACCGTGATTTTAAATGGATGCGGAGTAATCGAAAGACCGTCTAAAAAAGAGGGATATTGTTTCAAAATCTATCATCCGTTACAGAACTACATCTGGGCAACAAAGGTAGCGGCATGTTTCCTTTCAGGGGGATCGATATAGAAATTTGCCATGCATACGCGAGTCACCTTGTAAACAAACTCGCTTGACCATTCGTGTGCGCGAGAAGTATATCCAATCAAGACCATCAAAATGACCATCAAAATGACTTTCGTCGTTTTGTGTTAATTCTGCAATTTGTTTCTATAAAAATTGTACCAATTTGACTCGGTGTGACTTTGGTATTATAAATGTGAAATTATTGGTTCATTTCTCATGCCTCTTGATATTATGTTTTATGTATGCTTTCAAGTAGAAAATAGTTGATAAAAATAGAAAAGTTGCGTGGGAGACTGTAACCCACGTACAAGACCGCGTAGGGGGCTGAAACTGACGTACAAAATCACCTCCTTTTTTGGCCTCACTTTTTCCCAAGCCAAAGACCAGAACATAGTGCTCCAGTTATATATATATAGCTACAAAGGGTCATGTTTGTATCCCTAGCGAAAAAACAACACTTAAAATGTATTGTCGAGGTACCCCAATATTGTAGCCTGAATATACACCTGTAATACAGTCTGTGAAAACTCGCACGATAGCTTGTCGACCCCCCGCTGAGCTACTCAGATCTGAGTAGTAGATTTTGATTGTTCAAATCACAACCCTTGACTTATTCCAGTTACAATTGGTTCTCTGGGAATTCTTGTGAGATCAAATAATCCAATCAAATAAACAATTATGAATCATATGAGCATTAAACCACTCAACATCTACTACTCAGATCTGAGTAGCTCAGCGGGGGGTCGACAAGCTATCGTGCGAGTTTTCACAGACTGTATTACAGGTGTATATTCAGGCTGTACACAGGCTACAATATTGCGGCCATGACGGGAAGTGAAGACGCTCTATATGATAAGTAACTACTCGTAGAACCTGACTTTGCCTTAATTTAAATGTGTTGTTTTCAGGGTCCAAGAGGCGAGATTGCTGGTGCTTTGGTTGGTGTTCCTCTACCAAAAGATCATTTGATTTTGCGTGCTGCGTCACAATCTGACGGTAAGTACTTTCATAAGGCCAAATAAAAAGAAATATGTGGTCCCGCTTTCCTGACCGACCCTATTTTTCCACCCGATTCTACCACTTTCTTGGATCCTATGACATGCCTAGCCATTTCACTGAAGAAGAAAAACAAGAAATCACCGCGATGTTAAGGCTGGAACGACAAAACGTCGACCAAGACTTCGCTGTTTTCCATCTAGCAAAGTTTAACATTAATTATTTCCCTCTTACCAAAGGAATGTTCGTTTTTGTATCTGCGCGAAGCGCACATATATTGCTGTCGTGCAGTTAAGTTTGTGTGTGAAGGCACGAGTGTTATGTATTTAGACTCGGTAATTCGAAATCTGTTTTCAGAATTGAAAATGGTTAAATATTGACCGAGATATACCCGTCCACTTTCGCTATTTGTATCTGCTGACAGTTAGTATAAAAAGGGTCAAATTACGAAAAGTTCATCATATACAATTGCTTCGTTCTATTTTAAAACCCCATTTAATTTGATAACTATCAACAAGTACACACAATATAAACCTTCGACATTATATTTAAAGCGATTTTAGAGCAACGTGGTTTGTATTTCTGCCTTTAAATGCGGTTTCAAAAGTGGACGGGTATTCTATAATTACAACGTCGACGAAGCGGCCGCTGATTTCCGATTAATTCCTAAGTAAAGGTACATAAACAGTTTTTTTACGAAGGGTTTGCACATTTATGAAGCATAATAGACACGTATGTTATGTATTTAGATTCGGTAATTCAAAATCTGTTTTCCGAATTAAAATCGATTAAACATTGGCCGAGGTAACGTTCAAAATGTACGACGAACGGCCTTTTGCAATTTGTGGGCTACAAATACACGGCGTGCGAGATCTGCGGAACATGGATGGGGAAAATCCCGCAGGGGGTTAGGGCGGATAGAACAGGCGGGCTATATTATATGCCTACGCTTCCTGTTTTTAAATTATTAGCGCAGATACATGTACGCCTGAGCGTACCTATTTTTGATTTCTCTTGATCAACTCAAAATAGCATGTTCTGCCTACAGTGTGTATAAATAGCTCGCTCGCTACATGCCAACTTTGCAATTGTCACCATTCTATTCAATTGCTGGATCATTTGCAACAATGTTGAAAAAAAACATGATGTTAGTTGCTCGACAGTTATTGTCCAAAATCTTTCTTGAAAAAATATTAATGCCGACTTACCAACCCTAATTTTTTTCAAGATGTAACTGGAACCACACTATTTTTTTTATTTGGCCTACGTTATTTAATGTGGCTCTCTACTGTTTTTTGAAAACTGGAAAATAGAAAATATTAAATAGAACTTCTAAATAGAACTTCGCTTAAACAGCGACAGTTTACTTTTTCAACAGAAGAGACATCCAGAAATGTTGATCAACTTCGGTTGCAATAGTTTTGAGTGATGGTTTCGACTGTAGCCGCTGAATTTCAATTACCTTTGCGTCCACTGACAGCCTCGATATAGAAAATGGTACCCGGAAGCACGATATCCATAAAATAGCTACCAATTATTGGATGAGGTTGAGCATATGATAGCGAGAATTACTCAGGCCGAAGTTTGTGTTATCTGCCGACGACTTGTGGATAACACAAAACGAGGCTTCATAATTCTCGCTATTGATGCGAAAACCGAATCCAATAATTGTTTTTCGTGGTTCTAAAATTAGTTTTTTTGATATTTGTAGGGATATGTTGGTTGGATGCTTTAGAAGTCTCCCACAAGCAAGCGTATAATATGCACAGAGATAGTAAAGGAATGTAAGGGTTATGCTTTAATACGTTATGCTTATACCTAAATCCTTTCTCCTTTTCCATTTCATTTTTTCCTTGCTCCTTGGGACCCTCCCTTCCTTTCTCCATTTCTTTCCTCCTTTTCTCTTTTTCTCCTTTCCTCCCTTCTTACCTTTCTCCTTTCCTCCCTTTCTTCTTTTCGCCCTTTCCCCTCCCTCTTTTCCTCCATTCATCCCTTCCTCCCTTTCTCTATTTCTCCTTTCCTAACTTCCTCTATTCGGTCCTTCCCTACTTCTCTCTCTTCCTTCTTCCCTTCTCCCTTTCTCCCTCCTTTCCTCCTTGCTTTCCTCCCTCTTTTCCTCCTTTCCTCCCTTCCCACCTCTCATTCCTATCCAATCCCTTACACCCTTCGGCCTTCTCCCTCCTTCCCCTTCCCTCCCTTCCCTGCCATCCTATCCTAACCCCCGTTCCTCCATACGTTTCCTCCCTTCATCCTTCCTAACCCCTGTCCCTGCTCTTTACAACTTATCTTCTATTTCCTCGTTTAATCAAACCTCCAGCCATCATTTCATCCTTTAGGGTAAGTGATTTGTATGGAAAGCTCACCTCAACTGAAGACAGAGAAGAAGAGACCGCACAAGGTAAATTACGTTTCTGCTTTAAACTATGTATTCATGCATTTAAGGTGTTTCTCCGATGAAAAAATGTCTTCTTTCTATCAAATGATCTTAAAGTTATTACCACAATTAGCAATCATTCGAAATTTTATAATTCCATAATTATTTGCCAATTTAAGGCTAATTGGTCATAAAAGATGATTATGAAATCTAGCAATTTCTGCTAAACTGTTTTACATATCAAACTGTTTTTACATATCAAACTGTACTAAACTGTTTTTACATATCAAACTGTACTAAACTGTTTTACATATCAAAAGAAAAATAACTGTTTAGGTTTGCGGAGTTTATACTGAGTTACACAGAACTTTAAAGTGGCTGTTGCGGTATATCGATATACCGAAAATTATCGGTTTTTTATAAATACCGATTAATATTCGATATTTAAATTTTCGATATATCGGAATATCGATATTTTTCGGTATTCGGTATCACGTTTACATTTGTATATTTAAACGTCATATCAAGCTTTTCCAGAGCTAAAACGTGTTTGTTTACGTTGGCGTTGCAAGGTGTAAGTTGTCATTTCGCTTGTAAAAAAGTGAACTTTTAGAACGTAAACAACGGTAGATTGCAAATGGTATTAAAAAACCACCGCCGAAGAAAGTCAAGAAGACGCTTGGCTTCCTCACTAGCATGCGGAAGTTGTCTCAAATGTCATCGCCAGCGCATTATATAGAAAAGGAGATGAAGAAATTCGTGAAAACAGACACAATCGATGGCGATGATGATCCTTTGTAACTACCATTAGTTCGCCGTCTGAGAGACTATTTAGTAAAGCCGGTCAGATTGTCACCGCACAAAGGGCTCAGCTAAAGCCAGACCAAGCAAAATGCCCATGTTTCTGGCAGAAAATTTGTAACAAAATTTGTAAAACATCTCTCTTATTATATCGAGGCTGTTTGGCGTCATTTGAAAACAGAAAATTTTGCTTAAAATTAAGCAATACACAATCGTGAAATATATCGGTATTATCGGTATTTTTTTTCCGGTATCGGTTTTCGTTTTTTTTTCAATACCGCAACAGCCTATTAAACTCCACAAGCCAACACAGTTATTATTTTCTTTTGGTAAATACAACAGTCGGCCAAATTTGTTTTGTGAAATTAGATTTCATACCCATGTTCTATGATCATTTAGCTTTAAATTTGTATATGATATGCAGTGCTTGCTTTAATATGGGCGCAGTGTGAGCTTTTTTAATGTGACTATGTAATGAAAAATTCAGTTGTAAAATAACTCTTTTGATTGAAAGAACTCTTGAAACTATAAAGACTAACCATCGACAACTTTTGCATATCTCACTTCACTCTGGAGATATAAAGATTTGTTTAATAATGTAAATGATCATACTTATGACATCACAATGCATAATGACTTATTGAAACATTATGCATATCTTTACCATTATCACATGGAATCGTTTGATGATTTGCATATTTGATGTCATTGGATATGATGAATAAGATTTTCCTTATCAAATTTGAGGGCATTTCTATAACATTTGATGGCTTCATCATATTTTTCATTGAATCCACGCTCACGCACCTGTATTTCAAATGATTTAATTTCATAATCTCAAGGATATATAAGCGTTTTCAACAAGTTATTATGCAGTGCTGTCATAAGTATGATCATTTACATTTATTTTGAGAGAGAAAATATAGTCTGTGTGAGTTCGAGCGTGAAAGAGGAGTTTGTTTTTGAATAAAGTTATATGGTTAAATATGCATTGTTGTGATCGTTTCGTGAAGTAAACAGTAGCGAGCAACCTACACCAGGAGGCAATTTACGAAAATCTCACTTCACTCTTGAGATATTAAGATTTGTTTGATCGATAAATTATTTTTTTTATTTTATTTTTTATTATTATTTATTATTTTATTATTTATTATTTATTTATTTTTTTATTTATTATTTATTTTTATTATTTATTTATTATTATTTTTTTTATTATTTTTTTTATTATTTTTTTTATTATTTTTTTAATTTTTATTTTTATTTTTTTTTAATTTAATTTAATTTAATTTAATTTATTTATTTATTTTTTTTTTGTTTGATCGATTTGTTTGATTTTTTTTTTTTACGTCGCTGATTGGCTTATTGCGTCACGCCACTTAAGTGTTCGTGACCTTGGGATAAAGTTCAAAGTCAGTCCTAATCTCCAACAAGATTTGGAAAGGTTTCAAATGGTTAGTCTTTATAGTTTCAAGAGTTCTTCCAAACAAAAAAGTTATTTTGCAACCGAATTTGTCATCGCATAGGCACTTTAAGAGGTGATACCGGATAACCTTATTGCTACCTTAAAGTGGAAGAACTAACCAAGGTGGATTAAAAGGCAGGTTATGATGTCATGGTCTCAAGGGCAACAAATCGGAGCCAAGCTTGTTGCGGCTATGACTTCGAAAGCAATCATCAACCCTACCTCTCAAACCCAACCTTTTTAATGGGGTCATTGGGGTATCCTAAAATACAAACCTTACAAGTAAAATATTATTTCAATTGGAGAACCACTTATTTTTCATTGGAGAACCACTTTAATGCTAATATTTTATTTATGTGTTTTATCATTTTCTTTCTTACAGTAATTGGTCGGCTTGGTGGTGGCGAAGGAGACGTTGATGATATGAGTAACGATGTATTGGTTGGTGATGTTTGTTATTCTTAATTCTCGTGAATTGATTTATTTTTCTTTCAAATTATTATTTTAATTTATTATTATTATTATTTTTTATTATTTTATTATTTTTATTATTTTATTCTAATTTAATTAAAATTATATTATATATATATATATATATATATATATATATATATATATATATATATATATATATATATATATATATATATATATATATATATATATATATATTATATATATATATATATATATATATAGCAAAGTGAAAAGGTGGTAAACTGCCAAGAATTTAGTGACGAGATACTGACGTTTCGAGCGGAGCCCTTCATCAGAGTAAGACGAGATGAAATGAAATAAATAGGGCTTATATATATGCCAAAAGGGTGTCACAAGTAGAAAGTAGCCAATCAAATGCACGGGAGATAAACAAACTAATAATTAATGAGATGGGAAACGTAAGATCATTTGCTATTTTTAACAGTCGATCAGCAAGCAGACTGAGGGGGCGGGAGAAATGACAGGTCCAATATTCAAGGGGATTAGGCGATAATATTAGCATAAAAAACAAAAAATTTGAAAAGGAATGAAAATGCATACGCGAATAATAAAAAAATTAATAATAATAAAGGTTCCAAGCAAACTAAAATAACCAAAAACTTGTAGGAAATTAAATAAAAGAAAAACGTTCGTTAAGACCAAGAGGATGTGTGGTGCCAAGTTTAAAAATGAGACGCTTCTCTTGACGCTTGCGGTTATCGTTGCCACCGGAGATGGGAAGGATGGCACAGACTTTCATGTCTGAAACCAAATGGTTGGAGCTGTTGAAATGGCGGGCTACAGGTTTGTCACCATCATTGATCCTCACGGAACGAAGATGTTCAGCAAACCTGTCTGAAAGACGTCGCCCAGTTTCACCGATGTAGATTTTAGGGCATTTATCGCATGAAATGCAATAAATTATGTTGGTGGACGTGCATGAAAAAGCATGACGGATTGTGTGGTCGAATTTGGGGGCAGTAATAACTGTAGTGGGATTGAGAAAAGCGCATGTGTTACAGCGGGAACGGCCGCAAGAAAATGTTCCCGCTGGTGCCGAGGTATTTTGTTTAAGGGCACTATGTACTAAGGAGTCACGAATGTTTTTATTACGGCGAAAAGATACCAAAGGGTTGTCGGTGAAAATGGCTGACGTCTCAGGATCATTTTGTAAAATGTGAAAATTCCGATTAATAATATTTTTAACTTTAAAATTGAAAGGATGAAATGTTAGAACTAAAGGAATTTTATTGTTTGAAACTCGTTCCAAAGATGGTTCAAGGGCGTCTAAACGGGGGACGAGAAAAGCTTTCTGAACGGCGAGGTCTAAAAGGTTGGTAGGGTAACCACGTTGGACAAAAAAAGATCTCATTTCCATTGATTTGACTTGAAAATCTTGGTCGTCGCTACATAAGCGGCGAAGACGCAAGAATTGAGAGTAAGGGATGGATTGCTTAGTGTGGTTGGGATGAGAGGATGAAAATAGAAGATAACTATGGGAGTCAGTAGGCTTGTACGAGACCGACGTTTTCAGCGAATCACCATTAATCGAAATTGAAATATCAAGGAACGACACAGAGGTCTCGCTGATTTCCCACGTGAACTTCAGAGCAGGATGAAAATCATCAACAAAGTTGATGAACTGCTCTAAAAGGACACGTGAACACGACGCTGTTCCTAAACAGTCATCGATAAATCTTCCGAAAAAATCAGGCAAGGGACCCGTGTATTGTTCAAAGATCTGTTTTTCAACATAACCAACAAATAAATTAGCATAGCTTGGACCCATTTTGGTGCCCATCGCAACACCACTTATTTGTTGATAATGTTCACCATCAAACGAAAAATTGTTAAGGGTAAGCACTAGTTCTGCTAAGCGGAGTAACGTGGTTGTGGAGGGTTCTAAATTAGTGCGCTGATCAAAGAAAAACTTCAGAGCTTCAAGGCCATCACAATGGGGAATGACGGTGTATAAGGACTTGACGTCCATCGTGAAAATAAATTTATCGGAACTACTGAAACGTAACTGGTCGAAAATTTGCAAGGCATGTTTAGTATCTTTGATATAAGAAGGCAACTTCTTAACCAAAGGATACATAACGTTGTCTAGAAAACTGGAAACGAGCTCGGTGGGGCAACTACAAGCGGAAACAATCGGCCTGCCAGGATTGTTAGGTTTATGGATTTTAGGTAGGAAATATATGACAGGCGTTCTGGGGGTTGTTAATGTAAGGTTAGATGCAGAGGCAGGCAATTCACCGGCTTGGATGAAATTCTTGATGGTAGTTTTGACGGATTTTTGGTGAGATTGAGTGGGATCGGAATTCAACTTAGTATAAAAGATGGTGTCGCTGAGTTGACGAAGAGCCTCTTGTCGATACAAGTCCGCTCTCCAGACAACTACAGCGCCACCTTTGTCCGCAGGTTTTATGACAACGTCATTTCGGCATCGTAATGAATTCAAAGCTAGAAGCTCTTCTTTGTTAAGGTTATGAACTTGTTTTCTGCGCGGAGGTTGCAATTTATCAATGTCATGGCGGCATTGTCTTACGAAAAGATCAAGGGAAGAAAAATCACCTTCGGATGGAGACCAAGACGACTTCTTGGGGTTGAGTTCTTCGAAAATATCCTTATTGCTATTGAAAGTGGGCTTATCATGAAAAAAGGCTTTGAGGCGCATGCGGCGGAAGAAAGATTCGGTATCCTCTTTAACTGAAAATAGATCGATGGGCCCGGAGTTGGGAACAAACTTGAGACCTTTCGCAAGAAAAGATCTCTCGGGGTCAGATAATGGCAAATCAGAGGGAATAGTGAAAACTAGACGAGTGACTTCGTTAGAGGAACTAGTGCTTTGGGAGGGATTCGGGGAAGGACCCAGTAATTTGGCCAATTTGGACGCCTTAACGTCTTTAAGAAAAACATAGAGTCTGGAATTTAGCATGCGAATTTGTTGAACGATAGCGGTAAACAAAATAGGTGGGCAGACCTGGGAGAGAGAGGACTTACATCCCGAGATGTAGTCATCAGTATGTTGTAAATTACTGGACATAGATTTAATAGTGATACGCATCAAACGACGGGAATGACTCGAACAAGCCGCTGATATGTGATGGGAATAACGACGATCGATAGCGGGGAGATTAAAAGACAATAAATCAAAAGAGGATCTAAAACCGTAGGGAATGACCCCCCGATATAAACAACGACTAATAAAAGTAATGTGACTGGAAAAAACGGGTTTTAGATAGAATAAGGTCAAACAAACGTAGAGCATGATTACTGATCGACGGTAAAAAAGGAAGCAAATAACTTACCATTTCGTGACGGAGACTTTGACGAAACTTCTTAAGGTTAGGCATGTCGCAGCGGTATATAGAATATCCGAGAGTAGTAAAAAAGTAGAGTGCTGCGTAGACAGTGTTTTGAATATATAGCAAAGTGAAAAGGTGGTAAACTGCCAAGAATTTAGTGACGAGATACTGACGTTTCGAGCGGAGCCCTTCATCAGAGTAAGACGAGATGAAATGAAATAAATAGGGCTTATATATATGCCAAAAGGGTGTCACAAGTAGAAAGTAGCCAATCAAATGCACGGGAGATAAACAAACTAATAATTAATGAGATGGGAAACGTAAGATCATTTGCTATTTTTAACAGTCGATCAGCAAGCAGACTGAGGGGGCGGGAGAAATGACAGGTCCAATATTCAAGGGGATTAGGCGATAATATTAGCATAAGAAACAAAAAATTTGAAAAGGAATGAAAATGCATACGCGAATAATAAAAAATTAATAATAATAAAGGTTCCAAGCAAACTAAAATAACCAAAAACTTGTAGGAAATTAAATAAAAGAAAAACGTTCGTTAAGACCAAGAGGATGTGTGGTGCCAAGTTTAAAAATGAGACGCTTCTCTTGACGCTTGCGGTTATCGTTGCCACCGGAGATGGGAAGGATGGCACAGACTTTCATGTCTGAAACCAAATGGTTGGAGCTGTTGAAATGGCGGGCTACAGGTTTGTCACCATCATTGATCCTCACGGAACGAAGATGTTCAGCAAACCTGTCTGAAAGACGTCGCCCAGTTTCACCGATGTAGATATAAACTATATATATATATATATATATAGATAGATACTATATATATATATATAGATAGATATATATATATATATAGATAGATACGCTCTATGACCTTTAGGTCATATTGAGCGCTCTACAGGATGAACCATTGTCGCTTACGCATTGTGCGCACGCTCACTGCTTGCAGTTGAGCGCTCTGGCATGGTTCTTGATGTCCCACATTTTATATATATATATATATATATATATATATATATATATATATATATATATATATATATATATATATATATATATATATATATATATATATATATATATATATATATATATATATATATATATATATATATATGGATATGGATATGGATATGGATATGGATATGGATATGGATATATATATATATGGATATGGATATATATATATATATATATATATATATATATATATATATATATATATATATATATATATATATATATATATATATATATATATATATATATATATATATATATATATATATATATATATATATATATATATATATATATATATATATATATATATATATATATAGTAGAATAAGAATTGATTCCTTCGTCGTAAAGTGCTCAACAAGAAGGAGCTGTATACATGAAGTTAAAACTGGATAAAAATAACTATTTACACATAAAACACTACAAATCTGTTTCAAGAGTGTTCCCAAGAGCACTCTCTCATCAGGTGTAAAAATGTGCTGACTAACTAACCTACTTAAATACACTGATCTATGTGACGTCATATAACTTCATACTCTTTAACAAATATCTGTTTGCGTGACGGCATGTACTCGATAGTTCGTTCCTACTATTTAATGTGCATATAGGTGTGGTTGTTTTATAATAAAGTATTTTTCTGTTATGCATAAATTGCACCGTTTACTAACATTAGTATATGACGTGGCCCTTGCAAGGATTTTCCATGATAGGATGTAATTAATATTCCCTTCTTTCAATGTCCAAATATATTTGCTTAGTTCTGTTGCATTTTTCGTGTTGATATTCCTAAATGAGGCCGTGTGATTGCGGTATCTTGTTTTAAATTTGTTTTGGGTTAGTCCGACATAAGTTTCTTTACCGTTGCCGGTTTCCACTGTGGCTTGGTAGATGACATTTGTGGTAAGGCATTGGCCGTCTAAGGGACACTCTGATTTGTTTCTACAATTGCACGTCGGTTCACTTTGTTGGTTGTTGTTGCTTGCGCGGGATTTCCCTAAGGTTGATTTGTTATGGTTGCTGATTTTCGATTGCAAGTTAGGCATACATGAACAACTTAACTTAAGAGTGTTTTTATTAAAAATTTTCTTTAGTGGATGTTCATTCGTAAATGTTCCGTTGAGAATTGCCAAGAATTTCTTTCCTACATTCGATGCTACGTGTCTACTGAATGGTGGGTTGTACCAGGTAATATTACGGGGTCTGTTTGATCCGGCAATTCGCCTGTTGTCATCATCCTGCTCATAAGTGAGGGCAAAATCATATCCACTTTTGCTCAGGGCTTGTTGATAAATTGGTGCGGCTCTGTCGAAAGACTGTTTATTTGATGAGGTTTCTCTAAGGCGTCGGTTTATTGCGATTGGGATGTTCTTTATTATGGATGGTGGGTGGTTACTTTCACAATGAACATACAGTGGCGTGTTGTTGGGTTTTACGTATGGTGCGTATGATCCGTCACCAAGGTTTAGGGTTACGTCCAGGAAGTTAACAATTTTTTTTAGAGAAACCTCATCAAATAAACAGTCTTTCGACAGAGCCGCACCAATTTATCAACAAGCCCTGAGCAAAAGTGGATATGATTTTGCCCTCACTTATGAGCAGGATGATGACAACAGGCGAATAGCCGGATCAAACAGACCCCGTAATATTACCTGGTACAACCCACCATTCAGTAGACACGTAGCATCGAATGTAGGAAAGAAATTCTTGGCAATTCTCAACGGAACATTTACGAATGAACATCCACTAAAGAAAATTTTTAATAAAAACACTCTTAAGTTAAGTTATTCATGTATGCCTAACTTGCAATCGAAAATCAGCAACCATAACAAATCAACCTTAGGGAAATCCCGCGCAAGCAACAACAACAAACAAAGTGAACCGACGTGCAATTGTAGAAACAAATCAGAGTGTCCCTTAGACGGCCAATGCCTTACCACAAATGTCATCTACCAAGCCACAGTGGAAACCGGCAACGGTAAAGAAACTTATGTCGGACTAACCCAAAACAAATTTAAAACAGGATACCGCAATCACACGGCCTCATTTAGGAATATCAACACGAAAAATGCAACAGAACTAAGCAAATATATTTGGACATTGAAAGAAGGGAATATTAATTACATCCTATCATGGAAAATCCTTGCAAGGGCCACGTCATATACTAATGTTAGTAAACGGTGCAATTTATGCATAACAGAAAAATACTTTATTATAAAACAACCACACCTATGCACATTAAATAGTAGGAACGAACTATCGAGTACATGCCGTCACGCAAACAGATATTTGTTAAAGAGTATGAAGTTATATGACGTCACATAGATCAGTGTATTTAAGTAGGTTAGTTAGTCAGCACATTGTTACACCTGATGAGAGAGTGCTCTTGGGAACACTCTTGAAACAGATTTGTAGTGTTTTATGTGTAAATAGTTATTTTTATCCAGTTTTAACTTCATGTATATATATATATATATATATATATATATATATATATATATAATATATATATATATATATATATATATATATATATATATATATATATATATATATATATATATATATATATATATATATATATATATATATATATATATATATATATATATATATATATATATATATATATATATATATATATATATATATATATATATATATATATATATATATATACGTGTAGGTTTTGGTCTACGAAATGCAAAGAGTGCTCAACAACATATAGTTAGAGCAAATAATAGATTTTCGCTTACCTCAAAACTGGTCTGCTTACCAGTTTTGAGGTAAGCGAAAATATATATATATTATATATATATATATATATATATATATATATATATATATATATATATATATATATATATATATATATATATATATATATATATATATATATATATATATATATATATATATATATATATATATATATATATATATATATATATATATATATATATATATATATATATATATATATATATATATATATATATATATATATGGATATATATGGATATATGTGTGAAATGGCAATATAGGGTCAGCAACAACACCATTTTGGAGAAAGCAAAAATAGAAAAGATGGACGTCATCCTAAAAGAGCGACAATTGAGATGGTGTGAACATGTCGTGAGATTGGGTAACGACAGACTGCCAAAGAAGATCATGTTTGGTGAATGGGTGATCGGCAAAAGGTTGCAGAGAAGACCGAAGCTGAGATATAAAGATGGCATCAAGAGAAGTCTGAAAGAATTTGGATTGAGTTTACACATCGAGAGTGAGGCACAAGACAGAACAATATGGAGAGCAAAACTAAAAGATGGTCGTGTTCAGGAAGTCTGCTCGTATCTTTGCAGACGGCAAGAAGCAAGCATGAGGAAAAAGAGAGATGAAGCAGCTAGCAGAGAAGGCTGTCTAGAGTGTAACATATGTCACAGACTGTGTAAGGGAAGAGTGGGCCTTGTTGCACATCAAAGGAAACATCGATAAGATGCAATAGGCGAAATCGCCTTGGGCTTATTATTATATAAATTATATCAAAATTAATATAATTATTATAGAATTAATATAAATATTAAAATTATAATATAAATATATATATATAAATATATATAAATATATATATATATATATATAAATATATATAAATAATAATTATTATAAATATAGTAATTATTATAATTATAATAATATTAATTTTAATATATTTATAATAATAAATTCATGATATGAATGCGTAATGAGTCGCTTTCTTTGGAGCTCCGTATTTGTGTTTTGTTTTATCCTTTCATCTGAGTGGAAATGCCATGATTTTGGTCGTAAGATATATGTAAGTGCAGTATCTAACTCTGGTGGACTTCGCTGGTCAGGAAGTTTGTTTAAAGGACAAGAAATTGGCATCTTTGGGATATCTCGATGCTTCGACAGAAAAGCGGGTTTAAATGGCATCCACATTTGCATTTCAAATTACTTCACTGGCCATCAGCAGTTTATCCAAAAACAATGGGACACACATTCCATATTTTATGTTAGCATAAAACATCGGAGTTATATTTTTATTCACAGAAAAGGTCGAAAAACAGGTCAGTCTTATATCTACTATCCAAACTCGTGTGCTACTGTCAGAATACTGTTGTCAGGTGGTGATATAGAAGTAAATCCAGGTCCGGAAAACTTTTCGTCAGATACAAGGCAGTATGAAATTCCTGTGAGGGTTACACGTCGTGGAGAATGTGAATATGTAAACCACACAATCACTAACCGGATGAATAATATTCAGATCAGGCGTATGCCACAAATCATAACGAACCAGGCTACGCAATTGACTCTGTGTATGTTGAATGTGAGATCACTACGAAACAAATCTGCAGCATTTTTAGATTATGTTTGTGACTGCAAAGCTGATTTGTTTGCACTGACAGAGACCTGGCTAAATAACAACGATTCAGCCATTATTAACGATGTCACGCCCACCGGTTACAAATTTTTCCATTGTCCTCGTAGCGATCGTAGAGGTGGGGGTACTGCATTATTATGCAAAGAAAGCGTGGATGTCAACAAAGTGTGTGCAATGGAAAAGTCATCTTTCGAAGTCTCTGAGTGGTTGGTCAAGACTGATGAGTCATCATCACTGAGAGTCATTATTGTTTACAGGCCACCGTACTCTGCGAAGTATCCGGTAATAACAACAACATTCTTTACGGAATTCTTTGATTATCTAGAGTCTACGGTACTTTGCAAAGAAAAATTATTAATAGTTGGTGATTTTAATATTCATATGGATGTGAGTGACGATACCGACACTGTAAAATTCTTGGAGTTGCTTGAATCAATGAACCTTACTCAGCATGTGAATGAGCCGACTCATGAGCATGGACATATTTTAGACCTAATAATAACTCGACATTCAGATGATATAATATCAGAGTCACCACGAGCTGATAGACTATTCTCTGACCATGTAGCTGTGTTGTGCCGGTTAAAGACAGCTAAACCAGCAGTTACTGTTAAGAAAACAACTTTTAGAAGGCTAAAATTTATTGACAAAAATAACTTCATAGCAGATATTGCTAATTCTACTCTCTGTCAAAACAAAACGGATGATCTCGACGCTCTGGTTGGCAACTATAACAACACATTGTCTTCGGTGCTAGATAAACATGCTCCTGTTCAATCACGATGCATCACGGTTAGACAGCGTGTCGTCTGGTTTAATGACGAAATTAAATTGGCCAAAAGGGAAAGGAGAAAGGCGGAAAGGAAATGGAGATCATCAAAACTTGATGCAGATCTGACTTTATTTAAAGCTAAACGGAACCACGTGACCTTCATAATCAACAAGGCTCGAGAGGATTACTACCGTCAGTTTATTGAGGAGAACAGTACCGATCAAAGAAAACTGTTTAAGGCTAGTAAGATTTTAATGAGTCAACAGACAAGTATGGCTCTCCCACCCCACTACAGTGATATTACTCTTGCAAATAAAATGGGTGAATTTTTTCTTCAGAAGATTGAAAAAATTAGATCCAGGTTATCGAGTGTCTCTGGACCTTGTGTATCACGTACAACACCATCAGTAGATTACACTGGTCCTACATTGATTGAATTCCAATGTGTTACAGAGGCTGATGTATACGACCTTATTACCTCCTCAAACAAGAAATCCTGTGCACTTGATCCCATTCCCACAACGTTATTAACGGATTGCCTAGCTGTACTTCTTCCAGTGATAACTAAGATGATCAACCTTTCCTTACAATCTGGTTGCTTTGCTTGTGACTGGAAGACTGCATTAGTCCATCCGCTGTTAAAGAAAACTAGTTTGGATCTCGTCTTTAAAAATTTCAGACCGGTTAGTAACTTGCAGTTTGTGTCTAAACTTACAGAACGTGTGGTAGCTGATCAGACTAACAAACATATGTCAGATAATGGCCTCTATCCGCTGTTGCAGTCTGCTTTTCGGAAATGTCACAGCACTGAAACTGCTCTTTTGAAATTGAAGAATGATCTTTTGACCAACATGAATAAAGGACACGTTACGCTACTGGTATTGCTTGATCTCAGTGCTGCGTTTGACACTGTCGACCATGGGATTTTAGTTAACAGACTCGAGTCAATGATTGGTGTTCGTGGAACGGCGCTCTCGTGGTTTTCTTCGTATTTGAGAAAACGGTCGCAAAGAGTCTCGGTTAATGGAACACTGTCTAATGAGTTTGAATTAAATTGGGGAGTGCCACAAGGGTCCTGCCTTGGCCCCTTACTGTTTACTATATATTCTAGTAAGCTGTTTCAGATCGTTGAATCGCATCTTCCTGACGTGCAAGCTTATGCTGATGATACACAGCTCTATCTTTCATTCAATCCAAATGATATAGATGATCAGCAAAATGCCGTGGCTGCCATAGAGAACTGCATTAAAGATATGAGATCGTGGATGTTGGATGACAAATTGATGTTAAATGACGATAAGACAGAGTTTATTCTAATTGGTACACGTCAGCAGCTGGACAAGGTTAACGTGGAGTATATTAAAATTGGTGACACAAACATACTCCCTACATGCGCAGTCCGTAATTTGGGCGCGTGGTTTGATTCGAAGTTAACAATGGAGACTCACATTACAAAGACTTGTAGCGCGGCTTTTTACTATTTATACAATATTAGACACATCCGGAAGTATCTCTCTAGACAGAGTGCTGAAATTTTAGTACATGCCTTTATTACAAATAGGTTAGATTATTGTAATAGCCTTTTATATGGCTTGCCTGAGTGCCAGATCCGTAAGCTGCAACGTGTTCAGAACGCATGTGCGCGGCTAGTTTGTTGCGCTCCCAAATTCTGTCGCATTACACCGATCTTCCATGATCTACACTGGCTACCTATTAGGCTACGTATAGAATTTAAGATCCTTTTGATCACCTATAAGGTATTGCATGGTATGGCTCCACAATATTTAAGTGATTTAGTCACAATAATGCCATCATCTTCGTATAATCTCCGTATAAATCATAATGGTATTTTATTAAAGTTTCCAAGCATTAAAACCAAGAAAACGCTTGGAGACCGCGCATTCTTTATGTCGTCACCAAAACTGTGGAATGCCCTTCCTCTTGAAGTAAGATCTTCGAACACTCTTGGAATTTATAAAACCAGACTGAAGACACATCTGTTTAAACTGACTTTTTAGCTATTTTAGATTTTAATGTATTATATTCTTATCTCTTGACTTTTATTATTATTGTTACAGTAAATATTACGATATTGTACTATAGGTTAATATTAGCATTGTATTATTTATCTTAATGTATTTTTTTTAAATGTAAAGCGCATTTGAACATTTTATGAAATTTGCGCTATATAAATTTTTAAATTATTATTATAAATTATTATTATAATATTATAATATATATCATATATCATAATATATTATAATGATTATAATATAATGTATATAGAAATTATAATGTGATTATTTTTAGTTATTTTATTTTTTTAAAGAATTTTAATTTTCATTAATTTTATTTCCTTTTTGCTCCCTCGTTGTTACTATTTGTTACTCCTGGTTTTTGCCCTTGTTCATTCTATTTATCTGGTTTCATTGTTTCAGGATAAATCTGAATCCGAAGATGAGAATATGGAACCAGAAACGTTAGGTACTCCTCAATTAGTCGTCAGTATACCTCCATGATATCCTCGCATCCGTTCAATAGCACACAACGTATTGTATGTCATGTGTCGATAGAACACTGAGTTAAATGTAGAGGCGTGCTACGAGTTTTACGAAGTTTGCTACTTTTCTAGATCCTGCTGATAACGAACCAATCGTTGAAACTGTTTATGTCGAAGAGAATGAACCGGAATACCTTGGGGAGGTAATATTTGTTAGTTATTTGTTTTCCGTCCGTCTGTCCTTTCGTCCGTCCCCAGAACAAGCGCACAAAATCGACAACACCCCGTAAAATACATTGAGTTTTAAAACATGACGAGTTAATTAATCATAAACGAGGCTCTAAGTATAATTTACAACATTAATCCAATGTTTCATTTCCTTTGTATTCATTTCGGAGCTATTGAACATTATTGAAGTATTATTTGAGTTAAAAAAGTAACAAAGTCCACTTCTTGACAAAATTCAAAGTAAACTGTTTATACAAGCGAAGTATATTCATAGCAGGAAATGCAAATTATTCGGGATAAAGCGCTGGTCATTGAAACAGAGCGAGCATTGAAACATGATTTTTAGATATAAAAAGGAACCTTGATCCTAAGCTTAAACTTAACGTACCCTAACCGTAGCTAACCCGAAACTAACCAAAAATAAATACCAGAAGACCAAAATAGAAAGTCCCTTTTGAGACACCCCTTAATTTCCTTTACAGTCCGTCATCTCGCTCTTGTCTCCCATCTCTCGCTCGCTCCACTAATATTTGAGAGACGGACTAGATCCAAGACTAACTCTACGTGTTTCATGGAAGTTGTGTCTTTTTAACGTCTCTTTCCCATAGTCTGGTGAAGCCACCGAAGATATGGAAGATGAAGGGAAAAGTATTTTATGGAGTTTAATGAAACAGGTGATTTTCTTTTAACATTCTTTCTTAAGCTGGTGATACTCGTGACGGTTTTACTGTTAATGATGTTGTACAAATGGTTGTCAAGTGTCAATCTTTTGTTCAACATTATTTACATTAAAAATCATCTTTAAAAAAACCTACCCAAAAAATAAATTACGTTTAAATAAAAGGCATTTAGTGCCTATAACGTCAAAAAAAATGTATTGTTTTATTTGGAAGAACTTTTAAAATGATAAAGTAACTTCTTTTGAAGATTTTTTCTTCGCTTTGTTTTTAAAATATTTCAGTTTGTTTGATATTATGCAAATGTCTGGAATTTCTTCACACATACATGCATAATGACTTACCGGAGAAGTTTGTGTATCACTTTCATTCTCAAATGAAATCCTTTATAATCAAGAAGTTTGGTGTTGTGGGAGAAACACGCGCACATGTTATTCACACTTTAGTGTTTTCATTTCATGAAGGCAAAGATATATAACATTCGCAGATAAGTCATTATGCATGTGTGACGAAATTCTAGACATT
Source organism: Chrysogorgia sp. JL179-B06 (assembly GCA_035772405.1). Classification (NCBI taxonomy): domain Eukaryota; kingdom Metazoa; phylum Cnidaria; class Anthozoa; order Scleralcyonacea; family Chrysogorgiidae; genus Chrysogorgia; species Chrysogorgia sp. JL179-B06. Next base: position 780,945 of record JAYKKM010000294.1, read on the forward strand.
TGCATATCAAACAAACTGAAATATATCAAAAACAAAGCGAAGAAACGAAAATCTTCAAAAAAAGTTACTTTATCATTTTAAAAGTTCTTCCAAATAAAACAATACATTGTTTGACGCTATAGGCACTTTAAATGTAATGTTTAGAAATGGTAATAGTTTTGCGGTATTATTATCTAAGTTTTTTGTGAAGTATAGTTGAACTAATGACTTTATATCACTATCGTGTGGTGCATGGGAAAACTAAAAATAAAACTTGAATGTACCTAATTAGAATTTTAACTAAGCTGATGTAATAAAGTAAATGGTTTGAAATTGAATCTAGGAGTATCATTAGATGTCATGAAGTTGATCATCCAGGTTGTTGTAGTCTTGAGAAAGACTACAACAACCTGGACGACTAACTTCACACATCTAAGCTAATGTAATTTATGCTTGGGTTCTAGTTCAGAGAGAAAAATATCATCATCATCATCATTATCATCATCATCATCATGATATCATCATCATCATCATCATCATCATCATCATCATCATCATCATCATCATCACCACCACCACCACCACCTATAAAATAGCTGCATATTGTAGTATTTCCATGTGACTTCTAGAACCTTTTTTATGAATATATTGTTTTAAAGGTGAAACCTGGCATGGATCTATCAAAAGTGACACTGCCAACGTTTATTCTGGAACCCAGATCATTTCTTGACAAGTTATCGGATTTTTATTTCCATGCAGACATTCTTTCCAAGTAAGTATAATCATGGATAATAAAAAGACTGGATAGGAAACTAGCTGACGCCAGCAAACTAACTTTGTTGAAATTCGTGATATCACGAAGATGTCACGAGTATGCAGATTTTGCCGAGTTTCTCTTCGACTTCTCCGTATTTTCGTATGACCCTCGGGTGACATCGAAACCTTCGGGTCCGTAAAACTCGATGTTTCCTCGGCGCCAGTCAAATGTATAATGAAACATCAACACAAAGCTCAAATCAGAAAACATTTTGGTTTCTACTATTAATTTCACGTATAATATGTATCAGTAATATCGTATTTGCGGTGATAGGTATTTCGCGCGACATTGTCAATTTCCAATTGAGAAATGGTTTCTATTCTGTTATCAGTCCCAGTCCTTTTTTTCTCACGGTCAGATCATTTGGTTAATATCCAGCATATCACGGATCTCTAAATAAAGACCGGAACGAGCATCTATTGATCAGAAAATGAAGCCGTAAGTTGCTCGTGGTGGCCATCTTAGCGTTATATAGTTTTGATATAGGCGACACGGACAGAGACTATATCTGTCTCTGATAAGATGTTAAAATGAAACAGTTGTCGAAGGTTTTCCCATAAAATATAGAACACAAAATACGGCTCCATAATAGTAACCATGAAGCCGGAATTAGCGCGTGGCGGCCATATTGGAGTGGTCACTCCCATATGGCCATCACGCGCTGAACCCGCCTTCATTTTTATTGTAATGAGCCGTAGTTTGTGTTCTAAATTGCAGGAAAACCTAGACTTGCTCCAAGTCTGCCTCTTGATTTTTTCGGGTTTGTTTAAAGACGGATTTGTTTAAAGACGGATTTGTTTCGAGAAGACGGGTTTGTTTCGAGATGGTTTGGTTTCAAGGGTTTGTTTCAAGGTTAGGAAAGGCGTGCAAGCGAAAAAGCGAGCTTTTCGCCCTCCCGCTTTTTCGCTTGCCCGCTTTCCAAACCTCTATAAACCCGTCTCGAAACAAACTAAACCCCGTTTAAAGACGGGTTTGTTTCGAGAATACGGGTTTGTTTCGAGACGGGTTTAGTTTGTTTCGAGACGGGTTTATAGAGGTTTGGAAAGCGGGCAAGCGAAAAAGCGGGCGGGCGAAAAGCTCGCTTTTTCGCTTGCCCGCCTTTCCTCCCGCCCGCTTTTCCGAACTTTGAAACAAACCCTTGAAACCAAACCATCTCGAAACAAACCCGTATTCTCGAAACAAACCTGTCTTTAAACAAACCCGAAACAGTCAAGAGGCAAACTTCGAGCAAGTCTACTGAAAACCTTGGATAACTGTTTCATTTAAGAAATACCTAATGGGTTTCCGTGTTTGGATAACGTGATCCAAACACGCGGGATGTTGCGAGACTTGAGAAAAGCGCAAAAAACACGAGCCGATAGGCGAGTGTTTTTAGCTTTTCGAAAGTCGAGCAACATCCCAAGTGTTTGGATCACGTTATCCAAACACGGAAACCCATTAGGTATTTCTTTTATAAAATAACCACAGAGAAATATCACTAAAAGTTATTAATATAATTAGATCAACATTGCAATTCTCCCAAAAACCATCAACTACCAATCAGGGGAGGTCTTTCATGTTCTTCTAAGCTAATCGGCCAATCATGGATAGCTTTCTATTGACGCTGACGACAGCAAAGAGCCGAAAATAAGCTTGATCGGTAAAAACATCAGGAAAACAGCTTGGAAAGATGAAAAAGATATATTTCCAGATGGATTTAATCTGGTTGGATTGCTGCAGATGTAAAGTGATGTTGTGAGTTTGCCTAGCCTTCATATTCTACACACAGAATATTTTTTGTGGTTTTCTCTCACTGTCGAAGTGTTGTTCGGTGAATTTTTGTTGGCTACAAGAACAAAATGAATGGTTTCTTCGTGAATATCCTACCCGACAAGAGGTAAATTAAACATTTTACACCTTTTCCATGTTCTCTTGGTGGACTATGTCTATAAAAATGTTGTTTTTTGGGGTTTTATTGAATGGTTTTCTCTCACTGTCGAAGTGTTGTTCGGTGATTTTTTGTTGGCTACAGGACAAAATAAATGGTTTCTTTGTAAATATCCTGCCCGACGAAAACTAAAATAAACATTTGATTTTACACCATTTCCATGTTCTCTTGGTAGACTATGTCTATAAAAGTATTGTCTGTTTGGGGTTTTATTGAAATTTTCAATAAGGTAAACTTCGCCTTCATAAATTATACGGAAATTCTCGTTCGCTTTAGCGTTGCTTTGTCCACTTTAAATACTTATAATTTCCTATATATTTTCGGCCTATTTTTGCAAAATCTTGTGAAAATAAACAGGGAAGATTGCTATATTTTATTTATAGTTATTGTGCATACTATGTAGAATGTTAATGTTTAAAAACGATGATGGGCCGGCATGATTTGCTTTTTGTGTGACACGACCTCAAAATTCCCGTGTTTGGATAACCTGATCCAAACACGGGTATTAGCCAATCAGAACACGCGTAGCATACATGTTATTTTATAATTTACCATCTTAAAAGATCAGAGACAGATTGGTCCATTCAAGATGGCCGCCGCGAAGTATTCGCGGTGGATGCTATTTCAGATACGGTAGAGCACCTAGTCACCAGGACTTTGGTGATTGTTTATACACTGTATAACATATATGCTTCGTTCTTTAAAAACCTCGCTTTAAATTTCTGTTTGTTACAGTAATAGCCCTGCTTTTAACAACCCTGCTCTTCTGAATCGAAACAGAAATTTAAAGCGGGTTTTTTAAAGAACGAAGCATATATGTTATATAAACAATCTCCAAAGTCCTGGTGACTAGGTGCTGAAATAGCATCCACCAGTATTCCCAGCTTCATTTTTTTCGCAGCATCTAAACAATAGTTGCTTGATCCAGTCTTTATCAAGAGATCAGTGGGTGAATATTCGTCGCCAAGAATTTTAAACAAATTTTATTTCAGGGCCGTAAGACAAGAGAGTCCGTATGATCGAATGAAAGAAGTGGTCAGGTGGTACTTATCTGGTTTTTACAAGAAACCCAAGGTACACAGATCACGTTTAAGGTACGTTTAAACACTGCGATTAATCAGGCCGATTTAAGGTTTGGATGCATGGTAAGTAAGGAGAAATAGGAAGAAGAGTAAGGATTATGAGCCCACAAATTATTCCGCTGATAGATTCTCGTCCTTAACATGCATCTAAACCTTAAATCGTGACGTTTAATCGCAGTGTATAAACGCACCATTATACACTATAGTATTGTTACCAGATTCGTGACGAATCTCAATAGTTTTGCGTTAGAAAACTCGTTAGGCGGGGGGTTAGGGTTAGGACCTTTGTTGTTTTGGGGTCGGTTACAATCCAATTAATTAGGAGACTGGTTAATTCAGATACCCCTTGCTATAACCACAGTTAATAGAATAGATGGTTTGGAGACTCGATGGAACTACAATATAACTCATTATCTATGTTATTGTCCAGGTTTATGCAAAAATGTGGTCCTAACTCGCCACGTGTGTATTGTATTTTCGTTCAAACAACCAATAGCAATATATATCCGTGACTTAAACAATTGGTTAAACAAACTGCTATTGGTTTATTTGGCAAAAATACAAAACACACGTGCCGAGTTAGGACCAGATTTTTGAATAAACCTACACCAACATAGATAATGAGTTCCATCGAGTCTCCAAACCATCTATTCTATTAACTGTGCTATAACCCGGTCGATGGTCGTGGATGAGCATGAAATATTGTTGGTCAGCAGTCACATTAACTGGATAACATCAAGGGAATCGAGGTGGGAGGGTTAGGGTTATATAACTCATTAGGTGGGGGGTTAGGATCTAAGTTGTTTTGGGGTTAGCGGTTATTTCATGGTTAAGTGACAAAATTCTGACGATTATATACCTCGATTCCCTCGATGTTATCCAGTTAATGTGACTGCTGATCAACAAGATTTTATTCTCATCCTCGGTCATCTCCCGGGTTATAGCAAATCCCAACAAACCCTTCCAATTTGCCCCAATTTGTCCTCCAATTTTCGCAAAATGGCGGCGTTCAATTGGTTGCTAAAATCCGGCCCCAGTCCCCCTCTAGTTTTATTTATGATCTCTATGGACTTTATCACGTTAGCGCATGATGTCGCAAGTAATTGGCGCTAAAAACGACGCATCTCGTAGTCGTGCATTTGTCAAATCTAAAGCTCTATACAGTTTTATCTTCGGTGATCATGCAAACTGTTTGTTTTGACCGAGCAGCGTCGTTTCCGTGTTGGCCGCCATCTTGATGAAAAAGGTCTATAAGGGAGCTTTCATAATTTATTTAGTGGGGGGAGCTATGGTGATTTAAAACAATTTCCTTTGTTGTTTTCGGAGCCCGCTGATGTTATTAGTGAATTTTGCCTGACCCCTCATGTGACGCCACCTCGCAACTTGAGTTGGCTGATGCAAGTATATTTTGCATCTCAGTATTTTACATTGAGAGTGATGGTACGAGTACTGAGAGTGACTGAACTAGAACCGGAATGCGACAAGTTTTGTGTTTAATGTCTGAAAGAGACGGCGGCATTTTCACAACATACTGGTAGAGTCAGCTCTGTCACCAGGATTGTTGGACAAAACGTTTTGCGATACAACGCGAGAGGGTGTATCAACAGGGATAGTTTTTGTATAGACAACAGTATAAATAGCTTATAGTTCGCAGATTCATACTGTAATGAGTGACATATTATAAAAATATTTTTTGTCAACGAACCTTTCGATGACCCCCCTTGCCTTGTCTTATTTTCCGGGTAATTCTCAAAGCCTCCCTCAACCTACTGTTGAAAAATCATGATGAAAAATCATGACCCCATCAAAATCACCATAGCCCCCCTAGATAAATGCTGAACCCTCCCTTGGCAATTCTCGCCGTGATATAAGGTCCAATTAGGCCTTAACATTGTTTTTGATATGTTGATAGGGCTTGAAGAAACCGTACAATCCAATCATCGGCGAGAAATTTCGATGCTATTGGAAACATCGAGATACTGGGACAAGAACATTTTTTGTGGCGGAGCAGCTATGTCATCATCCTCCGATATCCGGGTTTTATGTTACCAATCGTCGCGAAGGTTTTGTTATAAATGGATGCATACTTGCCAAATCCAAGTTTTATGGTAAGTGCTGCTCACCTGCAAACCTCTGCATGATGAATTATGGACTATATTTGGGATTACTAAGGATTCTGGAATCCAGGATAAGAGTCGAACCTTTAACCTTCTGATTGGCGGTGGGACGCTCTAACCATCGAGCTACCGAGACTCAGATGGAAGGCGAAGGTTACAGTGATTTACTGATTCGATTAGAGGACAAGTGTTTAATTTGTAACTTAAACACAAGCAAACAGGTCGTGCGAAATATAAAGTTGTCCAGAAAATACTGGTAGAGATAAACTTTGTCGCTTGTATGGAGCTATTATTTCCCAGCCCTCTCCTGGGAGAGATCTCGGGTTGTCAATAGCGAGATCTCGCCTTTACAAGGAATTACGCTGAGACGCGGGATCTCGGCAAAGAGTGCTAGCCCTACCAAGAGGGCTGGCCCTACCAAGAGGGCTAGCCCTACGAAGAAGGCTAGCCCTACGAAGAGGGCTAGCCCTACGAAGAGGGCTAGCCCTACGAAGAGGGCTGGCCCTACGAAGAGGGCTGGCCCTACCAAGAGGGCTAGCCCTACGAAGAGGGCTAGCCCTACCAAGAGGGCTGGCCCTACCAAGAGGGCTAGCCCTACGAAGAGGGCTGGCCCTACCAAGAGGGCTGGCCCTACCAAGAGGGCTGGCCCTACCAAGAGGGCTAGCCCTACGAAGAGGGCTAGCCCTACCAAGAGGGCTGGCCCTACCAAGAGGGCTGGCCCTACCAAGAGGGCTGGCCCTACCAAGAGGGCTAGCCCTACGAAGAGGGCTAGCCCTACCAAGAGGGCTGGCCCTACCAAGAGGGCTGGCCCTACCAAGAGGGCTGGCCCTACGAAGAGGGCTGGCCCTACGAAGAGGGCTAGCCCTACGAAGAGGGCTAGCCCTACCAAGAGGGCTGGCCCTACCAAGAGGGCTGGCCCTACCAAGAGGGCTGGCCCTACCAAGAGGGCTAGCCCTACGAAGAGGGCTGGCCCTACCAAGAGGGCTGGCCCTACCAAGAGGGCTGGCCCTACCAAGAGGGCTGGCCCTACCAAGAGGGCTGGCCCTACCAAGAGGGCTGGCCCTACCAAGAGGGCTGGCCCTACCAAGAGGGCTAGCCCTCCTCCATATAAACACCCCCTAAAAATCTGATTTTTCAAAAGTGGCCGTTCATAGGATGGCTGGACGGCCACCTGGCTAAAAGCCTGAACCTAACACAGGAAGATTAGTGTTGATGTTTCGCAGCAATCGTAATTATTTTCATTTTGATTTTCTCCATCGTCCTTTTCCTGTCAGGTAATTCTTCGTCGGCTATCATGGATGGATGTGCCAACTTAACACTGCTGCCGCATGGAGAGGATTACGTCATTACAATGCCCTATGCCCATTGCAAAGGTAAGCTTGTCCAATGATCGCTAGCTTTCAGCGTGGATAGTAGAAAGACTGGATAGGAAACTAGGATCACGTGTGACGTTTCCAGCGTGCTGATTTGTTAAGGCACCAGTTGATCGCGTTTGGTCGCGTGAAAACCTAGTTGAAAATCGTGACGTCACAAAATCTCCATAAATCGCAACTTTTAGCAATAATACAGCTAAAAATGATAGTCAAACTACCAACAAATATAACAATGCCACTTTACGATGGAATATCGGACTACCATTACTCATTTTAGGCGAAAAGTTCCAACTTTAGACTGAAAAACGCGTCGCAAATTTCAACTAAAACAACGGTAGTTTTTGCGACGCCAGTTTCTTCACAACAAAAAGAAAATAACTGAAACCATAGTCAATCGAGATATGGTCTGGAAACTCGGCAAACTTCAAAGCGACTATAATGAGCTACGTTTTGATGTTGAACCGTACCTTACACCGTGCACATCCTTTGTTTTAGGTTTATTAATATTTAAACAACACGGTTGAGCGATTAAACCCAAACGATTCTATTGGATGATTACTTCATTATACGAAAATACAATAGGTTCAGTGACCGTGCACCGTGCACAAAATTGCATAAAGACGAACAAAAAGATAGAACAAAGATTTTAGCTGAGTTTCCAGACCATGTCTCGATTGACTATGCTGAAATAAAGATGAACAACATTTACCTCGAACACTTAATCGTGGTTTAGGCAGGTTTGTGAGACGATGGAACGTTTTGGAATCTCAATATAGCAACCTGAATACGAAAATATGGAGAAGTCAAAGAGAAACTCAGCAAAATCTACATACTCATGACATCTTCGTGACATCACGATTTTCAACTAGGTTTTCACGCTGATGTCAGCTAGTTTCCCAAGTTAAAATTTGAGTTAAAGCTTGAGTGGCAAACAATTTACTGTATTGAAATAACCAAGCTACAAATCACATTTAATATATATTTACCGGATGTTACTATTATATTATATATCCTGAATTCGTAACAGCTTCCGTAGCTCGGTTGGCTATGGACCGCTGGTCTAGAGATTCAGAGGTCGCGGGTTCAATCCCCATCCTGCCATTATGTGATCTAAATTAGCCTTTATGGCCTCGTTTGTGTGTGGTAATTCAAAAGAATCTTTGCTTCCTAACGAGGTTGTAAAGGCTAATTTATATGCGCATAAAAGAATATTTAAAATGGCAGCCATTATGAAAGAGGTAATGGCAGCCATTATGAAAGAAATAATGGCAGCCATTATGAAAGAAGTAATGGCAGCCATTATGAAAGAAGTAATGGCAGCCATTATGAAAGAAGTAATGGCAGCCATTATGAAAGAAGTAATGGCAGCCATTATGAAAGAAGTAATGGCAGCCATTATGAAAGAAGTAATGGCAGCCATTATGAAAGAAGTAATGGCAGCCATTATGAAAGAAGTAATGGCAGCCATTATGAAAGAAGTAATGGCAGCCATTATGAAAGAAGTAATGGCAGCCATTATGAAAGAAGTACTGGCAGCCATTATGAAAGAAGTAATGGCAGCCATTATGAAAGAAGTAATGGCAGCCATTATGAAAGAAGTAATGGCAGCCATTATGAAAGAAGTAATGGCAGCCATTATGAAAGAAGTAATGGCAGCCATTATGAAAGAAGTAATGGCAGCCATTATGAAAGAGGTAATGGCAACCATTATGAAAGAAGTAATGGCAGCCATTATGAAAGAAGTAATGGCAGCCATTATGAAAGAAGTAATGGCAGCCATTATGAAAGAAGTAATGGCAGCCATTATGAAAGAAGTAATGGCAGCCATTATGAAAGAAGTAATGGCAGCCATTATGAAAGAAGTAATGGCAGCCATTATGAAAGAAGTAATGGCAGCCATTATGAAAGAGGTCTATAGTTTCATTTTTCGCAACTGGTTCTGGTTGTGTCTCAACAATATACTGTCATCTACCATTATGGTTTCTATATATAGGTCTCCTTATTGGCACATTAACCATGGAAATGGCTGGTCTTGTGAAAATAGAATGCGAGAAGACTGGATACCACGCCGAAATTGAATTTAAGTTAAAGGTAAGCTATTACTGATTACATCAATCAATCAATCAATCAATCAATCAATCAATCAATCAATCAAAATATTTATTCAGGATACCTTAATATTAATAACACATAATAGGCCCCTGCAGGAGGATCTAAAGGTTAGCCCTATTATTGATCCCCCTAAAAAAAATTAGTAGCTAAAAGATTAATATAAAAGTTAGTTTAACAATACAATACACGTTAGTGAATGTCCATATATCGCCTTAATTCTTGTTTGAATAGTTTTAAATTGTTTGCTTCCGCAACATTTGGAGGCAAAGAATTCCATGTTCTTATAATTCTCACGAAAAAAGAGTATTTGAAACAGTTTACTCTTGATAACTTTACATATAACTATAAGTATTTGTGCTTTGCTTTAGTTCTCTGGTATTTCTTAAATTCCAAAACGTCATTGAAATTCACGCCATTCAGATCAAAAATCGTCTGAAAATCATTCAGATCAAAAATCTGAAACATGTTATTAAGTCACAGTTAATTTATTACAAAGTGAATGCGGTAGTTTGATAAACGAGCATGAAGTTACCTACTTATATATTCAAACTTCATGCTCGTTTTTCATTGGTCAATATTCTCCAGTTATTTTTCATTATTGTACACTCACATATAATTCACCAATCAACTGTCTCTTAAGCCTGGTTGCCATTTGGTCGCCACGATCGCAACGATGTCATAGTGGTCTATGTAATAGAGTGTCGATCTATCTTGTCTTTTGTCTGCTGTATGCACAGCATGAGTCTTTACTGATTGCAGATATAGATCGACACTCTATTACATCGACCACTATGACACCGTTGCGATCGTGGCGACCAAACGGAAACCAGGCTTAAGCATCACGTGGCTGCCCAATATATTACGATGTAGGGCAGCTAGATATTGGGCAGTAACCTTTGGACTGTTTACACGGCCTGTTCTTTAGTCATTGTTTACAGTATTTTGTTTGATATAATAAGTCTCGACTTCAACACTAGGCTCGACCTTCGCTCTCGCCCAATATTGAATTATCGACTTAAATATTTTTCCATATTGGGCTCTGATGAATCCAATAAGTTATATTATACATTCCAACTTCATTCTCGTTTCTTATTGGTCAACATACTCAAGTGAATTCTCAATGTCCGGCATGCGCGACGTCATTTCCGTCGAATTCTGTGAATTATTGGACGGAGGTGTCCAAAAAAATTATTGGACGCTTATGACGTCACTAGGAAAAGAGCGCGAAAATTACAAAATAAAAAATGGCTTGTAGTAGATTACTACCAGACTGTCATTTTGTTTGTATATTTTTAGTAAGACTATTTTGAACAATGTATAATAAAACAATTATTGGATTCGGCTTACGCATGATATCAAGAATTATCCAGACCTCGGTGAATGTTATCAGCCTTCGGCTTCGGCAGATAACATTGACCTCGGTATGGATAATTCTTGATATCATGCTCAGCCTCACCCAATAATTGTATATCATTATGCATTGTCTACTCGATGTTGATTGGCTATTATATTCAGAGAAGTGATAGTTATTTGTAATTTAAATCTGCTGTATTTAAATATAATTAAAGAGTGAGTGTCAACCGTGACGCATTGCACGCTCGGTCGGCCATTTTTTGAAGCACGAAATTCCCTTAATACACGTAAATATCTTGTCAATCCTTGATACAAATTATTCATTTTGTCTTTTAATTGAAAGAAGACATACCTAAGAAAGTAATTATTTCTATATTTTTCACAAAACTCGACGTTTTCTTGACTTTCGTTTCGAATTATGTCAGCCTTGACTGACGCGAAGCGTGCAAGACCAAGTGACGAGGTTCAAACCAAAAAATCAGGTTCTGAGTCGACGTATTTGTATTGTAGATGAATATTAGAAAGCCTCTATATGGTTTTCTGAGAAGACTCGGCGAATTTCCGAAGTATTTTCCACGTCAAGTTGGCAATGAAGCACTTCAAAACACTTTGTTATCGTACGAAAAGATAAACACAAACGCGCAATGCACGACGGTTGACACTCGCGCTTTAAAAAAACTGAAAAGAATGTGTACATACAATAGTATGTCTGTTACAATTTAAATAATATATAATCGTTTTATCAAAAATTAGGTTTCCGATGGCTTTTGAGCCATCACTTGCGATAGAACCTTGCGATAGTAACTTCTAGTTATTATGTATTCTCTACTATATGTCCAATGTTATGTATGTCCATTCTCTACTGTATGTCCATACAGCTAATTCGTGACATCAGCTTCATGTGACGTCAATGTTTCAATATTATGGTTCAAAAAGTGTAGTTATGACATCATTATTCCAACATCTTGTTGCTAGCTTGCTGTTGCCAGCTTGTTTACGGCGAAAAAAAATATGGAAAATGGCGGGTTCTTCGCAAAGATTCGCCAACGCATTTGTTTTAGCACTTCTTATGCATAATAAAACAATTATAGGATTCGGTTTTGGCATGATATTGAGAATTATCAAGGCCTCGGTTTGTGTGATCCGCCTCAGCCTTTGTCTTCGGCAGATAACATTGATCTCGGTCTGGAGAACCTTGATATCATGCTCATGAGCAGCAGCCTCATCCAGTAATTGTTTATTATGCGATGCATAGGCGTAGGAACCGGAGGGGCTGGGGTGTGTGGGGTGTGCTTCAGCCCCCCGCCCCCAAGACGCAAAAAATCAGGACAAACGTTGATAAATTTAATGTTTTTTCCACAATTGTATTAGTACGACTATAGAGGCCAGGAGAGAAACTACTTAATGTAATCTACCTACGGGCTTTATCTACACAAGATTTTACAATCGGGTGTAGCCTGAAGTGTTAGCCAACCCCTAAATCCTTGTCACACGAGTGTTAGATTGGTTCCCAGACCCGGCTCTGTAAGTACTAGGCGCAAAAATGGCGTCACTTGGTAAGAGGCAGCAGGCAACTCTTGGATTCATTTGAACTATATATGCTCGCTGTGGAATTAGATGAAATAGTTTGCTCAAATTGCTGCAAATTGTCTTTCCGAGCTTTTAGATTTCAAACTTTTCCGGGAGGAACCCTGGACCCCCCTTAAAATGAGGTCACTGATTACCTGCTTTTCGATTTCAGCCATCCCCCCCCCCCCCCCAGTTTTAAATCTGTTCCTACGCCTCTGATGCGATGGCGTATTCAATGTGCTGCCCGTCATATTTTAAACGATCTCCTTTTTAGCCATTTTGGAAGAAAGTTGGGGAGAGCAACCGTATATCTGGAAAAATCAAGTTGGGTAAAGAAAATCTTTGTAAGCTAGAGGGGAAATGGGTATGTTTTTAATCACTACCTTCCATACGAATCTTGAACCTGTTGTGCGAACGACGCTTAGCTTAATCCTGAATTAGTAAAAAAGTTCTCTTTTTTGTAAAATCTTAGAAAAGTTATAATTATATTAGTTAATTATAAATTAACATTTTGAAAAGGTGTGTTCTGATTGGCTAAAAGTCATGTTTCTATAACTCTATAGAAATCCCGCCATTTTTTAATCCAAACGAAAGGTTTAAAAAGTCAGTTAAAAATGTAAAATTTTGACCTCTCAAAGTGCATATAACGTCTGTGGGGATTTAACATATTTGTAATCTATGGATTCTCCTGAGATAAATTGTAATATATCTTGTCAGCTGAAAATTTCATCTTCATAGACTTTTTTGCTGTCAAAGTTGACGGAAATGATGTCATAGCGGGCATCTGTCTATATGAAAACCTCTTTACAGATTCCCGCTATGACGTCATTTCACTTTAACAGCAAAAAAGTCTATGAAGATGAAATTTTCAGCTGACAAGATATATTACAATTTTTCTCAGGAGAATCGATAGATTACATATTATATGTTAAATCCCACAGACGTTATATGCACTTTAAGACATCGTTCATGTGTTTCTTGTCGCCCAATTGCTTTTGCTCGTCCAATTCAGTCACATTGACAGCTGAGAGTGATTTTTGCGTAAGTAAAGATAATTTAGATTTTCATGATTTTAATAAACGATTAAATGAACCTAAGAAATATAAAACATTTTTCATACATAATAATATACAAGAAAATGTTACTCGACTGTGATTGGTTGGTTTCAGTGCATTTAATCCCAAACAGCAGTGCAAAAATCTGTAACAACAGTGCAAAAATCTGTAACAAACTCAAAAATCTGCAAAAATGCAAAAATCAAATCTGCAAAAATCTGTTGTAAATATTTTAAGACGCATGTCGCGTGACTTTGTGTAAACCAATTAAAACACGACCGGAAGATCAAGTTTTCTTGATCACCGGATGTTCGTCTTATAATTGTCTCGCACATTTTCTTGTATATTATTAATAAGTAATACCATGGTTTCTCGTGCAATTTGGAAAAAACATGCACTCGTGAGTTTTTCAAAGACTTCAAATAGCACTCGTCCTTCGGACTCGTGCTATTTTGATAGTCTTTGAAAAACTCACTTGTGCATGTTTTTTCCAAATTGCACTCGAAACCATACTATTACCTATACTAACATAAAACATAAATATAAGAAATATAAAACATTTTTCATACATAACATAAAACATAAATATAAGAAATATAAAACATTTTTCATACATAACATAAAACATAAATATAAGAAATATGAAAGATTTTTCATACATAACATAAAACATAAATATAAGAAATATAAAACATTTTTCATACATAACATAAAATAAAAATATAAGAAATATAAAACATTTTTCATACATAACATAAAACATAAATATAAAAAATATAAAACATTTTTCATACATAACATAAAACATAAATATAAGAAATATAAAACATTTTTCATACATAACAAAAAACATAAATATAAGAAATATAAAACATTTTTCATACATAACATAAAACATAAATATAAGAAATATAAAACATTTTTCCGTGTTCCCATACAGTTATATAGACACTCGTAAATAACGAAAATAAATATCGAAGAACTGCCAACGCCATTCTCACATCATCTCGTTTTCAGAGGTCACATGTAGTCTTGACATCGCAATGTAATATCTTTATAGGATGGCGAAGTTCTCATCACTGATTTACGATCTGCAAATGTAGAGGTGAGTATGCAATGAGATGGCTAATTAATATACGACTAATATGCTTATTATATAATAATAATAATACCTCAACTATAAATTGTCCAATCAAAGAGCTAGATTTGTACCACGTGACCAGTCAATTTAAACTCGAATTCCCCGCTGTGGCGGGGTATAATAGTGAACTCCCCGCTGTGGAGGGATATAATAGCGAATTCCCCTCTGTGGAGGGGTATTCGTCTCGAGTATCACGCGCGAAAACCAAATAACACGCGCGTAAACCAAGACGAGCCTGTAAACAATGGAGGAAAAACAAGACGTTTCAAGACAGCATTCAAGATTGTTTCGGTATAATATATCATTTATAGGCCCTCCACTCGGGGAATTCGTGGAAATATTACCCCTCGGGATGATATATCCCTTGGGGTAATATTTCGTCGAATTCCCCTCGCTCCGAGTCTATAAATGATAATTATACAATAGTCTCAATGCTCTTACAAAAATGTATTCTTAATGTTACTAATTACAGTTTCATTATGAGATAAAGCCTACTACATATATTACCACTATGAACAAAAAACTAGTAATTTAAAAAAAGAAAAGTCTTAAGTGCTGACTTAAAACTACTATATGAAGACTTTCAGGCTTCAATGCCGAAGTTTCAGCCCGGCGTCATAAACAAACCCCCTTAAAAATTGATGAGAGTTTCGTTTTTCTAAAATGTCAGCCAGGTTTCCGCCACCCTGGCAGAAATCCATGTAATTGCTCAAAATTCTCAGCTCGCGCTGAATTGAACGTGTGGAGATGTATTTTACGAGATAACATTTTGGAAACTGTTGTGTAAGTTCTGATTGTGTTCATGCAAAGCAACAAAATTAAGACTTGTTCTCGTGAAACGAAAAAAGTTCTTTGCAGTTTTTAAATGTTAAAGGACATTGGCAATAAAAAATAAGTACCTTTTTGATCAAAGTACGTAACTTAAATAGCCGGAATATAGTAGTTTGAGGTGTAAAAATGCTCATAAAGCGTATTAATTCCACTGTCAAAGTTGCTAACCTGAATCATTGTCCGCCATCTTGGATGTATTTCCGATATGCGTGTGACGTCACAACCAGGGTAAAGCGAAATTTTTATCTCGCCATCCTCATGTCTTTATAAGTATGAAAGTCGATTTTTGTGAATGTCTTCCTTTTTCAATTGAACCACACCATTTTAAAAAGCATTCCGTAGAAAATCGACTTCCCACAGAGTAGTTTCATCAGGTTTACCCCAGGTGTGACGTCACCAACTTCCCAGTTAATTAGGCAAAGTATTACAACAAGATGGCGGATGACAGGATTGTCTTTGGTTAAAATTAGTGCTGTTGTTTTGTACTGTCAAGAGTAGTTTTGTTTACTTGGTTTACCTTCGTAAGCCTGTTTGTTAATCATAAAGTCAAAAATTTGAAATTGTGATGTATGTTGCCATGTCCAACCTCGTCCCCAGAGCATTTTGCCTCCACGGTGGAAGGTCGGCGAAAATGGCCCTGGGATCGGCTGGTCACATGACACCCAGAATTTCTGGGTGTTTTGATATGATAATTTCGGTGTTTGTCTTTGTTTGATGTGATGTGATGTTGATGTGATAATGAATGAGAGATATGCAACGTTCTACAGACTTGTTCATGTAAACCATACATCCTAAAAGCAACTAATTCATAATACATCCATGATTATCTTGTGTAAATAGCATGGCTAAATAAGTATATATCGACTGCAGTTCTAGACAATTAACCAAAGCCCTTATATTTCTTATTTGTGGTAAAATTTCTAGGCGAGGAAATTTCTTAAAGGACATTGGCAACACAAATTAAGTTTGTCTAATATGAAAGAACTCGTAAAATGATAGAGCAACACCTTTTACAACTTTCCTGTATTTTACTTCGTTTTTGAAATATTTCAGTTTGTTTGATATGTAAATGAGATGGTGTCTGACGTCAGGTGTTGGGTGGAGAATTTTCACTCATTAAAATATTAGTTACATCTTCAAGTTTGTTCCACAAATTTACTTGACTGAGATATAATACATTTTTTAATGAGTGAAAATTCTCTACCTAACACCTGACGTCAGAGACCATCTCATTTACATATCAAACAAACTGAGATATTTCAAAAACGAAGTAAAATACGGAAAAGTTGTAAAAGGTGTTACTCTATCATTTTACGAGTTATTTCATATTAGACAAACTTAATTTTTGTTGCCAATGTTCTTTAACATGTGGATTTAGATGAATAAATTATACTCTAGCTGAATTAATCGAGTTTTAGAAGTGGCCAATAAGAATATGGAATCGACCAGCCGATCCCCGACCTTCAACCGTGGAGGCAAAATGCTCTGGGTACGAGGTTGTTACCATGTCCTTTAAATATACATTTAGAACATATTGAACAGAACAAATTCGTAAAAACGTTATTATACCACTGAAATAGGCTATAAAAGAACGACCATTTCAGCCCAAATATGGTCACTTCTACGCGCAGCTAAATACCACGTGATTTGTCGATATGACGTCAAGGTGTTTGAAAGTAGTGTAAAGATGGAAGAAAAAGAGAAAGAAAGTGAGTGAGTGAGAAAGCTACAAAACACGGTGGAAGATATTGAGATATAGCCACTTTTGTAACAACGCTATAGTTGCCGATTAGCTCTCTGTCGCCCTCTGAAGTTCTCTGTTTATCAAATACCTTGACATCATCAGATCTTAATTCAGTTTTTGCCTTTTGATTATTCTGAAAACTTGCTCAAAACGCAGGAAATGGTGTTTTCGAGAGTTACTCATTCAAAATTTTTCCGGGGGTGTACCCTAGGTGTCTCGGGCCCTCGGCCCCCCTCGATTTTTTTAACCGTTCCGCCGCCCTTGGTAACGTATATTATACACTTAATGTCTGCTCTCGAGCGACATACTTAGTTTTGTTTTCCCGAGAGGCTTGATGTTTCCCGAGACGAAGTCGAGGGAAACATCAAGACTCGAGGGAAAACAAAACTAACTATTTCGCAAGGGAGCAGACATTATTAAGCGTTTTGTTATATAGCGATGGAGAACATACAAGGCTATCCACGCAACAATTTTAACAATTTCAAAATTGTTGCCCAAGCCCGCTCGGTAGACATTATACACTTGTTGACTGGCGCCGAGGGAAACATCGAGTTTTACGGACCTGAAGGTTTCGATGTCACCCGAGGGCTTTAACCCGAGGGTGACATTGAAACCTGAGGGACCGTAAAACTCGATGTTTCTTGAGGTAAAAGTCAACAAGCGTTTTGTTATATACCAAAGACTTTCGTTTTTTTCAACAAAATGCATAAACGCTTACTTACAGGCTCCGTTACGATTTCATCTTGGTTTAGCTTTAATACTTTTGAAGCGGGAAGCTCGAAATCTTTCGCAATACTCGAAGAGTCCAAAGTTCTTGATCTGATGCAATAATAATTGTGTATTCACGTGAACAACGCATGATTTTAGCTGACGTCAGACGGAAACATTGAGCTTGTTGAACAACACGTGACCATGATTTGACCAATAAGATTTCATCTTTGGCAAAGGAAAGTCTTTGGTATATTACAATTGAATTTATCTAAGCCCACGTGACCACAAATCAACCAATGACAGTCTGTATTATATTTAGGGAAACCACAGCTATATAACAATAATGTTTATGTTTATAGTATACCATCATCCAGTGAAAACGTCGTTACCATACATCAAATAATTTTGGAGATATTGACCGCGGGCACTTTCTGGAACACGGGTGGCTAGT
Organism: Chrysogorgia sp. JL179-B06; assembly: GCA_035772405.1. Classification (NCBI taxonomy): domain Eukaryota; kingdom Metazoa; phylum Cnidaria; class Anthozoa; order Scleralcyonacea; family Chrysogorgiidae; genus Chrysogorgia; species Chrysogorgia sp. JL179-B06. The sequence goes on from JAYKKM010000294.1 coordinate 799,207, forward strand.
GCTGTTAGGGCGCTACCACTCACCACTAAGTCAAGTGTAACCTCGTGTTGATTCACGAGCTTGAAGTTATTAGTTGATCTCTCCCGTGCTTATAGAGGGTTTTCCTCTGGGATCTCCAGTTTTCCTCTTTCAGTAAAATCAACACTTAGCTGTGTTCCGTGGTCAAACATGCAGGGTCGTATGGTGGCATCATGTGACGACTTTGACATACCTTCGACTCTGCCACGTTCGAGCTAAACATTTGTAAAGTCACACGTCTGTTGTGTCTGTTCATAAGATTTAACATATTATATATCATTCCGTCCCCCGGTTCATGGAAGACAAAAAACTCCGTCTTGATAAGGTTTATTTTTATTTCATATTTCCTAGAATGAGGACGAACTGCTTCCAGAGTTGTTCTGGGAACCGACACCGGAAATGCGCAGTGCTAGATTAAAACGACACTTGGTAGACTTAGATGAGCAGGGCGAGTTTGAATCGCAAAAGTAAGTTTTACCTTGAAGACTATAGTGAAATATTGCTGTGTTTATTTTGTGCGTTTTATTATCCGTTTTAAGCCTCATTACCAGTCTATCATCGCATAAGAACTTGCTACGAGTGGCATTAAAGCCGCTGTTACACTGTGTAATGTTCCATGCAACTTGTCTCGTAATGGCTCAACCTGCTACGTTGCATTTGCAATAAAGAGGTGTTACGCTAGGCAACGTTTCGTGCAACTTAACTCGCAAAGTTTCGCGATCTTTGTGTTTGTGACAAGGTAGGAATGAGCACCGACTAAGTTGCATGCGATCATTACAGATTCATTTTAGCATGTTAAAAGATTAGAGACAGATAGTCTCTGTCGCCTATATGGTAAAACTATAGGTCCCAACAAGATGGCCGCCACGAGCTACTTTCATTTTCTGAACAATACAGTTGCTCGATCCAGTCTTTATTTAGAGATTAGTGGAAAAACCCGACTATCCTGGACTCGATATTGTTAAGTTAGAAATGTAAGAAATGTTCCATTCGTCGATAAAACATCATTTATGTAACTCATTATTTGAAGAGAATATGTCGTTTGCACGTGATTGTCATAGGAGATGACTTTTATTGTATTGTGAGCGCCTCGCATGGGTCCAACTGTCCCGTTTTCCATGTTGAGTTTTCCTACTTTGTGGGTGTTATTTAATTGTCATCGTGTATAGTGTACTTTTTGTTAGTAGTTTATATCCAATAAAGTTATTAATAAATAAATAAATAAAAATAAACTTTTTTCCAAGGTTTTGTACCTATGCAATGGTATTATTTCATTCAGCTTCTCATGTTATAGCGCCACAATGTAAAGACATTATTATTATTATTATTATTATTATTATTATTATTATTATTATTATTATTATTATTATTATTATTATTATTATTATTATTATACAACAACGAACAACGACGTTAACAACAACGTTACCAACAACGTTAACCTTACCAACAACGTTAACCGGAAGAAAGCTAAGTACAAAGATCTAGTAAGAAAGCAGAATGAGGACTTCACAAGTGTTAAATGTGTTAATCTCTCCATCAGCTCACTCGGAATTTTCGATAAAGAATGCCATACTTTTATTGAAATGTTAAATGATTTAGGACTCGATAACAAACATCAACAATACTACATCCGAAACATGATCTCTATCGCCATTAGAACGACGTATTATATCTTCTGTTGTAGAAACAAAGAATGGACCAATCCTGAACCACTAAATGTTTAATTATAAATTTGTTTTTGTTGTTTTAGAAATATTAATACTGTATATAATCATATGTGATTCAAGTTAGCCAATTGTAAATTACCTCAAGAAGTGAGATTTGCAATTGTAAATATATAAGAAAAATTTATATTAATAAAGTTTCCATTATTATTATTATTATTATTATTATTATTATTATTATTATTATTATTATTATTATTATTATTATTATTATTATTATGATTATTTCATTTACATATAGTTTATGGCGACACGTGAGTGTAGCGATTCGTGCTAGTGACCAGGTACGTGTAATACGTTATCAAATATTGCATAATTAACCGGTTAATTATGACTCAGCATTCGCACAACATCTTTTGTCAACATTTACTCGAAATTTTTGAAATACTCGAAATCTTCTATTAAACTCAATTTTTATTTATCAAAACATCAGGTTCGTAAACTAATGCCTAAATTTTGCATGGGAAGTCTAACGGTTAGAGAACACAGTTCGCTGGAAACTTTAGACCCGCGATACGTAATTACGTATAGGTTACTTACCGAAACCGAGGTATAGCTGCGTTCATTTTTATATATAACATCTGCTGTAGATGACACTCCAAAACCTTCCCGATATCCAGGGTCTCTAATATCCGTAACGTCAATGATCTGAACCGACATATAGGATATATAAATAGGATATATAAAATATATAAAATATATATCATCGTAGGATTTATATATATATATATATATATATATATATATGGTTAAGAAGAATAAAAATACAGTTTTAAAAATACAGTTTTTTTAAATACAAAAAAAGAAATATTTTAAAACTGTATTTTTATTCTTCTTAACCAAGTATTATTGCTCCACAGCATTAACTGTCGTGTAGAGCTCTCTCTTGACCAAGTGATCACAATATTTGCCTTATCTTATCCTATATATATATATATATATATATATATATATATATATATATATATATATATATATATATATATATATATATATATATATATATATATATTATATATATATATATATATATATATATATATATATATATATATATATATATATATATATATATATATATATATATATATATATATATATATATATACGAAATATCCTAGGATATTTATCGTAGGATATATTAAATATATAACTGAAATATCCTATAGGATATTTATCGTAAGATATATATCTGAAATATCCTATAGGATATTTATCGTAAGATATATATTTGAAATATCCTAGGATATTTATCCTATATATATAGGATATATCAAAATATCCGAGGATATTGATATTAATAGCTATGTTCCACTTGGCTTGGATATAATGGGAATATAATTAGGACATGAGAACTACAGTATAAATTAAGATGCTTGTTATTGACAATTTAGTTGTTTGAGTTAGAAGTGCTGGCTGTGCAGTAGACAGACGATATACATGGACGATCGTGAAGCTTGTTAATCCTCATAAAATATTTCTGTGCCGGGGGCTTGGCGATCGTCCACGTATCAACTACAACTATTGTCTTAATTCAAACTCGAAATTTTCCTTTTCGCTTTTGTTAAAAAGAACAGAAATTATAGTTGATCTCGATTTAAAATATTTTAGACAAAAGCAACAGAGGAGAAGTCCAAACTAGAAGAAGAGCAACGCCGTGGTCATCGCGAAAGAAAAGAACAATGTGTGGACTGGGTTCCAAGATTATTCGATCGAGATCCATGTTATCCCGACGCCATTAACAAATGGATTTATAAATATAAAAAGTAAGTTGTAGATAGACGGTAATAAGAATAAATAAAAAAGCTGCCAATTTCTAAAAACAACTCAGTGTAAAGAAGGGAAATGAGAGAACTTGAATATTTTGAATAATACTTATATACTTACTTTACTTAATAAGTAAAAGTACTTGTGTATTTCCATTGGCGACGTTTCGTTCGATTTGTCCTCAGGTCATCTGACCTGTATAAGTAGGCCACATCTGACCTGCATAAGTAGGCCACATCTGACCTGCATAAGTAGGCCACATCTGACCTGTATAAGTAGGACACATCTGACCTGCATAAGTAGGCCACATCTGACCTGCATAAGTAGGCCACATCTGACCTGTATAAGTAGGCCACATCTGACCTGTATAAGTAGGACACATCTGACCTGCATAAGTAGGCCACATCTGACCTGTATAATTAGGCCACATCTGACCTGTATAAGTAGGCCACATCTGACCTGCATAAATAGGACACATCTGACCTGAAGGAAGACACATCTGACTTGCATAAGTAGGACACGTCTGACCTGAAGAAGGACACATCTGACTTGCATAAGTAGGACACATCTGACCTACATAAATATAGGACACATCTGACCTGAAGAAGGACACATCGTCCAAGATGTCGTCAATGGAAATACGTATGTAGTTTTACTTTGAAGTTCTCTTATCTCTCTGCTTTATCCCCTCGCGTGGACGGCGTGAAGCACCGTCCAGGGCGAGGGTGCTTATCTCGACCGGCACAATGTTTTTAAATCCCCGCACTTTTATTTTCCCGCAATTTTGCATTCCCGCAATTTTGCAATGCGAATTTAAAGTTGCATTATTGTCTAAATATATAGCTCTATGTATGGTGCACTGTCCTTTTTTCTTGCCGTGGTAACAAAGGAAAATTGTGGATAGAGAAGGATAATTGACAGTTTGAGGGGTTAGGTTAGGATTAGGGTCAGGAATGCCGAAAATGTTGACAGGTATACTCAACAGGCACGTAAGTTTTATAATTTTTGGATTACTCAATCATGTAAAGTCGGCAGTATGAGATCCTGGAAGAAAGGCAAATAAAGGTAAGTAAATTCGTACTCTTAAACAAATGGCAAACCTTAATCACTTGCTTGTGCATTGTGATTCTGTGTATTTCGTAGTGAAAACCTACAGGCTTAACTCCTAGACTTTGAATGACGAAGGGCTTTCGCTCGAAAAGTTGAATAAGACCTAGTACTACCACTATATACACTCTTAAAACGAGTGTGTTAATTTACACACACGGGTGTGTAGTAGCTACACACCTCGGACTGGTAACTACACACCATTTTGGAAAAAAAACACGTAGTTTTACAAGGCGTGTAAAATTACACACACTTTATGGTGTGCATGTTGTCATAACATGTGTTTTTTCAAAAGACGCATTCAAATTTACTCAATTTTTATCAATTTGTTTGGTATATGCTAAAACAATTATTCACCTCAGTGTCAGTGAATAGTGGTTGGATATTTGCCTTGACGCTTCGCGTCTCGGTAAATATCCATCACTTCCACTTCGGTAAATAATAACTGCTTATTGACAGAGCATGAGGTATGTATAGTGAAATATCGGACTGAGGTTTTTTAGTACGGACCGAGCGAGAGCAGCGAGCGAGGTCTGTGCAAAAAAAACGAGGTACGATACTTCACTGTACAGACCGAACAAGCGAGGTCAATAAGCTGTTTATTATATGGCCTCAAAAACAATTTTTAACAGTCACTTTCTCATTTTCGCTAGCGTATACGCTTTGCACAAACAAAGATTTTTACATCGCCTATTCCATTGAAATTTATTACAAAATATAATGTAACTGATTTCGTTCACTGAAGCCCAGCGAAGCCATTCAGCTAACATGGATAGAGGTGCATTCTCCATGTGATTTTCACCATTCTGACGAGGAAACAGATGAAAATGCAACTTTTCGTTGCGAAAAGCCAGCAACAAAACAAGAAAGGCTTTTTAACAAGTCGGACGGCAAAAATCACTATAAAAAACAATTGGAACTTAAACATCCTACAAAATACCTTGAGTTACAATCATGGCGGAACTAAAATACATCAGACCTACCTTTCCCCGACTCTCGATTATCTCCTTAGGCTTTGCAAGTTCTTCAACGTCATGAACGTCAAGCTAAGTTAGACCGAAACGAATACGAACCAAGTACTCCTAACCTTTATTTCTGTATCCTTACTATCCTGCAGCATTCTTTATATTCACAATCGTTTTACTTAGCAATCGTATTTACTTTATGTAGTGTTTTAAAAAAGGCTGCTAGCCATCGACAAACTGATAAATAACCTTGAAATCTCTGCCGGCAACAACAACATCCGGGACAGCGGTCCGGATACGGAAAAAGACGGACCGTGGGCCGGATACGCGTTTTTACGGATCGGGCATTAACCAATCAGAATTCAGGATATGTGAAAGCGCACAGATTAGTGGATAATCTGCAGCAGATTATTCACTAATCTGTAGGTTGCGCCCGCAATGCGAGATTTCCTAACGAGCGGTAGCTTTCCACACAAGCAAAAATAACATGACTGCTTGACGTCTTCGACTGCAGAAGAAATCGAAAATTACTTGAAGACAAAGACTCTGAAAACAATATATAATAAAACAATTATTGGATTCGGTTCTTGTGATATCTGGATAATCAATCGAGTTAAGTGTTATCAGTCGAAGGCTGAGGCTAATAACACTTACCTCGACCTTGAATTATCCAGACTTCACAAAAACAGAATCCAATAATTGTTTTATTATATATTGTAAGTAATTTTTTGATTCTACCGTCGAAGACGAAAATCGAGCAGTCATAGATCTCTTTCATAATGGCGGCCAGTCTAAATATTCTTTTATATACATGCAAATTAGCCTTTCTGGCAAAGAAAAGATTCTTTGGAATTACAGACACACGAACGAGGTCAGAAAGGCTAATTTAAATTAATACAAAATAATATTTAATTTGGGTGCCATTGTGAAAGAGGTCTATGTTGTTTTTGCTTGTGTGGAAACTACCGCTCGTTAGGAAATCTCGCATTGCGGGCGCAACCTACAGATTGGTGAATAATCTGCTAGTATAATATTTTGCATGACAGCTGGGAATACGTGCATGGGGATCTATACATTTGACTATATGATTTGTAAGTCAAATTTCCAACTCATTATTATTGCTTTTTAACAACGATGTATTCGTCTTCGACGCTCCAATTATTGTTAGATGTTCTTTGTTCAGATGGAATGCTACACCTCCAAACCTCTGAATCACCGGTGGCATCGGTTCCATAGACTATAACATTAATTGTCCCATGTTTAACAATTAGACAACGAGCCCGAGTTGTCTATTTAACAATTAGAAAACGAGTCCGAGTTGTCTATGAGCGAATAGTCAACGTAGGCGAAGCCAGAGTTGACTATTCGCTCATAGACAATGAGGACGAGTTGTCTAATTGTTTTAGTAGAAACAAATTAGTGGACTATTACAAAAATTATCCAAAAACTCATCTGAAACCTGCCCAAAACGAGAGTTTTTTTGCCATTGTTTTGAGCGCGTTTCGCCATCATGGTCTATCACGAATAGACAACGGTTGAGTAGCCAATCAGAATGCAGCATTTGTAATAGATCATGGTCAGTTTCTACTACATAGACAACGAGGGCGAGTTGTCTAATTGTTTTAGTATCAACCATAAACAACATTTCTTTTTCGTAAAAAGTCTTATGGCTCTTATCAAACATTGTTCCACATTTTCTGATAATTTTACCTTTTTGTTTGTAGAAGTCTCGCCATTCAAAATGTAGAGTAGCTCGATGGCACATGATATTACTTTGCTTCAAATTCGGTGTAGATGTACTCCATAGGCATAAGCGAATTCATTTTCTTATTCGAAAATGTCAAACTGAACAATTTTCCATTACTTTCTGGCCAATGTTTTCATGATTTCATCACTCGTATATAAATTTTAGCGGACGCCATGTTTGACCTAGATTTCAGGTTTTGCTTGTAGCGTGAATATGTCGTGGCTTCTGATTGGTCAGGAAGGAATAAATATTCCAGTTTTAAGGAGGTTTGTGATTGGATAACGCTACTAGTGGTCTATCGCCAATAGACCACTAGTAGATCAGCCAATCAGAATGCCGAATTTGTAATAGGCCACTGCTTGATTGATACTAATATATAGGATACACATACATTAACTCTCTGAAAATTTACACGTGGATGGCGAACTTGAACTTTTTTCTCATCGACTTGCCAAAGTTGTGATTGTTATGAGGCACATTAAGCACTCCGGATGTAAATCACTACGCTACGGCAAATTTAACGTGGCGTAGTAGTGTAAACATATGCGCGTTTAAAATGTTAGCAGGAAAAAATGTCGCCAGGTTATTTTGGTTGTTTATCGGCAGCAATTTTAATAATTTTAGCTGGTTTATATGGTTATACGCAAGCATTAAACCTCTCTGCAATCGCGAGTGCGGAGAGCTTCCGGCGAAAAAGAAAACGGCTTGTCGAAGAAGATGGCGCTGTCCAACCTCGTACCGGGTACGTGCTATAATCTCAAACTCATTAATAATTCATGAATCAAAAACAAAGTAAATCAACTCCGCGACGGACAACTGGATATGTGATCTTAATTAGCATAGGATGTTGACGATTTCAACATCAAATTTCTCTGTAAATACTGACTTGTTTGACTTTGAGATGCCATTTCAAAGCCTTCAATTCAGACGTGACCCAATCTCGTTCCCAGAGCCTTCGCCGCGCCACGCAAAGGAGGCTCTGGAATCATGAAGATTCAGTTGATGGATTTGCTAGATTTAACATCCAATGACAAGAATATTCTCACTCGAGCTATTAAAGCACTTTTCCAGATTCAACTAATGACCATAATGATTGAACATGAAACAATGTACTGTATGCTTTATTTCTTTTTAGAATCACCCTGTTTGAAACACATTCCATAAAAATAGGTCAATGAATGGTATATTTTGCACTATAATAACAATATTGTAAAAGGAACAAATTGAAAAAGAAATGAAAGAGAAGGAACATATAGCTGATTCTTTGGTCTAAAAGGGGGTATAGTGATGTGGGTGGCGTATATTGGAGAAGGAAATTTTCTGTGATTTGTTACATAATTTTGAAGAGAAGTATCCACTATTACATAGTTTTTTCTTGTGGCTTCTGCATCGCATGGTTTATTTCCTTTGCTATAAGAATTTAAGATTCTAGCATAATATAGCAACAAGCAAATAAATTGCAAAGCTTCACGCTCGTTGTGCACAGCACAAACCAAACTGCATCCACATGAAATTACAGTGACATCTCGGTAGCCTTGATTTTAATATTACATATAAAAATGAGAATAAGAATTAATCTTAACATTTAAAGAAAAGTACAACATTTGTCATTGTACACACAAAATGTGCCCACGTTTGTTCTACGATATTCATACATCTTTTCCACACACCCTTGCACAAACTCTTGTTTCTTGTTCGTGTAATTCCTCTGTTGATTCGCAATGATTCGTTCCTGTCAGAAATGGTAAATTCTCGATTGACGATTGTTTCTAATTCGGAAATGATTTTCGAGAAAGAATTCTCTTTTGGCAGTGCATTCATAATCTGGACGCACGATTTCAATAACAATTTCCAACAACAATTCAACGATTTCCTCATTTACATTTGTCGGCCATCCCTCGCGGCCTCCCCAAAAGCCCCTGCAAGTCGCGCAAAGCAAAACAAGCGCCTGGGTACGAGGCTGCTCACGTCCCAGAAACTACGCTCGGTCTATTACTGGCAAGGCATATTTTAACATATACACTAGGGGGCCATTTGGCCCCCTTGTTGGCCCCTCACTCACACAAAATTGACCCCCCACTCCCTGGGCCCTTTTCTACACATACCATACTTAAATCGTTACAGCAGACATGTCAGGCAATACATTGGGTCGGTCACAGTGTGAATGATTTGATTCTTTGACGAAACAATGCTAGGTTCACTTAGTTCAGCTATAAAGTTTGAAGACCTTGAAAACAAAATTACCTTTATTTTAATTTACACAAAGTAATGCAGTTAATGCATGGCCCAATGTAGTGCGGGCTCATGTGAAACGTTATCAAATTTCAAAATGGCGACAAACAGCCAAATCACAATTAAGCGAAAGCTGAAGGAAAAAAGCGGCTATCAGAAGCGAAAACAAAAAAAAACAACGAGAATATATGAAAATTTTTTTCAGAGATTCAACTGGATGCTTGTAAACTTTTTACTCGTATAGGCTATTATAGCATGTATATAAGTTTAATTTAATATTGAAATACAAGTGCATAATACAACTACAACATTAACTTGAGATAACAGTTGGACACTTAAACTTCACTTCAGTACAAGTGTGTCAACGTAGTACATAATACATTAAAACACTTTTTCCAAATCTTGTTTTAGTAACTTATTTCAAGCAATATTCGGTACAAACTGTACTAAGTTAAAAGTATGTAGTCTTTCACTCTTTTGTGTATTTTCTAGGACGTTTTATAATATTCAGAATTATGTAAAATCTCCACCCAAAATGCAGGAAATGGCATTTCAGAGACTCTAGATTTAAAAATTTTCCGGGGTAGGATTCCCCCGGACCCCCTACCGCGAGATTATTGGGCCCTTATCGTTGTTTTGGCCCCCCACTCCAAAATCCTTAAAATATGCCTTGATTACTGGCGCATGCTCTTTTCAATGGACGCCCTGTTTTCCGCGTTTGCGTGGCGCGGCGAAGGCTCTGGGAACGAGATTGCAACTAATTGAGTCGGAGCGGTGGAAAAGACGTGGAATGGAAAACACGGAGTGTGGAAAACACGGAGCCTGACGTTGTCAGCGTGGAGTATGGAAAATAAGGAGTCTGTGTACAAGGTCTTGGGGGAGGGGGGAGAGCTTCCGCATTTAGCATTTAACGGCGTGTAAACCGTTCGGTACTTAGTAAGCGTTCGAACGGTTTGATAAACTGTTTGAAATTTTATAACAAACCGTTCGAATGTTTTAAAGCGTTCGAAATAATCGAACACTACTCACTGACAGTCTGAACACACACCGTTTGAACGCTTGCAGTTAAACGTCTTAAACGTTACGGTCAGTGGCGTAGCCAGGGTCTTGGCTTTGGGAGGGCGAAAAATGCCGAAGGCGCTAGTTTTCTAGGGGGTCGGGGGGCATGCTCCCCCTTGAAAATTTTGGATTTCTAGGGTCTCTGATACACCATTTCCCGCATTCTGAGGCGAATTTTTAAAAGTAATCTGAAGGCCATAAATCGCAAAATTATGTTATTACTAAATCAGAACATGGCACAATACACGTCAAGATTCGTGAGATTCATTGATAAACAACTCTAAATTGAAACATTTCATAGAATCATAGACCTTTTTAATAAGTACAGAATATTTTAATCAATTAATTTTTGTTTTAAACTCCTGACGCAAAGTGAGTCATAGAGAGTAAAATGGACTTGACAAGCATGCAGACAAAGATTGAAAGATACAAAATATCCCCTCTTCATAGTAATGGATATGTTCAATAATGCTGTAATGATCACGCATCACATTTGGTAATTAAAATCAAGCTCTTCCAATACTTCAGCTTCCGCAGACATCAGCATAAGACTTTCAAGCCTTGAAGGAGCAGGAGCTTCCGCATTTTACAATTGCATAACACATGTGTCAGTCACATGGCACTAGAACGTTGATACTTTGTTACGTTTAGCCGCTGAGCAATACATTTTGAATTTTTTGACAGTCTATGTCGTCGTTGACAGCCAGCCGGATGCCCTTGCCTTAAATTTCTGTCTATGCCAAAACGCACGCGAATTATCAGATACCTTCGAGTTGCTCATCGATATATTTTTCCAATTTGATAATTGAATTTGACTCGATGCTCAGAACATTTAACCCCCCCCCCCCCCCCGTCAAATTTCACCCCTGATTTAGACTTTATACAAGAAGGGTCTTGGGACAATTGGGGGGGGGGGGGGGGGGGGGGGGGGGGGGGGGGGGCGGGGGCGTTGGCTACGCCTCTGGTTACGGTATGATATGGTATCGTTAGATTTCGAGAAATCATAAAGATTATCTTCCCTCAATTCAAAACAGAGCTTGCTTGACTCGACAAACCTGAGAATTACGGTACTTTTAATAAATGAGTTTCAAGCGCTATTGCATAATATTATAATATGCGTTATTCTCTTTATTCTTTCGAGCTCTTCTTTGCTGGTAAATTCATTTTGTATATTGAATGAATCGAGAGAAAAACGGTTCCTTTTCAATATTTCAATGTGAAACGTGCGACTACAGTTTGACACATTTGGTTGATGTATTTCATTGCGGATTTAATTTGCCTTGACATTTGCCTTGACATTTGGATTTGACACTTGCCATAACCTGCCGAGCTCGTGCCGTTTGACAAATGACATCCGTACGCCGTTAGCCTGCGTGCAGACTGTACAATCCAGAACAATCCATTCTGGATTGTAGAGTCTGCACGCAGGCTATACGCCGTCGGATAACGTCATAAAAAGCGAAAACCAAAACCGTTAAACGTTTCGACAAAAACATTGTCGATCATTGTTGATAACAACAACGTCAGACTCCCATGCTAAACAAATCTCAATCAAATGTGTCAAACTGTAGTCGCACGTTTCACATTGAAATATTGAAAAGGAACCGTTTTCTCTCGATTCATTCAATTACAAGGTATGACCAAAATAATTTACCAAAACGAAGAGCTCGAAAGAATAAAGAGAATAACGCATGTTATAATGCATTACTAGACACTAGTTAGCGTTTGAAACTCATTTTTTAAAAGTACCGGAAACCAGTCTCGGGCTTGTCATGTCAAGCAAGCTCTCTGTTTTTAATTGAGTCCAGATCTTTTATGCCTTCTCGAAATCTAACGATTTGAATGGATGAATTTTTCAAAGCAAAGCGTTCATAACGTTCAACTGTAAGCGTTCAAACGGTCTGCGTCAAGACTGTCAGTGAGTAGTGTTCGATTATTTCGAACGCTTTAAAAACAAAGCGTTTAAACTCTTTGGATAAATTCGACAGGTTCCAGTTTAATAGCCATTCGAACGGTTTGCTATAAAATTTCAAACAGTTTATCAAACCGTTCGAACGCTTACCGAACGGCATACGAACGGTTTACACGCCGTTAAATGCTAAATGCGGAAGCTCTCCCCCCAAGGCCAAGACCTTGTACACAGATTCCTTATTTTCCATACTCCACGCTGACAACATTGTCAGGCTCCGTGTTTTGCACACTCCGTCTTTTCCACACTCCGTCTTTTCCACACTCCGTCTTTTCCACACGCCGTCTTTTCCACACTCCCACACTCCGGCACTCCGACTCCGGTCAAGTCCGCATTGTCGGGGTGAACATGCCTCGTAATTCTACTCCAATATTTGATTTTTACTGCGAGATGGCAAACAAACTGTTGCCACCAATAATAACATCAATGAACCTACATTAACGATTGTTCCGGCGAAGAACGTCTTCTGAAAAACTGTTTGAGCAATAAATGGCCCGATAATCATTCCTAGTCGGCTGAAAGAATATGCCATGCCCATACCAATCCCTCTCATTGCAGTTGGATATACTTCACTGGTGTATATGAATGTTAAGGTAGTCTCGCTTGTCATGAAACCTCTTGATAATGCGAGAAGTACCAGAGCAATAGTTTTGTGATTAAATCCGACGAACGCAACTATAGCTTGTAAACAAACGGTTATTGATGTAAAGACAAGCATCAATGTTTTGCCACGAAAGAAATGGCTTCCGTGAATAGTCAATAAGATTATTGCTATTTCTGGTAAACTCATCCACGCCAACGTTAAGAAAGAGTTATTAGTCTTCAATTCTTCTTGGTCTGATTCGAGAAATACCTTATTCGAGGCAAGTTCAGTTGTTGAAAATATTGCGAAATAATAACTAAATACAGAGAAGAACCAAACAAGCCAAAGACAGCAAGTTATTTTGCCATAGCCATGTCGAAATAACTCCATAACATTTCCTCTTTCCATTGGTATGTCCACATTCTTATAAATTCGCCAGTTCTGATACTTGGCTGCTTTTTTCTTCGGAGCAATTTGTCGTAAGATTGATAGAGCTTGTTCGTTGTCGCCAGACGCAAGACAAAACCGAGGAGACTCTGGTAGTAAAGGCGTTCCCATGAGAAATATGCCTGTTGGAATACACACCAGAGCAAGAGCACCACGAAATCCAAGAAAATTGACATACGTACCGACAATTATTGATATAAAAATTCCAAGGGTCCAATATAAACAAATCAAAAGTGAAAATTTTGTTCTGTGTAGTTTGGGGAAAAACTCTTCGATCATTGTGATGACTTGTGTTGAAGCCACGCCAAGTCCAGTGAGGAAAAGAACCACTAGGAGCAAGTAGTAATTGATGGCCAAGAAACTTGTCAAACCAAAACAAAATATGCATAGTGAAGATAAAACAAGTGCAGGTTTTCTGCCATATTGATCGGCAGTCCACCCCCAGAATGAAGAGCCGACAATCATACCACATGTTGCGACGAGAGGTATCAGTGCTTCTTCCCAAATAGAAAGATTCCATTCCGATTTGACGACAGGGCTGACAACGGACAGCATTGACACTTCTATAGCGTCCAACGTGTATAGACAGCCGAGAAAGAGAAATAATTTAATATGAAATGAAGTTATGCCAACATCGTCAAGAATATCGTCAATTGTTACCACAACAGGAATCTCATTTTCAGCTTCGTTTCTCTCATCGCTATCCAGCATTTCATATTGAGATTCGGTTGAGTCTGTCTCTTTGTTGAATGATAGCCAAGATCCTGAAAATAAACGACTGACGAACGACTGCAATTGTTTATTCATCGTGAATTGCTTTGACAACTTCTGGCTTCAGGGAGATTCTTCCCTTACTGAGAATCATAATTAACTTATTGACTTTGAAATAAATTAAAAGCAGCACCGACAAATATGTAAAGGTTAAAATCAGGCCATCTTATTATTGTAAACAAAATATCAAGTTTCCGACCTTCTTTCAAAGATATATGTTCTAAAAGGAAACTAAATGTTTCAATGTTAATATAGTAACGATTAACTAAATGTCTGATATATGTAAACTTTATCGTCTTAAACAAACTATTCTGAGTTGTCTATGCACCGTTCAATGTTACTCGTCATTCTTTTCTTGATCTTGGATACGTAGTCTGGCGGCGACTGCTGCATCATGTGTAGGTCGAAACACCACAGCTTCTGGGTTGAGTTGGTTACTGTTAGTTGAAGAGCCGTTTCCAATTGACTTATACAACGAAGATTTCACTAAACCAACCATACGCTCAAAGGCCGAGAATACTGGACATTATTATATAAATACACATTTTTCCACTCTTAGGAACAGCATTTCCTTCAAAAATACTAATTTCTTGACTTTTTTCTCCTGTCACTTTGACAAATCGGCTGGCGGCCATCTTGAAAAAACGCTGGAGGTGATTATCGACCAATCAGCGCACGCAATTTCTATAATCACCTAATTAATGTATTTATACTAATATAGGATACACATGCATTAACATTCTGAAAATTTACACGTGGATGGCGAACTTGAACTTTTATCTCATCGACTTGCCAAAGTTGTGATTGTTATGAGGCATATTAGTCATGAACCAAAACTATCATCGTTTTTCATTAAAATCAGCATGCGAATGAAATGGATGTGCAACTGAGGCTATAGGTTTACACTAGTACGGTACGGTAAGTGATCCGTTAAAAAATCAATACGTTTCTTTGTTGTGTTTACACTGTACCTGCCTAATCCGGAGTGGTTTGCCGTAGCGTAGTTACTACGCGAAGCATGTACTCCGGATGTAAATCACTACGCTACGGCAAATTTAACGTAGCGTAGTAGTGTAAACATATGCATATGCGTTTAAAATGTTAGCGGGAAAAAATGTCGCCAGGTTATTTTGGTTGTTTATGGGCAGCAATTTTAATAATTTTAGCTGGTTTATATGGTTATACGCAAGCATTAAACCTCTCTGCAATCGCGAGTGCGGAGAGCTTCCGGCGAAAAAGAAAACGGCTTGTCGAAAACGGGTACGAGGTTGGGCGCTGTCATGCTATAATCTCAAACTCATTAATAATTCATGAATCAAAAACATAGAAAATCAACTCCGTGACGGACAACTGGATATGTGATCTTAATTATCATAGGATGTTGACGATTTCAACATCAAATTTCTCTGTAAATACTGACTTGTTTGACTTTGAGATGCCATTTCAAAGCCTTCAATTCAGACGTGACCCAATCTCGTTCCCAGAGCCTTCGCCGCGCCACGCAAATGGAGACTCTGGATAATCCATCACCGGAAGTGTTTTGATTGCTATCATGAAGATGATGGATTTGCTTGATTTAACATCCAATGACAAGAATATTCTCACTCGAGCTATTAAAGCACTTTTCCAGATTCAACCAATGACCATGATTGAACATGAAACAATGTACTGTATTCTTTATTTCTTTTTAGAATCACCCTGTTTGAAACACATTCCATAAAAATAGGTCAATGAATGGTATATTTTGCACTATAATAACAATATTGTAAGAGGAACAAATTGAAAAAGAAATGAAAGAGAAGGAACATATAGCTGCTTCTTTGGTCTGAAAGGGGGTATATTGATGTGGGAGGCGTATATTGGAGAAGGAAATTTTCTGTGATTTGTTACATAATTTTGAAGAGAAGTATCCACTATTACATAGTGTTTTTTTCTTGTGGCTTCTACATCGCATGGTTTATTTCCTTTGCTATAAGAATTTAAGATTCTAGCATAATATAGCAACAAGCAAATAAATTGCAAAGCTTCACGCTCGTTGTGCACAGCACAAACCGAACTGCATCCACATGAAATTACAGTGACATCTCGGTAGCCTTGATTTTAATATTACATATAAAAATGAGAATAAGAATTAATCTTAACATTTAAAGAAAAGTACAACATTTGTCATTGTACACACAAAATGTGCCCACGTTTGTTCTACGATATTCATACATCTTTTCCACACACCCTTGCACACACTCTTGTTTCTTGTTCGTGTAATTCCTCTGCTGATTCGCAATGATTCGTTCCTGTCAGAAATGGTAAATTCTCGATTGACGATTGTTTCTAATTCGGAAATGATTTTCGAGAAAGAATTCTCTTTTGGCAATGCATTCATAATCTGGACGCACGATTTCAATAACAATTTCCAACAACAATTCAACGATTTCCTCATTTACATTTATGAATGATAAAACGTCGGCCATCCCTCGCGTCCTCCCCAAAAGCCCCTGCAAGTCGCGCAAAGCAAAACAAGCGCCTGGGTACGAGGCTGCTCACGTCCCAGAAACTACGCTCGGTCTATTACTGGCAAGGCATATTTTAACATATATATCCTTGTTGGCCCTCACACAAAATTGACCCCCCACTCCCTGGGCCCTTTTCTACACATACCATACTTAAATCGTTACAGCAGACATGTCAGGCAATACATTGGGTCGGTCACAGTGTGAATGATTTGATTCTTTGACGAAACAATGCTAGGTTCACTTAGTTCAGCTATAAAGTTTGAAGACCTTGAAAACAAAATTACCTTTATTTTAATTTACACAAAGTAATGCAGTTAATGCATGGCCCAATGTAGTGCGGGCGCATGTGAAAATGGCGACAAATAGCCAAATCACAATTAAGCGAAAGCTGAAGGAAAAAAGCGGCTATCAGAAGCGAAAACAAAAAAAAATAACGAGAATATATGAAAAAAATGTTCAGAGATTCAACTGGATGCTTGTAAACTTTTTACTCGTATAGCCTATTATAGCATGTATATAAGTTTAATTTAATATTGAAATACAAGTGCATAATACAACTACAACATTAACTTGAGATAACAGTTGGACACTTAAACTTCACTTCAGTACAAGTGTGTCAACGTAGTACATAATACATTGAAACACTTTTTCCAAATCTTGTTTTAGTAACTTATTTCAAGCAATATTCGGTACAAACTGTACTAAGTTAAAAGTGTGTAGTCACTCTTTTGTGTATTTTCTAGGACGTTTTATAATATTCAGAATTATGTAAAATCTCCACCCAAAATGCAGGAAATGGCATTCCAGAGACTCTAGATTTAAAACTTTTCCGGGGTAGGATTCCCCCGGACCCCCCTACCGCGTGATTATTGGGCCCTTGTCGTTGTTTTCGCCCCCCACTCCAAAATCCTTAAAATATGCCTTGATTACTGGCGCATGCTCTTTTCAATCGACGCCCTGTTTTCCGCATTTGCGTGGCGCGGCGAAGGCTCTGGGAACGAGATTGCAACTAATTGAGTCGGAGCGGTGGAAAAGACGTGGAATGGAAAACACGGAGTGTGGAAAACACGGAGCCTGACGTTGTCAGCGTGGAGTATGGAAAATAAGGAGTCTGTGTACAAGGTCTTCGGGGAGGGGGGACAGTTTCCGCATTTAGCATTTAGCATTTAACGGCGTGTAAACCGTTCGGTACTTAGTAAGCGTTCGAACGGTTTGATAAACTGTTTGAAATTTTATAACAAACCGTTCGAATGTTTTAAAGCGTTCGAAATAATCGAACACTACTCACTGACAGTCTGAACGCAGACCGTTTGAACGCTTGCAGTTAAACGTCTTAATACGTTACGGTCAGTGGCGTAGCTAGGGTCTTGGCTTTGGGAGTGCGAAAAACGCCAAAGGCGCTGGTTTTCTAGGGGGGGTCGGGGGGCATGCTCCCCCGGAAAATTTTGGATTTCTAGGGTCTCTGATACACCATTTCCCGCATTCTGAGGCGAACTTTTAAAAGTAATCTGAAGGCCATAAATCGCAAAATTTTGTTATTACTAAATCAGAACATGGCACAATACACGTCAAGATTCTTGAGATTCATTGATAAACAACTCTAAATTGAAACATTTCATAGAATCATAGACCTTTTTAATAAGTACAGAATATTTTAATTAATTAATTTTTGTTTTAAACTCCTGACGCAAAGTGAGTCATAGAGAGTAAAATGGACTTGACAAGCATGCAGACAAAGATTGAAAGATACAAAATATCCCCTCTTCATAGTAATGGATATGTTCAATAATGCTGTAATGATCACGCATCACATTTGGTAGCGTGAGCCTTGAAGGAGCAGGAGCTTCCGCATTTTACATAATTGCATAACACATGTGTCAGTCACATGGTACTAGAACGTTGATACTTTGTTACGTTTAGCCGCTGAGCAATACATTTTGAATTTTTTGACAGTCTATGTCGTCGTTGACAGCCAGCCGGATGCCCTAAACGCACGCGAATTATCAGATACCTTCGAGTTGCTCATTGATATGTTTTTGCAATTTGATAATTGAATTTGACTCGATGCTCAGAACATTTACCCCCCCCCCCCGCCCCCCTCAAATTTCACCCCTGATTTAGACTTTTCACAAGAAGGGTCTTGGGACCATTGGGGGGGGGGGGGCGGGGGGGCGTTGGCTACGCCTCTGGTTACGGTATGATATGGTATCGTTAGATTTCGAGAAATCATAAAGATTATCTTCCCTCAATTCAAAACAGAGCTTGCTTGACTCGACAAACCTGAGAATTACGGTACTTTTAATAAATGAGTTTCAAGCGCTATTGCATAATATGCGTTATTCTCTTTATTCTTTCGAGCTCTTCGTTTTGGTAAATTCATTTTGTATATTGAATGAATCGAGAGAAAAACGGTTCCTTTTCAATATTTCAATGTGAAACGTGATAACGTGCGACTACAGTTTGACACATTTGGTTGATGTATTTCATTGCGGATTTAATTGACACTTGCCTTGACATTTGCCTTGACATTTGGATTTGACACTTGCCATAACCTGCCGAGCTCGTGCCGTTTGACAACATCCGTACGCGGTACGCCGTTAGCGGCCTGCGTGCAGACTGTACAATCCAGAACAATCCATTCTGGATTGTAGAGTCTGCACGCAGGCTATACGCCGTCGGATAACGTCATAAAAAGCGAAAACCAAAACCGTTAAACGGAGTGTCTAACGTTTCGACAAAAACATTGTCGATCATTGTTGATAACAACAACGTCAGACTCCGATGCTAAACAAATCTCAATCAAATGTGTCAAACTGTAGTCGCACGTTTCACATTGAAATATTGAAAAGGAACCGTTTTCTCTCGATTCATTCAATTACAAGGTATGACCAAAATAATTTACCAAAACGAAGAGCTCGAAAGAATAAAGAGAATATTAAACGCATGTTATAATGCATTACTAGACACTAGTTAGCGTTTGAAACTCATTTTTTAAAAGTACCGGAAACCAGTCTCGGGCTTGTCGTGTCGAGCAAGCTTTGAGGCCAGATCTTTTATGCCTTCTCGAAATCTAACGATTTGAATGGATGAATTTTTCAAAGCAAAGCGTTCATAACGTTCAACTGTAAGCGTTTAAACGGTCTGCGTCAAGACTGTCAGTGAGTAGTGTTCGATTATTTCGAACGCTTTAAAAACAAAGCGTTTAAAAACTTTGGATAAATTCGACAGGTTCCAGCTTAGTAGCCATTCGAACGGTTTGCTATACAATTTCAAACAGTTTATCAAACCGTTCGAACGCTTACCGAACGGCATACGAACGGTTTACACGCCGTTAAATGCTAAATGCGCAAGCTCTCCCCCCAAGGCCAAGACCTTGTACACAGATTCCTTATTTTCCATACTCCACGCTGACAACAACGTCAGGCTCCGTGTTTTCCACACTCCGTCTTTTCCACACTCCGTCTTTTCCACACTCCGTCTTTTCCACACTCCGTCTTTTCCACACTCCGTCTTTTCCACACTCCGGCACTCCGGTCAAGTCCGCATTGTCGGGGTGAACATGCCTCGTAATTCTACTCCAATATTTGATTTTTACTGCGAGATGGCAAACAAACTGTTGCCACCAATAATAACATCAATGAACCTACATTAACGATTGTTCCGGCGAAGAACGTCTTCTGAAAAACTGTTTGAGCAATAAATGGCCCGATAATCATTCCTAGTCGGCTGAAAGAATATGCCATGCCCATACCAATCCCTCTCATTGCAGTTGGATATACTTCACTGGTGTATATGAATGTTAAGGTAGTCTCGCTTGTCATGAAACCTCTTGATAATGCGAGAAGTACCAGAGCAATAGTTTTGTGATTAAATCCGACGAACGCAACTATAGCTTGTAAACAAACGGTTATTGATGTAAAGACAAGCATCAATGTTTTGCCACTAAAGAAATGGCTTCCGTGAATAGTCAATAAGATTATTGCTATTTCTGGTAAACTCATCCACGCCAACGTTAAGAAAGAGTTATTAGTCTTCAATTCTTCTTGGTCTGATTCGAGAAATACCTTATTCGAGGCAAGTTCAGTTGTTGAAAATATTGCGAAATAATAACTAAATACAGAGAAGAACCAAACAAGCCAAAGACAGCAAGTTATTTTGCCATAGCCATGTCGAAATAACTCCATAACATTTCCTCTTTCCATTGGTATGTCCACATTCTTGTAAATTCGCCAGTTCTGATACTTGGCTGCTTTTTTCTTCGGAGCAATTTGTCGTAAGATTGATAGAGCTTGTTCGTTGTCGCCAGACGCAAGACAAAACCGAGGAGACTCTGGTAGTAAAGGCGTTCCCATGAGAAATATGCCTGTTGGAATACACACCAGAGCAAGAGCACCACGAAATCCAAGAAAATTGACATACGTACCGACAATTATTGATATAAAAATTCCAAGGGTCCAATATAAACAAATCAAAAGTGAAAATTTTGTTCTGTGTAGTTTGGGGAAAAACTCTTCGATCATTGTGATGACTTGTGTTGAAGCCACGCCAAGTCCAGTGAGGAAAAGAACCACTAGGAGCAAGTAGTAATTGATGGCCAAGAAACTTGTCAAACCAAAACAAAATATGCATAGTGAAGATAAAACAAGTGCAGGTTTTCTGCCATATTGATCGGCAGTCCACCCCCAGAATGAAGAGCCGACAATCATACCACATGTTGCGACGAGAGGTATCAGTGCTTCTTCCCAAATAGAAAGATTCCATTCCGATTTGACGACAGGGCTGACAACGGACAGCATTGACACTTCTATAGCGTCCAACGTGTATAGACAGCCGAGAAAGAGAAATAATTTAATATGAAATGAAGTTATGCCAACATCGTCAAGAATATCGTCAATTGTTACCACAACAGGAATCTCATTTTCAGCTTCGTTTCTCTCATCGCTATCCAGCATTTCATATTGAGATTCGGTTGAGTCTGTCTCTTTGTTGAATGATAGCCAAGATCCTGAAAATAAACGACTGACGAACGACTGCAATTGTTTATTCATCGTGAATTGCTTTGACAACTTCTGGCTTCAGGGAGATTCTTCCCTTACTGAGAATCATAATTAACTTATTGACTTTGAAATAAATTAAAAGCAGCACCGACAAATATGTAAAGGTTAAAATCAGGCCATCTTATTATTGTAAACAAAATATCAAGTTTCCGACCTTCTTTCAAAGATATATGTTCTAAAAGGAAACTAAATGTTTCAATGTTAATATAGTAACGATTAACTAAATGTCTGATATATGTAAACTTTATCGTCTTAAACAAACTATTCTGAGTTGTCTATGCACCGTTCAATGTTACTCGTCATTCTTTTCTTGATCTTGGATACGTAGTCTGGCGGCGACTGCTGCATCATGTGTAGGTCGAAACACCACAGCTTCTGGGTTGAGTTGGTTACTGTTAGTTGAAGAGCCGTTTCCAATTGACTTATACAACGAAGATTTCACTAAACCAACCATACGCTCAAAGGCCGAGAATACTGGACATTATTATATAAATACACATTTTTCCACTCTTAGGAACAGCATTTCCTTCAAAAATACTAATTTCTTGACTTTTTTCTCCTGTCACTTTGACAAATCGGCTGGCGGCCATCTTGAAAAAACGCTGGAGGTGATTATCGACCAATCAGCGCACGCAATTTCTATAATCACCTAATTAATGTATTTATACTAATATAGGATACACATGCATTAACATTCTGAAAATTTACACGTGGATGGCGAACTTGAACTTTTATCTCATCGACTTGCCAAAGTTGTGATTGTTATGAGGCATATTAGTCATGAACCAAAACTATCATCGTTTTTCATTAAAATCAGCATGCGAATGAAATGGATGTGCAACTGAGGCTATAGGTTTACACTAGTACGGTACGGTAAGTGATCCGTTAAAAAATCAATACGTTTCTTTGTTGTGTTTACACTGTACCTGCCTAATCCGGAGTGGTTTGCCGTAGCGTAGTTACTACGCCAAGCACTCCGGATGTAAATCACTACGCTACGGCAAATTTAACGTAGCGTAGTAGTGTAAACTTATGCATATGCGTTTAAAATGTTAGCGCGAAAAAATGTCGCCAGGTTATTTTGGTTGTTTATGGGCAGCAATTTTAATAATTTTAGCTGGTTTATATGGTTATACGCAAGCATTAAACCTCTCTGCAATCGCGAGTGCGGAGAGCTTCCGGCGAAAAAGAAAACGGCTTGTCGAAAACGGGTACGAGGTTGGGCGCTGTCATGCTATAATCTCAAACTCATTAATAATTCATGAATCAAAAACATAGAAAATCAACTCCGTGACGGACAACTGGATATGTGATCTTAATTATTATAGGATGTTGACGATTTCAACATCAAATTTCTCTGTAAATACTGACTTGTTTGACTTTGAGATGCCATTTCAAAGCCTTCAATTCAGACGTGACCCAATCTCGTTCCCAGAGCCTTCGCCGCGCCACGCAAATGGAGGCTCTGGATAATCCATCACCGGAAGTGTTTTGATTGCTATCATGAAGATGATGGATTTGCTTGATTTAACATCCAATGACAAGAATATTCTCACTCGAGCTATTAAAGCACTTTTCCAGATTCAACCAATGACCATAATGATTGAACATGAAACAATGTACTGTATGCTTTTTAGAATCACCCTGTTTGAAACACATTCCATAAAAATAGGTCAATGAATGGTATATTTTGCACTATAATAACAATATTGTAAAAGGAACAAATTGAAAAAGAAATGAAAGAGAAGGAACATAGTGATGTGGGAGGCGTATATTGGAGAAGGAAATTTTCTGTGATTTGTTACATAATTTTGAAGAGAAGTATCCACTATTACATAGTGTTTTTTTCTTGTGGCTTCTACATCGCATGCTTTATTTCCTTTGCTATAAGAATTTTAGATTCTAGCATAATATAGCAACAAGCAAATAAATTACAAAGCTTCACGCTCGTTGTGCACAGCACAAACCAAACTGCATCCACATGAAATTACAGTGACATCTCGGTAGCCTTGATTTTAATATTACATATAAAAATGAGAATAAGAATTAATCTTAACATTTAAAGAAAGGTACAAAATTTGTAATTGTACACACAAAATGTGCCCACGTTTGTTCTACGATATTCATACATCTTTTCCACACACCCTTGCACACACTCTTGTTTCTTGTTCGTGTAATTCTCTGCTGATTCGCAATGATTCGTTCCTATGATTCACTCTGCTGATTACGCAATGATTCGCATGCTCTTTTCAATCGACGCCCTGTTATCGCAGAGTCTCCGTTTGCGTGGCGCGGCGAAGGCTCTGGGAACGAGATTGCAACTGATTGCGAGGACTTAAAGGTTAGCTGGAAAATACGGAGTCCCGGAGCGGTGGAAAAGACGTGGAATGGAAAACACGGAGTGTGGAAAACACGGAGTGTGGAAAACACGGAGTGTGGAAAACATGACGGAGTGTGGAAAACATGACGGAGTGTGGAAAACATGACGGAGTGTGGAAAACACGGAACCTGTCAAGTGGAGTATGGAAAATAAGGAGTCTGTGTACAAGGTCTTGGGGGAGGGGGGAGAGCTTCCGCATTTAGCATTTAACGGCGTGTAAACCGTTCGGTACTTAGTAAGCGTTCGAACGGTTTGATAAATTGTTTGAAATTTTATAACAAACCTTTCGATTGTTTTAAAGCGTTCGAAATAATCGAACACTACTCACTGACAGTCTGAACGCAGACCGTTTGAACGCTTGCAGTTAAACGTCTTAAACGTAATACGGTATGATATGGTATCGTTAGATTTCGAGAAATCATAAAGATTATCTTCCCTCAATTCAAAACAGAGAGCTTGCTTGACTCGACAAACCTGAGACTGGTTTACGGTACTTTGAATAAATGAGTTTCAAGCGCTATTGCATAATATTATAATATGCGTTATTCTCTTTATTCTTTCGAGCTCTTCATTTTGGTAAATTCATTTGGTATATTGAATAAATCGAGAGAGAAACGGTTCCTTTTCAATATGAAACGTGCGACTAGTTTGACACATTTGGTTGATGTATTTCATTGCGGATTTGACATTTGCGTTGACATTTGGATTTGACACTTGCCATAACCTGCCGAGCTCGTGCCGGTTTGACATGTCTAACGTTTCGACAAAAACATTGTCGATCATTGTTGATAACAACAACGTCAGACTCCCATGCTAAACAAATCTCAATCAAATGTGTCAAACTGTAGTCGCACGTTTCACATTGAAATATTGAAAAGGAACCGTTTTTCTCTCGATTCTTTCAATAACAATGTATGTATGACCAAAATAATTTACCAAAACGAAGAGCTCGAAAGAATAAAGAGAATAACGCATATTATTATGCATTACTAGTTAGCGTTTGAAACTCATTTATTAAAAGTACCGGAAACCAGTCTCGCGCTTGTCGTGTCAAGCAAGCTCTCTGTTCAATCTCGTTTCCCCCTGACTTGCGGGGCGAAACGGAGACTCTGGGATAATCCATCGCCGCAAACAGAAAAACATGGTTCCGGTTACGAAGAACGAATGCGTGACAATAAACCGGGAGGCCTGCGAACAAGCATTTTAATACTTTGCTTTTGGCACTAATTTGTCGGACGAGGATATTGATATTTTTCATGCTGCTTAAAGCCTGGTTCTCACTTGTCGTAAGAATCGTAAGAAACGGGGAATTTTAATTTATCGACGACCGTCTGGGATGCGTTTTCCAAATAGAAATGATTCCGATTCTTCCGATCAGATCGGCGACAGTCTGGGACATTGCTTCAATCATGTCACACTCGTCATAAAAATCCCAGGCGATCGAGGACCGGCAAATCCCCGATTCCTACGATTCTTACGACAAGTGAGAACCAGGCTTTAGGAAAGTCTTTACAAAAACTGAACAAAGGGGATATTGTAATAAAGGAGCATCAATATGAAGCGCTCAAGAGTATAGTCGTTCGAGGAAGACACAATTTGGGAGCAATTATTGAATACCGTCCGGGCCGTCCACTTTTGAAACCGCACGTAAAAGCAGAAATACAAACCAGGTTGCTCTAAAATATTTTTAAATATAATGTGTCGAAGGTTTATATTGTGAGTACTTGTTGATAGTTATCAAATTAAATGGGGTTTTACAATAGAACGAAGCAATTGTATATGATGAACTTTCCGTAATTTGACCCTTTTACTAACTGTCAACAGATTACAGATACAAATAGCGAAAGTGGACGGGTATTCTACAATTTAGCGTATACGGACAACGAAAGGTGGAGTATCTTTATATGAGCAGATTGTCCATCCAAGCCAAATAATATTCGCCCACATAGAAGCCTTAATAGAAGATAGAGAGGTCTTCCAAAACATTTTGTAAACGCCTGTTCGAACCTACCCTACCCGGCCGGAACAACTCGGTTAGCCAATCAAAATACTTCCGGCGATTGATTATCCCAGCGAGATTGGCTCTCTGTTTTGAATTGAGGCCAGATCTTTTATGACCTTTTTCAAAACGTTCAACTGCAAGCGTTCAAACGGTCTGCGTCCAGACTGTCAGTATAGTGTTCGATTATTTCGAACGCTTTAAAAACAAAGCGTTTAAACTCTTTGGATAAATTCGACAGGTTCCAGTTTAATAGCCATTCGAACGGTTTGTTATAAAATTCCAAACAGTTTATCAAACCGTTCGAACGCTTACCGAACGGCATACGAACGGTTTACACACCGTTAAATGCTAAATGTGGAAGCTCTCCCGCAAGACCTTGTTGACAACAACGTCAGGCTCCGTGTTTTCCACACTCCGTGTTTTCCATTCCACACTCCGTCTTTTCCACACTCCGGCACTCCGTACTCCGACTCCGGTCAAGTCCGCATTGTCGGGGAGAACATGCCTCGTAATTCTACTCCAATATTTGACTTTTACTGCGAGATGGCAAACAAACTGTTGCCACCAATAATAACATCAATGAACCTACATTAACGATTGTTCCGGCGAAGAACGTCTTCTGAAAAACTGTTTGAGCAATAAATGGCCCGACAATCATTCCTAGTCGGCTGAAAGAATATGCCATGCCCATACCTATCCCTCTCATTGCAGTTGGATATACTTCACTGGTGTATATGAATGTTAAGGTAGTCTCGCTTGTCATGCAACCTCTTGATAATGCGAGAAGTACCAGAGCAATAGTTTTGTGATTAAATCCGACGAACGCAACTATAGCTTGTAAACAAACGGTTATTGATGTAAAGACAAGCATCAATGTTTTGCTACTAAAGAAATGGCTTCCGAGAATAGTCAATAAGATTATTGCTATTTCTGGTAAACTCATCCACGCCAACGTTAAGAAAGAGTTATTAGTCTTCAATTGTTCTTGGTCTGATTCGAGAAATACCTTATTCGAGGCAAGTTCAGTTGTTGAAAATATTGCGAAATAATAACTAAATATAGAGAAGAACCAAACAAGCCAAAGACAGCAAGTTATTTTGCCATAGCCATGTCGAAATAACTCCATAACGTTTCCTCTTTCCATTGGTATGTCCACATTCTTGTAAATTCGCCAGTTCTGAAACTTGGATGCTTTTTTCTTCGGAGCAATTTGTCGTAAGATTAATAGAGCTTGTTCGTTGTCGCCAGACGCAAGACAATACCGAGGAGACTCTGGAACCAAAGGCGTTCCCATGAGAAATATGCCTGTTGGAATACACACCAGAGCAAGAGCACCACGAAATCCAATAAAATTGACATACGTACCGGCAATTACTGATATAAAAATTCCAAGGGTCCAATATAAACAAATCAAAAGTGAAAATTTTGTTCTGTGTAGTTTGGGGAAAAACTCTTCGATCATTGTGATGACTTGTGTTGAAGCCACGCCAAGTCCAGTGAGGAAAAGAACCACTAGGAGCATGTAGTAATTGATGGCCAAGAAACTTGTCAAACCAAAACAAAATATGCATAGTGAAGATAAAACAAGTGCACGTTTTCTGCCATATTGATCGGCAGTCCACCCCCAGAATGAAGGGCCGACAATCATACCACATGTTGCGACGAGAGGTATCAGTGCTTCTTCCCAAATAGAAAGATTCCATTCCGATTTGACAACAGGACTGACAACGGACAGCATGGACACTTCTAAAGCGTCCAACGTGTATAGACAGCCGAGAAAGAGAAATAATTTAATATGAAATGAAGTTATGCCAACATCATCAAGAATATGGTCAATTGTTACCACAACAGGAATCTCATTTTCAGCTTCGTTTCTCTCATCGCTATCCAACATTTCATATTGAGATTCGGTTGAGTCTGTTTCTTTCTTGAATGATAGCCAAGATCCTGAAAATAAACGACTGACGAACGACTGCAATTGTTTATTCATCGTGAATTGCGCAGGGAGATTCTTCCCTTAGACTGAGAATCATTGTACTAAACCAAATAATTAACTTATTGACCTTGAAATAAATTAAAAACAGCACCGACAAATATGTAAAGGTTAAAAACAGAGAACGGAGGCTTTTAGCCAAATACAACACGAGGGAGGCCTGTGGGGAAATTACCTCCCCAAATCCCCAACACTTCACAAAGGTTTTAGAGGTTTTATTATTACAGTTCACTTCACAAATTTAGGGTTTCGCTTCGCTACATACAGCATACAGTCGTCTCTTTCTCTCACGATGAAATGTACATGCGTTCTCAAAGATGACTCCTGATTGGCTTACACTAATTGGTTAATCTTATAATTAAGGCCATCTTATAATATTGTAAACAAAATATCAAGTTTCCGACACTCCCACATAGCTTCTTTCGAAGATATATGTTCTAAAAGGAAACTAAATGTTTCAATGTTAATATAGTAACGATTAACTTAATGTCTGATATATGTAAACGTTATCGTCTTAAAAGTATAGGATAACAAACAAACTATTCTGAGTTGTCTATGTACCGTTCAATGTAACAATGTTACTCGTCATTCTTTTCTTGATCTTGGATACGTATATTACGTAGTCTGGCGGCGACTGCTGCATCACGTGTAGGTCGAAACACCACAGCTTCTGGGTTGAGTTAGTCACTGTTAGTTGAAGAGCCGTTTCCAATTGACTTATACAACGAAGATTTCACTAAACCAACCATACGCTCAAACTGCCCCCCACCAGGGGGCCCGACTGAGGTTGAATTGCCATTTGATATTTTCTTTGGCAAGATAATGATGGGATTTCTCGTCTCGTTGTACCTTCTTTAACCATTTGGCTGCGGCAGTGAAGGTCTTTGCGTTATCTGAGTAGATCTTCTAGTCAGGTCTGCCTTTTCTTGCGATCAGCCGCTTTGAGGGTAGGAATAAATTCTTCGGTTTCCATGCTCGTAGTAAGCTCCAGGTAGAGAGCTCGAGTTAGACTACGTGCGTACAGCGTTATGCACGCCTTTCCTTCTGTCTTAGTGACGCGATATTTTATTGGGCCCGCGAAATCTACTCCCACCACCGGGAATGGACGGTTTCCTTCTGTCCCTGTCTACTGGTAAGTTTCCTGGTGACGGTCTGCTGACTGGTTTGGCATGAAATCGTCGGCAACCATAGCATCTCTTTATGGTTTTCTTCACTACGCGTCTCAGCCTCGGAACCCAAACGTTTTATCTAATTGTTGCCATGGTAAGGCCCACTCCCCCATGTAAGGTGCGTTAATGAGCGTCCTCTACGTGTAAAGGTGGTTGTCAGGTAAAAACACAGGATAGTGGCCTTGCATACGTCCCTTGCACACCAGGACACCTTTTCCATTCACTTGTACACCAAGGCGTTGCTTATCGTCGCTCGCCTTGTCGTCTTCAGTTACCTGGGCTCGTTTAACCCAGAATTCGTGTTGGTCGTTTATCTCTTGCGTTATCAACGGTCACAACCGTCTCTTTTTCTTGATCACTCGAGCTCGACAATTATACACAAACCGAGAGATCCACGCGTTGATTCTATAAATAGCTTTGCTTAGGAAAAAAGCCATGATCTCGTCCAGTGACTCGGTTGATTCTACGGCTGCGTTGAATGTTGCTCTCGTTGCTTTGGCCTCTGCCTCACTCTCGGGGTTTGCGGTCGTTACAATCTTTTGAGGCCACTCATCCTGATTAGTAAGCCACGAAGGTCCTTTCCACCACAATTGGTTCCCCATCACCTTCCCTCCTCTACTTCCAAGGGTTATCTGGGGTCGCCAGGTGATGTCTGGATAAGCTTGGATTTTTCTCACACGATTCGCGACGAATTGCTTGTATTCTCCCCCGCCCTTTAGCCAATGCAATGCCACTGTACTATCCAACCATCCATAGGATCTCGTAACAGGCATTTTAACGAGCGCTTGTCGCACATTCGCCATCAGATGTGAGCCGAGACGAGTTCTAGGCGAGGTATGCTCAAATCCTGTTTTACTAATCTGGCTCTGGTAGCGACTAATCCCACGTTGATACTTGCACTTTGCTTCACAATTGCATAGACGGTTGCACAGACTCCTTTGGCATTTGCATCACCAAATGTGTGGATCACTCAATTTCTTTATTGGCCTCACGCTGAGTTGTCAAAGTTCTTGGAACAGGAACTCTTTTAGGCAATTCTCTCACCCATCGACTGTATTCTGTAGCCAGTGATTCGGGTAGCGGCGCATCCCATGCTGTTTATGCCTTGCAAGTCTCTCGGTAGATGGTCTTTCCCTTGAGAGACACGGGTGCTACAAGATCCAGGGGGGTCGTAGATTCTTCCCAGGTTACGTAAGAGTTCTCTCCTAGTTACGGTTGTTTCCATCTCGGGAATCACGACACTGAACTGATCTGTTGGCTTGTTCCACGACAAGCCGAGAAGACTGGACTCTGGATCAGTCGATGTACCGAGCTGCTGTTTGGCAAAGGTATCTGCTGTCTCCACTTTTGGTTCTTCACTTTCTACTTTCGGTTCTTCACTTTCCAATTCGGGATCGTTAGAATGCCGCTTGTGCAAGGTAAACTTTGCGTCTTGGAAGATCTTGATAGCTCCTTCTTTCAACTTTCTTGCATCTGCTACGGTTGGCTTGCCACTCAGTAGGTCATCGACGTAGAGGCTTCTACGTAGTTCAGCAACTAGCTCTGGTTCACGGGCTTCCCAGGATTCCAGATGATGTTCCACCACTCCATTAATTAGGAAGGGTGAACACACCAGAATATGTTGAATAATACTTAAGTAAAAGTACTTGTGTATTTCCATTGACGACGTTTCGGACGATGTTTCCTTAGGTCATCTGACCTGCATAAGTAGGACACATCTGACCTGCATAAGTAGGACACTTATGACCTGAAGAAGGACACATCTGACCTGCATAAATAGGACACATCTGACCTGCATAAATAGGAGACTTGTGACCTGAAGGACACATCTAACCTGCATAGGTAGGACGCTGTGACCTACATAAATAGGACACATCTGACCTGAAGAAGGACACATTTGACCTGCATAAGTATAGGACACATCTGAACTGCATAATAGGACACATCTGACCTGCATTGAATAGGACACTTATGACCTGAAGAAGGACATATTTGACCTGCATAAGTATAGGACACTTATGACCTGCATAAGTAGGACACATCTGACCTCTATAAGTAGGGCACTTATGACCTGAAGAATGATACATCGGCCAAGACATCGTCAATGGAAATATATATGTAGTTTTACTTTGAAGTTCTCTTATTTCTCTGCTTTATCCCCTCGCCCGGACGGCGCGAAGCACCGTCCAGGGCAGAACGCCTTGAGGCGAGGGTGCTAATCTCGACCGGCGCAATTGTTTTAATTTCCCGCACTTTTGTTTTCGCGCAATTATGCAATGCGAATTTAAAGTAGCATTTTTGTCTAAATATATAGATGTATGTATGGTGCACGGTCCTTTTCTGTTGCCGTGGTAACAAAGGAAAATTGTGGATAGAGAAGGATAATTGACAGTTGGAGGGGTTGGGTTAGGATTAGGGTCAGGAATTGTGATTGCGAAGACGTTCTTTCAACTTTCTTGCATCTGCTACGGTTGGCTTGCCACTCTATAGGTCATCGACGTAGAGGCTTCTTAGTTCAGCAACTAGCTCTGGTTCACGGGCTTCCCAGGATTCCAGATGATGTTCCACCACTCCATTAAGTAGGAAGGGTGAACACACCAGAATATGTTGAATAATACTTAAGTAAAAGTACTTGTGTATTTCCATTGACGACGTTTCGGACGATGTTTCCTCAGTTCATCTGACCTGCATAAATATGACACATCTGACCTGCATAAGTAGGACACTTATGACCTGAAGAAGGACACATCTGACCTGCATAAGTAGGACACTTATGACCTGAAGAAGGACACATCTGACCTGCGTAAATAGGACACTTGTGACCTGAAGAAGGACACATCTGACCTGCATAAATAGGACACATCTGACCTGCATAAATAGGACACTTGTGACCTGAAGGACACATCTAACCTGCATAAGTATGACACATCTGACCTCCTTCTGCAGGTCATAAGTGTCCTTTATGTACTCTGACCTGCATAGGTAGGAAGGACACATTTGACCTGCATAGGTAAGACACATCTGACTTGAAGAAGGACATATCTTACCTGTATAAGTAGGACACATCTGACTTGAAGAAGGACACATCTGATCTGCATAAGTAGGACACATCTGACTTGAAGAAGGACACATCTGACTTGCATAGGCAGGACACATCTGAGCTGCATATAGGTAGGACATATCTGACCTGCATAGGTAGGATACATCTGACCTGCATTAAGTAGGACACATCTGACCTGAAGAAGGACACATCTGACCTGCATAGGTATAGGACACATCTGACGTGCATAAATAGGACACATCTGACCTGCATAGGTAGGAAACATCTGACCTGTATAAGTAGGACACTGTGGTTTGTGCCCCCAATGCGAGATTTCCTAACGAGCGGTAGCTTTCCGCACAAGCAAAAACAGGCACCGACTTCGTGTACTGGACACACAATGGACACATACTACGTCATAGACACATCAATGTTATTTTCTCGGGATTCAGAAGCTTTACAAGAACAAAAACCATAACCCAAATAAAAACTCTAGTCCTAACCCTGAAATAAAGGAATACTAACCCTACTTTTAAACTAAAGATTTCAATTATGTAATATTCTGTGTCCGGTACACGAAGTAAGAGCCCAAAAACAACATGACTGCTCGATTTTCATCTTCGACTGCAGAAGAAATCGAAAATTACTTGAAGACAAAGACTCTGAAAACAATATATAATAAAACAATTATTGGATTCGGTTCTTGTGATATCTGAATAATCAAGGTCGAGTTAAGTGTTATCAGTCGAAGGCTGAGGCTAATAACACTTACCTCGACCTTGATTATCCAGACTTCACAAAAACAGAATCCAATAATTGTTTTATTATATATTGTAAGTAATTTTTCGATTTCTTCTACAGTTCCCAAATTAAATATTATTTTGGATTCATTTAAATTAGCCTTTCTGACCTCGTTCGTGTGTCTGTAATTCCAAAGAATCTTTTCTTTGTAACGAGTCTAGAAAGGCTAATTTGCATGATGTATATAAAATAATATTTAGACCAGCGGCCATTATGAAAGAGATCTATGACTGCTCGATTTTCGTCTTTGAAAATTGGCAACGGCAACCTAGGACGACGGCGACGGTTGAATGAAACCAAGGTCGATTGGCTAGAGTTTTTGACACTCAAAGCTTGTTTTATGATCTTCACAACGCTTCAATATTTCTAAAACGATTGTAGTGTCTGTGTTTAAAGTGCCCATGACCCCAAATACGATATTACGGATATAGATGCTACATGAAGTGAAAAGTTGAATGCCAAAATATTTTATGATTTGAGCTTTGCGTTGATGTGCTAGAAAGGTTTGTTTGTCAGAAATGCTAATGATGTGACGTCATTTACGGCATCATTTCGGATACAATATTCTACTGTTAAAGCAAATTAATCTAACTCAAACGTTGATGATGTACTTGACCGCTATAGTAAAGATTTTATCAACTTTTTAACTCAAATCCTCAACCAGTCTATCACACGAAAAGCATAAAAGAAAGCCAAATGCCGTAAATGACG
Organism: Chrysogorgia sp. JL179-B06; assembly: GCA_035772405.1. Classification (NCBI taxonomy): domain Eukaryota; kingdom Metazoa; phylum Cnidaria; class Anthozoa; order Scleralcyonacea; family Chrysogorgiidae; genus Chrysogorgia; species Chrysogorgia sp. JL179-B06. The sequence continues at coordinate 833,262 of JAYKKM010000294.1, forward strand.
TCACATCATTACCATTTCTGACAAACAAACCTTTATAGCACATCAACGCAAAGCTCAAATCATAAAATATTTTGGCATTCAACTTTTCACTTCATGTAGCATCTATATCCGTAATATCGTATTTGGGGTAATGGGCACTTTAAGTCAGTCTTAAGAACAGCTCTCATCTCTGTGTGTTACCGTCGTCCTGAAGACGTGAAAATGCTTTCAGTGGCGTTGAAATTACTCTTGGGAATACAAATTATTCATTCTTTTTGTTTTACATAAAAATTATTTTGTTTGAACGACGTCCCCGTCCTAGGTTGCCGTTGTACAGTAGATCTTAAAGTCCCTATTTACTGTATGAGAAGACAGGAAGTGACTACAATGTATAACTAAATGCTTATTGAAGTTGCCCTCTAGGTGGTCGTTTTGCATGACAGCTGGGAATACGTGCATGGGGATCTATACATTTGACTATATGATTTGAAAGTCAAATTTCCAATTCATTATTATTGCTTTTTAAAGGGATACTCCGGCCAAAATACAAATGCAGTTCATATGAAAGATCTTACTGACTTTAGTTTATTTCCAAAGTTTCAGCATTCCTATCAATTTAGTTAAGAAGATATAGCTAGTTGAAGTTGAAAATTTGAGGAGTTTGACGCCATATTGGTTTTGCGAATATGACGTCATTGAGTGATTCTTTATCGGCAGTGGAGTTGTTTTGATGGCAATCACATAGTGATAGCTGTTGTGAATACTGTTTGGACGAAAATTAGTCGAAATAAACTATTTAGTTCCTCATTGCAGGAAAGTAGAGGAGCTTCTTAGGCATAATACAAGATAGCATCACTCAGTGACGTCATATTTGAGAAACAAAATGGCGTCGAAATTGGACAAACTCTCCAACTTCAACTAGCCATATCTTCTTAACTAAATTGATAGTAATGCTGAAACTTTGGAAATCAACTAAAGTCAGTAAGATCTTTCATATGAACTGCATTTGTATTTTGGCCGGAGTGTCCCTTTAACAACGATGTATTCGTCTTCAACGCTCCAATTATTGACGATACATGGACGATCGCCAAGCTCGTATCCTCAGAAAAATTATTCCGAGTCCCGGAACAGGTTTGATTCCTGTCATCATTTTTCTGAGGATACGAGCTTGACGATCGTCCATGTATCGTCTGTCTACTCCAAGCTCTCCCACATTTACTACAGCAGTGTATGTATCAACAGCTCCAATTATTGTTAGAAGTTGTTACTCAGATGGAATGCTACACTTCCAAACCTCTGAATCACCGGTGGCATATCGGTTCCATAGACTATAACATTAATTGTCCCATATTTAACAATTATTCTCCGAAGGCGAGGTGAATAAAAACCGAGACGAAGTCGAGGTTTTTATTCACCGATATTCACTGAGCCTGAGGTGAATAATTGTTTTAGTATAAATACACATTTTTCCACTCTTAGGAACAGCATTTCCTTCAAAAATACTAATTTCTTGACTTTTTTCTCCTGTCACCTTGACAAATCGGCTGGCGGCCATCTTGAAAAAACGCTGGAGGTGATTATCGACCAATCAGCGCACGCAATTTCTATAATCACCTAATTAATGTATTTATACTAATATAGGATACACATGCATTAACATTCTGAAAATTTACACGTGGATGGCGAACTTGAACTTTTATCTCATCGACTTGCCAAAGTTGTGATTGTTATGAGGCATATTAGTCATGAACCAAAACTATCATCGATTTTCATCCAAATCAGCATGCGAATGAAATGGATGTGCAACTGATGGTGCTGTCATGCTATAATCTCAAACTCATTTATAATTCATGAACCAAAAACAAAGAAAATCAACTCCGTGACGGACAACTGGGTATGTGATCTTAGACCAGGTTTACACTAGTGCGGTACGGTAAGTGATCCGGAGTAGGTTGGCGTACCGTTGTGAAATTTACGTCTGTTTATACTACAAAGGACAAAGCGAGGTTTTTCGTTGACATCAGCAGTTTTTTACCACGCACATGCGTATTGCCCGACATATTTTACAAAATGGCGAAGCGAAAAGCTGATGTCAAGCATGTTTACAAGCCTTTTCGCCGGAAGCTCTCCGCACTCGCGATTGCAGAGAGGTTTAATGCTTGCATATAACCATATAAACCAGCTAAAATTATTAAAATTGCTGCCGATTAACAACCAAAATAACCTGGCGCCATTTTTTCCCGCTAACATTTTAAACGCGTATGCATATGTTTATACTACACGCTACGTTAAATTTGCCGTAGCGTAGTGATTTACATCCGGAGTGCTTGGCGTACTGACTACGCTACGGCAAACCACTCCGGATTAGGCAGGTACAGTGTAAACACAACAAAGAAACGTATTGATTTTTTAACGGATCACTTACCGTACCGTACTACCGTAAACCTGGCCTTAATTAGCATAGGATTTTGACGATTCAACATCAATTTTCTCTGTAAATATTCTTTATATATAGCCTTCATTTCAGACTTGACCGGATTTTAAGTCCGCGTTAATCCGCATTGTCGGCTTTAAAATATTACTTGGAATTATTGGTCTGGTGAACATGGCTCGTAATTCTACTCCAACATTTGACTTGTACTGCGAGATGGCAAACAAACTGTTGCCATCAATAATAACATCAATGAACCTACATTAATGATTGTTCCGGCAAATAACGTCTTCTGAAAAACTGTTTGAACAATAAATGGCCCGACAATCATTCCTAGTCGGCTGAAAGAATATGCCATGCCCATACCTATTCCTCTCATTGCAGTTGGATATACTTCACTAGTGTATATGAATGTTAAGGTAGTCACGCTTGTCATGAAACCTCTTGATAATGCGAGAAGTACCAGAGCAGTAGTTTTGTGATTAAATCCGACGCACGCAACTATAGCTTGTAAACAAACGGTTATCAATGTAAAGACAAGCATCAATGTTTTGCTACTAAAGAAATGGCTTCCGAGAATAGTCAATAAGATTATTGCTATTTCTGGTAAACTCATCCACGCCAACGTTAAGAAAGAGTTATTAGTCTTCAATTGTTCTTGGTCTGATTCGAGAAATACCTTATTCGAGGCAAGTTCAGTTGTTGAAAATATTGCGAAATAATAACTAAATACAGAGAAGAACCAAACAAGCCAAAGACAGCAAGTTATTTTGCCATAGCCATGTCGAAATAACTCCATAACATTTCCTCTTTCCATTGGTATGTCCACATTCTTGTAAATTCGCCAGTTCTGAAACTTGGCTGCTTTTTTCTTCGGAGCAATTTGTCGTAAGATTAATAGAGCTCTTTCGTTGTCGCCAGACGCAAGACAAAACCGAGGAGACTCGGGCACCAAAGGCGTTCCCATGAGAAATATGCCTGTTGGAATACACACCAGAGCAAGAGCACCACGAAATCCAAGAAAATTGACATACGTACCGGCAATTACTGATATAAAAATTCCAAGGGTCCAATATAAAGAAATCAAAAGTGAAAATTTTGTTCTGTGTAGTTTGGGGAAAAACTCTTCGATCATTGTGATGACTTGTGTTGAAGCCACGCCAAGTCCAGTGAGGAAAAGAACCACTAGGAGCAAGTAGTAATTGATGGCCAAGAAACTTGTCAAACCAAAACAAAATATGCATAGTGAAGATAAAACAAGTGCAGGTTTTCTGCCATATTGATCGGCAGTCCACCCCCAGAATGAAGAGCCGACAATCATACCACATGTTGCGACGAGAGGTATCAGTGCTTCTTCCCAAATAGAAAGATTCCATTCCGATTTGACGACAGGACTGACAACGGACAGCATGGACACTTCTAAAGCGTCCAACATGTATAGACAGCCGAGAAAGAGAAATAATTTAATATGAAACGAAGTTATGCCAACATCATCAAGAATATGGTCAATTGTTACCACAACAGGAATCTCATTTTCAGCTTCGTTTCCCTCATCGCTATCCAACATTTCATATTGAGATTCGGTTGAGTCTGTTTCTTTCTTGAATGATAGCCAAGATCCTGAAAATAAACGACTGACGAACGACTGCAGTTGTTTATTCATCGTGAATTGCGTTGACAACTTCTGGCATAGAGATTCTTCCCTAGACGGAGAATCATTGTGCCACGTTTTGTGTATAACCGTCGATGCGTACTAAACCAAATAATTAACTTATTGAAATAAATTAAAAGAAGCACCGACAAATATGTATAGGTTAAAAACAGAGAACGGAGGCTTTCAGCCAAATACAACCAGAGGGAGGCCGAAGGCTCCCAAAGCCGACGTTTGAGGTTTTTAACCGTGTTAAAACACGATTGAAGAGGTCTTGTTTAGAATTCTCATCCAGAAAAAAATTATCATTTGCATTTATTTGATAGAAATTAGGGCGTGTTTGTGAAGTATATGCAAATAATATGTTTTGGAGTTAATCAATCTAATCTGGAGATCTCGCCGCGAGAATTCTCAGGAAAAGTTTGTTATATATATATTATATATATAGTATGACTAGGCTCTCGGCAACGGCTTCCGTAGCTCAGTGGTCAGAACACTGCACTAGCATCGCAGGGTCGCGGGTTCAATTCCAGCCGGAAAGCCTTGAAGTTGCATTTTTCGCAACTGGTCCTGGTTTGGTCTTAAAATGTATATATTCCAACACTCGAAATTTTCCTTCACCATAAATCCTTTCAACATGTAGTTTGATCGATGAAATGCTAAATATTACCTATATATATATATATATATATATATATATATATATATATATATATATATATATATATATATATATATATATATATATATATATATATATATATATATATATATATATATATATATATATATATATATATATATATATATATATATATATCGCTCTACCGTCAAGGTATTGAACACTCTAGTCTATTGCGTGCGCGGTATTGGAACTGCGTACCATGGATGGGAAAAGAAACTCTAGGGGGGGGGGGAGGGTAGAAATGGCGAGCGAGCGGTTATTGCGGAACATATTTCTAGTACTATATCAGTACCGTAGGAACGATTTTTCACCTGGGGTGCAAACTACTGTAACTTTGCTTTTCTGAGACCTCTGAAATGGCATTTCCTGCATTTTGGAGAGCAGAAGTTAACAAAATTTAAAGGCCGAAATAGGGAGTGTTAGTGACATTTTTTCTCGAAATTGTGACAAATCTGCAATGGGTTGACCGCAAGCTTGTTGGTAATCGTTGTGCAGACACTCGTTATAACAAGATTTCTCAGGCAGTTTTAGAGATAAGGTCCTGAAAGTTTCTGAGTTTATAGCTTATATACTAAGGCATATTCTGGTGGTAGCATTTTCAATATAAACTTTCAGCTATTTTCTGACATGCTTTTTTCTTTTTTTTTTCAATTTCCACCACCTAAATTATATTAATTATGTCAGATAATTCAACAAGTATGAATCAGATTCCAAATTCCTACCACCATTCCCTAGATATTCCTGTTAGGAGGCTGTGGTGAAAATTTTATTGAAATATATGGGAAAATGAGGGAGAAATAGTGTTTGGAAAATGGCAAATTTGTTTGAAGTATATCCCGATTTTGACCAATCGGCGGCCATTTCGTCAGCTAATTAGCATAATTTATGCAAACTTTTTGTGTGGAAATATTATTTGTCATATGTTCTATCAAATGGTTGTAAGGGTTAATTGTTATATTGTATGGTATTAAAAATGTATTCAGAGGGATCTTGCTACCTTAAATATTCTAAAATAAAATAAGAATATTTGAAAAAAACAAACCCACGGCTCCTACGGCCATGCTATATATTTATAAGTAATATCATGGTAGTGAGGTGTATTAGATAATAATAATTGATGAATATAATAATAATAATATATAATAATAATAATAATAATAATAATACACGTCATTACCATGATATTACTTTGTAATACCATGGTTGTCGAAATTTCATGTCTTTGCATGCCAGGTGAGAAGAAGAAGCTAATACTACCTCTCATGACGTCATTCAAGGTTGTATCGGGTGACCCAAAAAAAAGTACTCCGGTTTGATTCATAATAACTTCTAAACCACTGAAGCTATTAAACTGAAATAACTTTCATTAGATAGATGGAAGACTAGCTTAGATTTTGATATATTACAGTTGTATTTTACTTACAAATTCACGGAGATATATTATTAATGTTCAAAATAGGTAGCATATTTCTGGATGTGTCTAAAATATGCAAAAAACGCCGTATCAAATACTTAATGTTGGATGTCTCTGGGGAGTTGCATGTTATGTCTTATGGAGTTATGGTTTGATTGTGTTTCATAATTCTGAGTTTATTCTGAACATGAACAAATTTGCAATGTACCACATGATCAGCAACCGCAGAATTTAGAAGAGCTTCGCAGCATGCCGTAATCTAGAACAACGAATGATCCATGACTCCTTCGACGCAATGGTGTCACGGGCTAGGCAGTGCATTCGTGCTAGAGGACACGCGATTCCGAACGAATAAATCTTACTTGTATTTTGCAAATAATAATACTTCGTTTCATAATAAACAATTTGTCAAGTGGCATTTATTTACTGCTAATAGTGCGTGTTTCAGTTGAGCAAAGCTTGATTAATATTTGATACGGCGTTTTTTGCATATTTTAGACACATCCAGAAATATGCTACCTATTTTGAACATTAATATCTCCGTGAATTTTTAAGTAAAATACAACTGTCATATATCAAAATCTAAGTTAGTCTTCCATCTATCTAATGAAAGTTATTTCAGTTTAATAGCTTCAGTGGTTTAGAAGTTATTATGAATCAAACCGGAGTACTTTTTTTTGGGTCACCCGGTATTAGTTCTAATACGACCTCTAGATTGTATAAATTAATCCAAATGAGGTAATTTAGTTATTAATTCAACCTGAAAAGACAAAAGAAATTGAGACAACCATGGTATTATATGTAGTAATATCATGGCTACCTCAAAATCCTTTGTTTCACGAGGGACGATTAATCTCTAAATAACCTGATCAAGTACCTGCATTAGGTACGATTAGTAACTAATCATACCTAATGTTTATGCAAAAGACCTGTTTTATTTTACTCAAATTGCACTACCAGTACCAAACACGCTACTCATCCAGCTTATATATATGCTAAACTACTTTAAAACATTTCAATAGAATAACTAACAAGACATGAAGTGACAATTATCGAATCCCCAATAACCATTAATAGCAACTCACAAAGTTTTATTCCATTTGAACTTGTTGAATCGGCGAAAAGCGTTCCTATTGTCTCGGTAGCCATAATATTACACAGTAATAGCATGGCATTACGGTTGATTAGTGATTAAATGTCCCTCAAGCCTCGGGAGGTTTAGTAAAAGTCTAAGTTTACTAAACCTCCCTCAGCTTTCGGGTACATTTAATCACTAATCAACCTCAATGCCATGCTACTGTATTTATTACTTATAAGTAGACGGCACATGGGAGTATATATGATTCGGGAATGAGTTTCCTGTACTAATTAAAAAGTCGCACCGTTTTTACATATAGAAATTCTGATTCTGGTACAGAAAAAGCAAGAAACCGTAAATTTGAACGTGTTCCGACGGGAAGGTTATAATTATAGATTTTATCGTGATACATGCAGCATGGCATTTCGATCGTGCCAGAATGAAATCTCATTGATGAACTTATATTAAATTTAATTAATTTAAATTTAATTAAATTTAATTAAATTTAAATTTAATTAATAAAAATTAAATTTAAATTTAATTAAATTAAATTAAATCTTATTAGAAATTACTATTAGACTATTATAATTATGCTCTATTATCCTGTTACAATGTTGACGATCCTCGAACTTGGAAAACTGTCTGCCTAAAGTGCAACACATCGCGAAGCCTCACTGAACCCATAACTTGCTGTTATTAGTTATTATTTTAATTTTGTAAGGGCCCACTGTAATTGGTGTTTAACTGTTGTGGTGACCCTGCTTCTTCTATGTATTTTTTTAGAGGCGAAGCTAAATAAATATATCTGATCTCACACTGGTATCATGTTAACAGATAAAATGATTTTAGAATTGCTGATACGAGTTCTTACTGGAATAAACATGGCATCATGTAAACACCGCAAAGGTTACGGTACCTCTTGATAGCGCCGGTACAAGAAGGCCTCAAAAGCAATCGGAGTCTTAAGACGAGTCAAACCATTTGTCTCGAATGACTCGGTAAAGTCAATTTATACAATAACATGTATGCTACGCAAGCTCTGATTGGTCAATACCCATGTTTGGATCAGGCCATCCAAACACGGAAATTTCCCGCCAAAATTGTACTCAAGTTTGTGTTGCTCGTTCGTTCGTATTATTTTATAAAACAATTATCTAATGGTTTTTCCGTGTTTGGATAGCCTGATCCAAACACTTGGGATGTTGCTCGACCTTCGAAAAGCTAAAAAACACTCGCCTAGCGGCTCGTGTTTCTTTACGCTTTTCTCAAGCCTCGCAACATCCCCCGTGTTTGGATTAGGCCATCCAAACACGGAAACCATTAGGTATTTCTTTAGTACAACGCATTAGTGTTACCTTACTTTGATTACTGTTCACTTGTTTGGGGGAATTGCAATAAATCGTTACAAGATAAAATGCAAAAACTCCAAAATCGAGCTGCTAGAGTAATTAACAGGTGACACGTTTTGTTGGTTCCGTTTTGTTGATATTTAAAAAAAGTTAAATTGGAAAACTCTCGATGAAAGGAAAGAAGAACAAACTTTTAAACTAGTTAACACCAGGAATGCCCGCAGAGTATATCAAACATGTTTAGGATCTCTGAAAATAAGAGTTAGAATCTAAGAAATAATAACCAAGTACTGGCGCTATCAAAACCACAAACTAATGCAATGAAGAGGAGTTTTAGTTATTTAAGTGTCAAGATCTGGAATAATCAACCCACAAATGAGCGTAACAATATAGTGTCAAATATTACTGACTAACGATAGGGTATTTTAACTATTTTAGTGTTTTATATAGCTATTTTAATACTGTATTTTAATTATTTTAGAATTATTTTAACATTGTACATATATATGCCAACCTCGTTCCCAGGGCATTTTGCCTCCACGCTGGAACGTCGGCGAAAATTACCCTGGGATCGGCTGGTCACACGACACCCAGAATTTCTGGGTGTTTAGATATGATAATTTTTGTGGTCTTTGTTCCATTGCCTATATCTACTTTGTTGACCTGAATTATTGAGAAATATTCAATGCTCTTCAGAGTTGTTCATGTCAGCATTCGTCGGCATAAAAGCAGCTGACAAGCTTAATAATCCACCATCCAACCATGGTTATCTCTTACAAAAGGTATGAAGAAGTATATATCCAATTTAGCGAAACCTATCACTTCTAATTTGCTGTAAAATTTGAAGACAGCATTCAGATTTAGATGAATAAATTATACTCGGCTGAATTAATTGAGTTTTATGACAAGCCAATCGCATTATAGAATGGACCAGCCGATCGTAGGGCCATTTTCGCCGACCTTCCGCCCTGGAGGCAAAATGCCCTGGGTACGAGGTTGATATATATGCATGCATAATTAATTAGTTTGTAAGTTAGGTGTAGATTATACATCATATATATATACATTATATATATATTATAGGAACGTTTAGAACTTTATGACATTTTCCAACATGCACGGCCCCATGAAAAGCAACCTTTTAATTTTATCTTTTTAACTATGTAACTATTGTAACTATATATGGTTGATGGGCTACCGTGTAAAAATAAGATTAAATAATAATAAAATACCTTGGGGGTGGCATTAGCCGATAACACGCCGGGGCGGATTAAGGACCCTTGGGGCAAATTTAGATTGTGAGGCCCAGTCAACAGTTGCTTATTTTAATCATGAGCTGATTTGGGAGTACGGCAAAAACGAGTCAGTCAGTCAGTCAGTCAGTCAGTCAGTCAGTCAGTCAGTCAGTTAGTCAGTTAGTCAGTTAGTTAGTTAGTTAGTTAGTTAGTTAGTTAGTTAGTTAGTTAGTTAGTTATGGCGGCCTCAGCCGTGCAACTACTACTACTACTCCTCCTTTTCGCTAAACCTTGTCGTTGGTGGCGTAGCTTGCGTGCTTCGTTAACCCTAAAGCCTGGTTTCCATTTGGTCGCCACAATCACAACGATGTCATAGTGGTTATAATAGAGTATCGATCAATCTTGTCTTTTGTCTGTTGTATGCAAAGTAGTCTTCACTGATTACAGAGATTGATGGACACTCTTTTACATCGTCCAGTGTGACACTGTTGCGGTCGTGGCGACTAAATGGAAACCAGGCTTAAAGCTATGCTGGCGGGAGCTTATTGCTCCTGTTAGGGTCACCCAAGCCAGGCAGGTCGAAGGTTAGAAGCCAGACAAATATAGTGAATTGAATTATTGGGTTACAAGGATCATGGTGAGGTTGTCTGCATGCAGGGCAATGGTTTTGAGTAAAGGCAATCATTGATAATACTGATGATCTGGCATTACTCATAGTGGCGTTTCTTGGAGGATTTCAACAATTGAAACAACGGGAAAGGCTAATTAATTCCGAGTTAGATGGAATGCTGCGTCGTTGGTAGGAGTTGCGACCACCAACGTATTTTTCTTTTCGCATTGAAAGGCGAAAACGAAGGCCAAGAAAACCCGTGGATTATTAGTGAGAAATATATTCCGAGAGAGGGCAATTTACCACACTCATTCCAGAAATGAAACTCTATGACTGAGAATATTTCTACAAGTAAAACTACAGTATCACTCAAAAGGAACCTTCCTATTTTCAAGAACTAAACTAATCTAACCCTGACCGTAATCCTAACCTTAATCCTAAACCTAACCGTAGCTAATCCTAACCTAACCAAAAATAAAGACCAGACAAAACCAGTAAGGTCCTTTTGAGTCATTCTTTTTAGCAATTTTCGTTCATCACAGGCCGCAAGGTCATTCCGTACTAGGGCACTGGGAACGAGGATGTCTTCAAGGATTTCTGGGTAAATTTAGTCGCGTTGGCGATGGAGGACGGCGACGTCATTCAAACAAAATAATCTTTATCCAAGAGTAATCTCAACGCCGTCCTCGTTCTGTTTACAACGCTGAGAACATTTTCACGTCTTTAGGACGACGGTAACTCGTGGAGAGATGAGAGCTGTTAATTAAGACCGAATTAAACACAGACATTACAATCGTTTTGGAAATATTGAAGCCTTTTGGAGATCATAAAACAAACTTTGAGTGTTAAATATGCTAGTCAATCGACTGTGATTTGCTCAAATGCTAAAATGTATATGATTTTCTTTCACTGCCGTTGCCGTCGTAGATCTTAAAGTCCCTATTGAAGAGATGAACGCGACTTCTATTTCAGCAACCTACTAAGGTTGTTGTGAAACAGTTGCGAAGCTCAAAAAAACAACAGTTTCCATATGGTAGCTATCGTGCAACTGTTGCTGCACAACCATTATGAGAACCCGGTTTAACAGGATAGCTCGAAAAAAGTATTAACTTCACTATAAAAATACAATGCGATTACATATAGATACGAGCCAGCCCATTTAGTGTAAAGTCTGAGTGCACTCGCTATCATATACGTAATGGCATTCTTTATTTTTCAGTGTTCGACCATGGGACCCCATAACTGACCTTGCGGAATACGAGCAAGATTTCATAGTCTGCACCAGAACCAGAATCAAAGCGCCGATGGTGAAACAGCACAGTTTAGTTGCCATGGAAGTCCACGACCTCAAAGATGACGACAACGGTTCACTTGGTTCCCAAGGTCGCGGTGCAGCTCGAAAGAAGTATGGCCGCAACTCACCCGACCAGTTGAGCAGCATGGACGAAGACGAGGCTGTCCCGTCGATGTTGGTGCAATATTTGAAACCCGTGCGGGACGCCCAGGTTGAATTGAAAGAACAATTGCGGACTATCCGTAGCGACATGCGTCGTTATCAGACGGCAAGTCATGAAGAACTCGGTCGGTTTCAAACGAAAGATTGGATTATCATATTTTTTCTTGCTATCGCACTGCTCTGGCAGTACTATGGTCAGAGCCTGCGATGATAATGCGGTCAGTGTATTGACGAACGTTTGCAGAACATGTGACCGGCTTCGCCCTGAAATATTACTACGTCATTTATCACGTGGTATTACCGGAAACAGAAGATTGGCGGCGACCAGCAGATTAAACATTCGCAAAGTATTATTAAAGTGCATATAACGTCTGTGGCGATTTAACATATTTGTAATCTATGGATTCTCCTGAGATAAATTGTAATATATCTTGTCAGCCGAAAATTTCATCTTCATAGACTTTTTTGGTGCTAAAGTTGACGGAAGTGATGTCATAGCGGGCATCTGTCTATATGAAAACCTCTTTACAGATGCCCGCTATGACGTCATTTCCGTCAACTTTAACAGCAAAAAAGTCTATGAAGATGAAATTTTCGGCTGACAAGATATATTACAATTTTTCTCAGGAGAATCCATATATTACATATATTTTAAATTCCCACAGACGTTATATGCACTTTAAAGACCTTTATAACTTACCGTGATGTCCAGGAATTCGCCGGTTATTACCGCAAATACGTTAGTTACCAACCCGTTTCCCCATCACCATACCTATTTAGACCCCGTTCACACGATGCCGGTACGAAATGAAACCGTAACGAAATCGTTACGGTTAAGCCTTGCGTTCACACGATACCGGCATGAAATGACATGAAACCGTAAACTAAAAAAAATACGGGGTAAAAGAAGCGCGGTGGCGCTTTTGTGAAGTCCTTTTCTGGTTCATACTTAGGGAAACTTTCTCGATCAACTTCTCCTGTACTTGGATATTGTTCGACAAAAATTTCAGTTATGTCGACATACTTTGATTTGATCGACTCCCAGTCAAAGCCATCATGTATCTGTTTCGACTTGTTGTCTCGAACTAGATTAAGAAGTAATGATATTTCCTCATCGGTCCAGCCAAAAGCTTGGAACCGATTATTCGTTACTTTTTGTTTTTTTCTTAGGAGGCATAATTGCGTTTAATCGTTTATGGCAGTATCGAATATAATAGTGACTCATCGAATAGTGACTGCCATCAAAACGGTCAGCAATAATAAAAACTCGAAATCATACCGGCATCGTGTGAACGCAACACCGTAACGGCATGAAATGATACCGGTACCGTGTGAACAGTTTGATACCGTGATGATTTGATGCTGGTGCGATTTCGTACCGGCATCGTGTGAACGAGGTCTTACATTCTTACAAGTTACATTCGGTCGTCTGTTGTTTTCCTCTGCGCTACAAAACTCTATACAGTTGTATGCAACAAGAGCACGTCTGAGTACCAATTAACACTTTCCCGAGGTCCCCAGCAAATAAGTGCTTTATTATCATACCAAGTGTCAAAGAAAAAACAAAACGTAAAGACAATGAAATATTTTATTCTTTAAACATTAAATTAAATACAATTAAGGCGAAAGCAGAGTTCATTCCAAAGGTCGCATTTTCACGTGGTATTTCACGTGATTTTTTTCATTATTGACGGTCAACAACATATTATTGCCCTCTCAGAGCTATTGCGGGGAAACAGCTAAATTTCGTCACTCGTGATACACTCTCGACCAGTGACATACTAGAAAAAGGGAACTTTGACACTTAGTATATAATAATGCTTTTTATTCACTTATTTATTTTGCTGTTGTTGTTGTTGTTGTTGTTGTTGTTGTTGTTGTCGTCGTCGTCGTCGTCGTTTCAATTTTTTTAGTTTTAGTAATATTTAATCCCGTTACTATTTCACAAATGTTTACAAAACAAAGGTGATCTTCCAAAGGTAGATAAATATAGAATATAAACATATTTACGATTATAAAAAAATAAAATTATAAAAAATTATATAAAATCTATACTAAACTAAACTACAGAAAATAATACATATTTTATTTAGTTAATAGGTGATTTAATGCACTCTGATTTTAATTTCGTTAGGAAGATCGTTCCAATCCACTGCACGACAATAACTAAATGCTTTTTCTAATAATTGGCATTATTAAACTTGGCTTGTTTCGTAATCGTGTAGCTTATCACTCTCTTGAAGCGTTGTTGTTGTTATTGTTGTTGTTGTTGTTGTTGTTGTTGTTGTTGTTTGCACTTGTTTGCACTTATTCAATTTCTTAATTAGGCATACACCTCGCCCAGTTTTATTTTTAATCGTATATTTTAGTCCAAAGTAAAATTGTCTTATCAAAAGTCAATATCTACGAATTATAAGATATTTACATAAATCAACTGTTAAACGACATTGGCAACAAAAAATAAGTACCTTTTCGATCAAAGTACGTAACTTAAATAGCCGGAATATAGTAGTTTGAGGTTGTAAAAATGCTCGTAAAGCGTATTAATTGCACTGTCAAAGTTGCTAACCTCAATCATTGTCCGCCATCTTGGATGTATTTCCGATATGCATGTGACGTCACAACCAGGGTAAAGCGAAATTTTTATCTAACCATCCTCATGTCTTTATAAGTTTGAAACTCTATTTTTGTGAATTTCTTCTTTTTTCAATTGAACCACACCATTTTAAAAAGCATTCTACGGAAACTCGACCACCTACAGAGTAGTTTCATCATGTTTACCCCAGGTGTTACGTCACCAACTTCCCAGTTCATTAGTCAAAGTATTACAACAAGATGGCGGATGACAGGATTTTCTTTGGTCAAAATCAGTGATGTTGTTTTGTACAAGAGTAGTTTTGTTTACTTGGATTACCTTCGTAAGCCTGCAGTTTGTTAATCATAAAGTCCAAAGTTTGAAATTGTGCTTTATGTTGCCAATGTCCTTTAACTATCATTAACGCCTATAATTCCCGATAAGTCAAAATATACAATGCGCGGTGCATCACGGGAAGTAAAACAGAATTTCAAACAGCTGTTTCTCCATGCTAGCTCTAGCAGACCAATAGGTTTTAATAAACAATTGTCGAGATGAAAAGATTATTTTGATTATTTTCAGTAGTTCATGAGATTAAAATCATTTTGAATTCAAGGTCGTGTTTTGATGTATTTGTATAACTCGCCTCAGGCCTCTTGATTTAGCGAAAATCACGGAAAGGCGTACTATCACTTGTTACATGTATCACAAGAATTTTGTTACGCAAAGCCTTGTCAAAAACCCAGCTCGGGTTGAAATTGCTCGTCTTAGGGGCTGTTTATATGAGCCGGTTAGCCGGGCAGGGAGCGCCCGGGATGGAAGGGGAGTGGAACGAGGGAAGAGAAGACCCGTAAAGGCTGGTCACGTGACTCCAAGGATATTGGATTATTTTGTAACCCGTGGCTTATTCTCGCTTATATCATCCGGGGGGGCGGATCGCTGTGAAAACATACCACAAACTTCTATAATTGAAAGTATAAACAGTATATGGATAATTTAAAAAGATTACAATTTATTGGAAAGACAGTACGGACTGCAGACAAGTTGAAAGCCTTGAAAGATGGTGGATTACTTCGAAAAATACGTTGATTTACTGGACATTTGTTGCTGTCATAACAAAAACAAGATTATAGTATTTAAAATAATAGTCATAGTCTGACTGTATTAAAATTGTAAATTCGAACTGTTCTGGCGTTTAGCATGAGGGACTTTAAGATCTACGACGGCAACCTAGGACGGCGACGGCAGTAAAAGCAATACAAATTTTAGCATTTGAATGAAACCACGGTCGATTGACTAGCGTATTTGACACTCCAAGCTTGTTTTATGATCTCCAAAACGCTTCAATATTTCTAAAACGATTATAGTGTCTGTGTTTAAGTCAGTCTTAAGTCACATCTCTCCGCGAGTTACCGTCGTCCTAAAGACGTGAAAACGCTCTCAGTGGCGTAAACAGAACGAGAACGGCGTTGAAATTACTCTTGGGAATAAAAATTATTCAAAATTATTCATATTGTTTCGCATGAAGATTCTTTTGTTTGAACGACGTCCCCGTGCTAGGTTGCCGTCGTAGATCTTAAAGCAACACATGTCCGTAAATCAACGCATTTTTCGAAGTAATCCACCATCTTTCAACTTCTGTCTGCAGTACGTACTGTCTTTCCAATAAATTGTATTTTTAAATTATCCATATACTGTTTATACTTTCAATTATAGAAGTTTGTGGTATGTTTTCACAGCGATCCGGCCCCCCGGATGATATAAGCGAGAATAAGCCAGGTTACAAAATAATCCAATATCCTTGGAGTCACGTGACCAGCCTTTACCAGGGTCTTCTCTTCTCTCGCTCCAGGCACTGAGAAGACCCTGGGTACGAGGTTGTTAGCCGGGATGATTTGCTTAAAGTGCCATAACCTCAAAAAATTTTATTGTCTTATTTGGAAGAACTTTTAAAATGATACAGTAACTTCTTTTGAAGATTTTCACTTCTTCGCTTTCTTTTTGAGATATATCGGTTTGTTTGATATGCAAATATCTGGAATTTCGTCACACATGCTTAATGAGTTATCAGAGAATTTTATATATCTTTGCGTTCATGAAATAAAAACACTAAAGTGTAAATAACACGTGTGTACGTTTCTCCCGCAACACCAAACTTCTTGATTTTAAAGGATTTCGTTCGAGAATGAAAGAGATATACACATTTCTCCAATAAGTCATTATGCATGTGTGATGAAATTCCAGACATTTGCACATCAAACAAACTGATATATCTCAAAAAGAAATCAAAGAAACGAAAATCTTCAAAAGAAGTTACTTTATCATTTTAAAAGTTCTTCCAAACAAGACAAGAGGTTAGGGGCACTTTAAGGGTGTTCGGACGTATTCCGTTGCTAAACAACCGGTTGCTAAGGACAGGTAATTTAGTGCTCAATATACTTCATGAGTGGAAAATAAATTCAAGGTATAACCAAGATATTTTATGTGTGGAATATGTTGGCAAACTTCTTTCGTCTGGTGACGTATTTGATGACGTCATCAACACAAACACAAAAACTCTATAATTTTCGTAATTTTTGACAGTGTGCTATATGTTTTTGTGTCATATAAACCTAAATTACTTCCTACAAAAAAGTACGTATGGATTCATTGATAAATAGTTATGAAAATTTTATTGTGTTTCTTGACCTTAAAAATCCGATATCTGGGCTAATTTTTAAAAATTCTTAAAATCCATACGTACTTTTATGAAGGTAACCGTCCAGATTCTAATCACATGTAAAAAATTAATTTTTCTTAAAAAACTTCGAAGATTATAGGAATTTTCATATTTCGATGACGTCATCATATGACATTACCAAACGAAAGAGTTTGCCCACATATACCTGCACATACACACTGTTGATGGATTCTTAAAACTGTGAAATTCTATGGCAAATTTTGTCAATTTTAAGCTTCCTTAGCAACAGATATAAGGTCTGTAAATCGAAATACGTCAGAACACCCTTAAGGAAGTTCTTATCATGGATACTATATAGACACCTAAAATGATATTCCAAAGTAGAACTGGATTAGTTCGGATGTAGGAAGAGTATAAAGTTAATTTAAAGTGGTTCTCTGAAGGAAAAAATTCTGCTAATTTTTTTACATAATCTCAAAGATATAATGGTAATTAGTAATCGTGCAGAGTTTCACTTCAAAATTCGTTGAAAGAAAGGTTATACTTTACGTGTGAAGTTTGTATTTTGGAGCGTCGCCATTAAAGTGGCCGAGTGCGAGAAGAATGAGTCGAGGAGAGCTTATGACGTCATAGCCTCAACAACTACAAAAGGGTCATTGTTATTGTCAACAAAAGGGTCAATACAAACTTCACACGTAAAGTATAACCTTTCTTTCAACGAATTTTGAAGTGAAACTCTGCACGATTACTAATTACCATTATATCTTTGAGAATTATATCTTAAATGATCTTTTTGGGTCGAAGATATTTTCGTGAAACAAATCAGCCCTGCTGAACGGGCTCATATAAACAGTCCCTTCTTGCCTGTGAAATTGCTAAAGTTAAAAAACAGGAGGATTGTGAAGAAGCCATGTTTATTTTCGTTTACGCCTGCGGAATGAAATTTCATACGCTCAATTCAGGCCACGCTGAAAATATGATAGGGGTATGTACAGTAATCTCCTTCCTTATAAAGAAGCGAAAATGCATTGTAGTTTCCGTCCCTACAACGAATACTTCCTAAAAATAATGTTATACTTACTATAAACCCCGATACTCACCGTAATACTGACATAAACCTTAATATTGGTGTGCTCGTCGTTCTAATGTATTTGCTCCGGTAAATACGTACCTAAAATGAACAGGTTTTGTGATTGGCTACGTGGAACAAAAGTGGTTAGTGTTGGTCATTGGTTTCTTTGCGGTTGATTCTATTATTTTATTTTTAGTATTTTAATCAACCAATCACAAAGCTTGTTCTTATAGGTACGTAGCGACCCATGTGTTCGTCGGTCCAATGTATTTGGACTTCTTTTGGAATACGTACTAATAATATTACCTCAACTATAAATTGTCCAATCAAAGAGCTAGATTTGTTCCACGTGACCAGTGAATATATCGAATACCACGCTGTGTCGAATACACAATTGTACAACCTCGTTCCCAGGGCTTTTTGCCTCCACGGTGAAAGTGATAAGAAGTCCATATGAAAAAGATTTGAGCAATATTTTGACGTTTTTCGACCAAACAGTAGATCAACCATCATGGTTAAATTGCCGCCTATCCAGGGTTTGGCGATTTTACCTATTTGTGATCTTTGGAATCTCTTGAGAAGAATTGTAAAATATCTTGTCGTGCGAAAATTTCATCTTCATACCTTTTCCCTGCTAAAGTTGATTTACTATTTACAGGAAATGACGTCAAAGTAAGGACGTTCGCAAAGATATTACACAGTGATTCAACAATGAAATACAAAGAAAGTTTGGGAATTGAGCGAATTGTGTCTAAAAATTCAGAGCCAAACTTTCTTTGTATTGCACTGTTGAATCAGTGCATGCATGTGCAATGTCTTCGCGTGTCCCTGCTGTAACGTCATTTCCTATGAATAGTATAAATCAAGTTTAGCAGGGGAAAAAGGCATGAAGATGAAATTTCCGAACGACAAGATATATTACATTTGTTTTGTAGAACCCAAAGATTACGAATATGTGAAATCCCCAAACCCCGGATAGCTACTTTAATCAGGACTATAATAGCGTAGAGTCTGGCTGCTATTAATAGCTCAAAAAGCGGACAAACAAACCAAATTTGACTCACAAATGATTGCAAATGAGCTATTTCTTTTGTTATGGCCGCAAGAATTATGGGTAAAAGCGGACAAACAACGGTATTGACGTCATCTCGACGGAGCGCTATTGCGCTGAGTTTCAGCTCATTTCGCCATGTAATAACAGTACCAGTTTCTGTTACTACCAGATTATACGGAAGCGTATAAGTATCATCCGAAAATCGGAGATGCCGAGATCCGATAATTGGAGATACAAAAAATACGACATCTGAGACACTAAACATAAGATTTATTTTAAAAATCTTGATTTTGATGGCGAGAGTTGGCGATCACGATGACGACCACTATGAGGACCGAGATGTCTTAATTCGCAGTTACTTTTATTCTGTTTTAGGGTTAGTTAACCCTAACCCTTCATAGTTACTTCTATTACTTTTATCTCGAATTTACGGATCTCCGGTTTTCGGATCTCGGATTTTGGCAACTCGGATTTTCGGATGAAACTTATACGCTTCCGTATGATTACGTTTTTGTTCATCAGCTACAGATGTCAGCCCGCACTGAAATCGTAATCAGGCTATGGAAATGCGAATGGCAATGGTCTGCATTAGGCCCGTGTCAAACGTCGAACTTTTCATGTGTCGAATCTAATGTAAATGAACCAAATCCTTTGTTCAAGCTTATTTGCATTAGATTTGACACTTGAAAAGTTCGACGTTTGAAATGGGCTTGAATAGATTGGATTAGAGCATCTATTGTTCTGCAATTCAAGCCGGAAGTATAGCTCGAACCATTTTTTGGGACCACGCTATATAGTTTTACTATAGGTGACAGAGAATATCTGTGTCTTTGATTATTTAATGTATATGCCAAAATGAGTCACTTGTCGAAGATTTTCCCGTAATTTTGGATCACAAACTATACGGCTCCTTGATAGAAACTACAGAACGCAGGTGGTCTATCCAAGTCCCAAGATGGCCGACGCAAAATATTTTGGCTTAATTTTTCGCAGCATCGAACAATGGGTGTAAAGGCTAGTTTCCACTCAGGAAACCCCAGTAAATACGTACCTAAAATGAACAGGTTTTGTGATTGGTTATATGGAACAAAAGTGGTAAGTGTTAGGACATTGGTTTCTTTGCGGTTGATTCTATTGTTTTATTGTCTTAATCAACCAATCACAAAACTTGACGGAAAATCTTCCGCAGGACCGGAACGGACAGGAACGTTTCCTTTGTGTTAAAGTCGTTAGTACCAACTGAGACCTCAAGACAAAGAAAACTTCCCTGTCCGTTCCGGTCCTGCGGAAGATTTTCCTGAGTGGAAACTAGCCTTTAGCCGACATTGCGGACTAAACCAGATTTCAAGTCCGCGCAATTAGTTGCAGGACTAAGGCCCTGTTTACATGAAGCGGATTGACAGTCCAATTGAATCGAAAAACGCGTACTTTTTGAGGCCTGAATACGCGCATGCGTATTCAGGCCTCAAAACGCGCATGCGTTTTACGCATGCGATCAAGTCATTTTCAAGTCAAACCGTGTTTACATCAACGATCAGATTGGCAACATTCAAGTCGATCCTTGCTTGAATCTCAAGTCAATCCACTCAACTGCGTGGATTGACTTCAGCCATCCATTTCGATCAGATCGAAAACTTTCAATCTTCTTCATGTAAACACAACAAGGAGAAACAACATGGGAGATTTGACTTGAACACTCAATCCGCTTCATGTAAACAGGGCCTAATTGCAAGGACTTGAAATGCGGTCCAGTCCCAATTGGAGGCTTTGAAATGACATCTCAAAGTCAAACAAGTCAGTATTTACAGAGAAATTTGAGGTTGAAATCATCAACATCCTATGCTAATTAAGATCACATATCCAGTTGTCCGTCACGGAGTTGATTTTCTTTGTTTTTGGTTCATGAATTATTAATGAGTTTGAGATTGCTTGATCCAGTCTCTTATGGACATTACACGATTGACTCGGTTTTCTTTGATGTACCGCGGGCTTTATCTAGCACAAAGACCATGAATACTAACTAGATAAGAAATGAAGGAAAAACTAAGGGAAATCTTTGTCCAAGGTGGATAAAATGGACAAAATTTTGTTGGAAAACCTCCTCACTTGTGAAATAAGTCAGATAAAGCCCTCGAACGTCGGGCTTTATGCTATATAAAGCCCTCCTTCTCGGGCTTTATCTCTTACTTAATGCGAATTAGTCATTCCTAAGTGGTGTGTCCGTCATGCAAGCAACGAATCAGGACTACAAACAGACGGGAAGATATTTGAGAAGAGAAAATAGGTTGCGAGACTAGGTAAGTGAAAGCCTAATTCTTACAGTTGTAATTATACCAATATTGGCACACCCAGGTTTATTTCCCATGACACGTTTGACATGTGATAATTTTAGGTGAAATATCACTGGCTGAAATTTCCTTTCAAACTCGCTGTACACGTCCAGTATTTCTTTCAATTTAGTTCTAATTACCCATGATGCATTGTTGTGTCGCAGTCGCTGCAAGTCTTCCCGTTTAAAATATCGTTTAAAGTACTGTGAACTATCTACCTTAACTGATGAGTTTTACGTTCTCCCAAAATTATCAAAGAATTGACTGGCGTAAGTTGGGTAAGTTACCTATGGCATTGGTCTCATTTATCTTTTTCTTATAACTTTATACCATCTTCCTCAACTTCGTGCACCTTATTCATAAATGGCCGCCGCATTAATATTATTTCAAAGACAAAACAACGATAATTTTTCTTTGTTTCCTCTCTTGCTTATGCTTCTTATGCTTGGCTTATGCTTCTTATGATTATGTCCATCTTTATGTCGCTGGCTTGACTTCATTCCTTTGTTTTTGCCTTTCGTCTTGTCCTTATGATTATGATTATGCTCTCGTGTGAACCTGCAGGGTGTATAAAAAAACGAGACCTTTCGAAATTAACCTATTGTTGTTAAGCACAAGATTTTATGGTCCTGGGAATTTAAAATAGCTTCTAATCGTATGAAGGAGCATAACTGCATAACAAATTGTCAAAGTACTAATTAGTCATATCATCAGTTCGAATAAAAATGGTTCAACTGGCCACAGGCAACGAGTTTTTATTGTTTTACATTATACCGGATACTCAAAGTATAGCCGCAGTGCAAAATACGTTTCGAGCAAGGTTTCCTGGTCGGAATCCTCCTGTCAAAAGTACAATTTTGAGGAACGTCAGGAAATCATTTGAATGCAGGAACTAGCTTTAACCTTAACAAAGGCAATTCTGGCAGGCGAAGAACAACACGATCTGCGGAAAATATTGCTGCTGTTAGAGCTCTACTCCAGCAAAATCCACGAGATGTGAGTGCTCGTCGCTATCCCGTTGCAATATCATCGTCGGCAGGCTTTAACAAGATAACATGGCTTGACCTACGATGGCACCCGTATCGCATGCATGTGCGAGACACGCGTTATTGGCAACCGACTTGCCACGTCGATTGCGCTTTTCTGAATGGTTTAACCAACGCTGTCTACACCAAACTTTTTGGGAAAGTTTAATAATCGGAGACGAAGCAGCATTTGCGATGAATGGAGAAGTCAACTCATAATGTACATCAATATGCACCAAAAGGACATCCGCCTGCATTTAATTTTGAAAGGAACGATACCCTGACAAAACTGGGGGGGGGGGGGGGGGGGGGCTAAAATCACCGAGCCCCCCCCCCCCCCCCCCCCCCCCCCCCCCCCCCCCCCTCAGCCCCCGCAAGTCGCGCAAAGCAAAACAAGCGCCTAGGCTGGGGCAATACGCCTTTCCCGGTAAGTTTTGGCGGGAAAATGTTTTGGGAAAATTGATTTAGATGAAAATAAGTAGTATGTTCGTTGAAAAGGTTTGAACAATAACACGTCCTGGAACATTAGTGCTGCTTTTCTTGAAAGCTTTTTATCTATAAGTGAAGAAAAATGAATGCCTAACGACCAGTAACGCGTGTAAAACCTTAAACAGTTTCCAGACCATATCTCGATTGACTATGGTTTGGTACAGTCATTGAACCATAGTCAATCGGGATATGGTCTGGAAACTCAGCTAAAGTCTTTGTTCTATCTTTTTGTTCGTCTTTATGCAATTTTGTGCACGGTGCACGGTCACTGAATCTATTGTATTTTAGTATAATGAAGCAATCATCCAATAGAATCGTGTGGGTTTAATCGCTCAACCGTGCTGTTTAAATATTAATAAACCTAAAACAAAGGATGTGCACGGTGTAAGGTACGGTTCAACATCAAAACGTAGCTCATTATTATTGCTTTGAAGTTTGCCGAGTTTCCAGACCATATCTCGATTGACTATGATTGAACTTGCCATCAAAATTTTCCAAGTGTATATCAAGTTTATTTGAAGAATGAAGACAAATAAATTTATTTAAGTATGTCTGCTTCAGAACGATTCATTAGATAACAATGGATTCGTACCATGCAACTGAATTTCCCGGCTCGTAAAATGCTGCTAATCCGAAAACGAACGCGCTATACGTAATCTGAAAAACTTAATGATTGGTCCGTGGTCCATGACCGCATTTTTGCATAAACAATGGTCAAGTCCGTTATTTCTAATCAATGGATTAACGATTTGCATAATAATAAGGCAATGTTGCTATCAAAAGCATTCTATTCGTTCATTTCTTATACATGGCATGGAGAAGCTTACAGAGCTAATTTGGTGAAATTTTTATCATTCGAATTCAACCAAATTTTAATGGTTGGTCCATGCACTATACAACTAATCCTTCCCCAAATTTTCATGAAAATCCGTGCAATAATTTTTGAGATATCCTGCTGAAGAGAGATTAAGGAGGTCTTGGACAAATTTTTTCCAAAAAATCAAATTTTCAAAACTAACAAATTATACATTATTAATCATTGCTTTTTCGCTTCCTGATGTTAAATTTTTTATTCGTGCAGTGAAAAGTGGATAAATATTGCAAAGAGTGGTTTTCAGATAATGAGGCGACACACTGGAAAACAATGAAAATAATAGAACGGAATACAATAGACAATAGACAATAGAATACAATAGACAATAGAAAGTTATTCAAAACTTTAAATAATAATTTATCAAATCGTTATTTTACTAGACATGGGACGCTGTGCTACATTCAATATTAGTCCTGTAGACATTACATTTTCAGAATTTATTTAATTAATTTTAATTTATAATTTTGAGGTTTACCTGTTGGATATATCTGATGGCTTTACATTAGATCTAATGTTATATTTTTCTAGTCTTTACTTCTCTTGCTATTCTGCACCGAATAAGCGCCCTTTATTACTCTGTTGGGGTCGTTTGTAGGTTACCATGGTAACAGCACATATGAAATTGACTCATTTAGTATCAGCATATGATATACTATCATTTCCATCCAAAATATGTTTGAAAATACAAACATTAAAGCAAACAAACAAACAAACAAATAAATAAACAAACCAACAAATAAACAAACAAACAAACAGACAAACAAACAAACAAACCGAGTTGAAAACATAAGTAACCTGGCTGAGGTATAATAAGCGTTCACAAAAATATCGCTATATACATGTATACTATAATAACGGTTTATTTCATGTTTTACTAGCTTTTGTTGACATTCAAACTATAGTGAATGATGTTGACTTACAAATTCTAGAAGATAATTTAGCGAACATCAGTCTTTGTGATATAGAGAAGGAAATGGTGAGTCAAGATAATTTGAAAATTTGAATATATATTTATAACATAAACTTCCATAATTCTTACTTAAAATATTTCCTCGACGGCATGTTTTTCTCAATCATTAACTATCGGCTGTTAGTAGAAACTGACCATGGTCCATCACAAATGCTGCATTCTGATTGGCTACTCGACCGTTGTCTATTCATGATAGACCATGATGGCGAAACGCGCTCAAATCAAATGGCAGAAAACTCTTGTTTTGGGGAGGTTTCAGATGATTTTTTTGATTTTTTTGGAGAATGCGTGATTTGTAATAGTCCACTAATTTGTTTCTACTAAAACAAGTAGACAACTCGTCCTCATTATCTATGAGCGAATAGTCAACCCAGGCTTCGCCTTCGTTGACTATTCGCTCATAGACAAATCGTTGTCCAATTGTTAAATAGATAATGATTAAATTGACATGCTGTAATAGGTTATGGTCGATATTTATTAAGAGTTTATAATTGGCGAGGGAGAAGAACTTACTAATATTAAGTTCTGCATGCACTTAAATAGATAAAATTAGCGTACTGTTCCCATTTGACAAGGTAGCTCAACAGATTGCTACAGCAGCGGACCAGAATCCCGAAGTTGCGAGTTCACATCCCGCTTGAGTCAATTTTCTGTCGACTAAGTAATGTCCATTAATTTTCATGTTACTTATTAGTAGTCTAATGCAAGTACTGCAATCTGATAGGCTACGCTACTCGCTATCTACTGTCAATAGTTATCGAGAAGCAGCAAGTGACTTGTGACGATGAGTTTTTCGCAAAAAAACAATGCTTATGTCTCGTTTTATGGAGTAATTTTGAAGGAATAACGAACATAAGTTTGTGACTAAAACAATTGGATTATTCATTCTCAATATATATATATATATATATATATATATATATATATATATATATATATATATATATATATATATATATATATATATATATATATATATATATATAAGTATAGTGAACAAGAGAGACACAATATGGTAGCGACTTAAAGTTTCATGTTTATTCAACAATCATCAGGCTACAAGTGATATATATATATATATATATATATATATATATATATATATATATATATATATATATATATTATATATATATATATATATATATATATATTATATATATATATAATATATATATATATATATATTATATATATTATATATATTATATATATTATATATATATATAATATATATATATATATATATATATATATATATATATATATATATATATATATATATATATATATATATATATATATATATATATATATATATATATATATATATATATATATATATATATATATATATATATATATATATATATATATATATATATATATATATATATATATATATATATATATATATATATATATATATATATATATAAATATATAATATATATAATATATATAATATATATAATATATATATAAATATATATATAAATATATATATAATATATATAATATATATAATATATATAATATATATAATATATATAATATATATAATATATATAATATATAATATATATACCAACATCATTTATTGCATTTCTCGCGATAAATGCCCTAAAATCTACATCGGTGAAACTGGGCGACGCCTTTCAGACAGGTTTGCTGAACATCTTCGTTCCGTGACGAACAATGATGTTGACAAACCTGTAGCCCGCCATTTCAACAGCTCCAACCAAGTCTGTGTCATCCTTCCCATCTCAGGTGGTAACGATAACCGCAAACGACAAGAGAAGCGTCTCATTTTTAAACTTGGCACCACACATCCTCGTCACGTCTTAACGAACGTTTTTCTTTTATTTAATTTCCTACAAGATTTTTGTTATTTTAGTTTGCTTGGAACTTTTTATTATTAGCTTATGCACTTTCATTCCTTTTCAAGTTTTTGTTTCTTACTGCTAATATATATTATCGCCTAATCCCCTTGGATATTGGACCTGTAATTTCTCCCCCCCCCCCCTCAGTCTGTTTGCTGATCAACTGTACAAATAGCAAATGATTTAACTTTTTGCATCTCATCAATTATTAGTTTGTTTATCTCCCGTGCATTTGATTGGCTACTTTCTACTTGTGACACCCTTTTGGCATATATATACGCCCTATTTATTTTATTTCATCTCGTCTTACTCTGATGAAGGGCTCCGCTCGAAACGTCAGTATTTCGTCACTAAATTCTTGGCAGTTTACCACCAGCTTTTCAATTTGCTATATATATATATATAGTATATATATATATATATATTATATATTATATATATACACGTTTTGACTTTAATTGAATGTAGGGTGAATGTCCCGTTAATCGCTGCTTCCTAAACATATTTAAGATGGCACAACTTATCATTCAATATCTTATGGTATGTAACATGGAAGATTTCCTATCGAAAATTTGCAAATAAACATATTTAATTAATTAGTTTATTTATTTAATCATATTTTTGCACTGTATGAGAAATCATTTATACAAGAAATATTCTACATTGCATTAAAAAAACATATTATATAATATATAAAACTAAAATGGTTGCTTTTTATTACGCAGTGCTATTTGTAAAGTACATTAAATATCTCCTACCTAATTCGAAACTGTTCTAATTACTTCACATTTTCTTAGTTTACGCAACAAGTTCTGACAAATCAAGTGAAGGAGTTGACTAAGGTAGGAATCGCAGCAACATTTCTAGCTCCTAAAACTTCAATAGAAGAAATTGAAAAAACCCAACAGAATAACCGCCGATTCTGAATAGAACCGTTTAAAACTCAAAAAGCAGCATGCATTTCGGGCAACAACTTGTATATATGTTATTTACCGGCTGGGAGGTCCGGATAGAGAAATATTTGCCCGATCAGGTCTCAAAAACGGCCCGAGGCCGCAGGCCGAGGGACATTTTTGAGACCGAGGGCAAATATTTCTCTATCCGGACCGACCAAAAACGGTAAATAACATATTAAGTTTTTTATTATACAAGGTAGAAGACTTGAGTTACTTTAGTTCGGTAAAACTTCATTATTTGGATAAGGAAAGAAAAACAAACGAAAATACTTTAGTTTTTGTATAATATAGTTATTTCCAGCTTACTTGAATCAAATTCTGTATTAGTTTTCCATTTTCCAGTTAATAATGAAGCAAAAATCACGATACAAATTTTTAGCATTTAGGATTCCGTGCCCGTGGTCAAAATATCGTAAATCAGGTTGCAGGAAAGGGTAGGATTCCGCCCGCTCGCGTATAATATATATAATTATTCAATACAGCATATTTGTTCTTTGTTCTTGTTCTTTGTTCTTAGAAATTAAAATCTCCTGTAAGAGAAAATAAGGCAATATCCATCAGAATCAATGAAAATTCAAAATGTTATTCTCATGGAGTGAATAAAAAAAGCAATCAAGCCGGACAAGAAGGGAAAATTGAGAGCGAGCACCAATATGAACATGCTAAGAAAGATGAACAAGTAAGAACATTTAGGACTTTTATTATTTATTATATAATTATTTCATATATAATCTATCTGTCCATCCGCACACTCTAAAAAAGGTAAGTTAAAATAACATACCTTTTTTGAACACAATTTAACGCACCTTTAGGTTTTTTTGCTTGTCCAAAATTTAACACGTTTTAAGGTGTTTTTAAAGGGTGTATTATTTAACACACGAAGTTGTTTTATTCAAAACACCAAAGTGTGTTAAGACAAACCTGCCAACACACCTCCATGTGTGGTTCTTTTCTTCACATGCCATCAGGTGTATTATTTTAAGGACATTTCACTCTATTAAACTGCATGTTCTCAGGATTTGTGGTGAAGGAAAATTTCGAGTGTTGGAATATTGCGAAAAATGCAACTTCACGGCCTCCCTGCTGGAATTGAATTTATTACATATATTAACAAATGTCATTACATCTCTTTATTCTTGGTTCATAGAAAGAAAAATACAATGAAAATGGAAATCAGATAATTTCCAATAGAAACTTTGAATATTCAAGAACTTCGTCTAATGAAGGGATAGGAAAGCAAGTGGCAGAAGATGATAAAATCTCCAACGAATTACGTCGTCAACATGATAAGAAAGATAACCCAGTAAAATATTATAACTTGTTTAACGGCCTTCTTGTCATCCGTCCGTTCGTCTCTCCATCCATCCATTAATCTATTAAATTCATCCATTTTGTGACTTCACTTGCAACTCATCGACTGGTGCCAAATTAAAACCTATGCCATGTTTGGAATTAAGTTTTTTATATATTTTTTATTTTTTTGGCACTTTCTGATAGAAATTTCTTAAATTGTTTATAAATTGAAAAATTCGACATTACATATCGTTTTTCCTTTAAAAGTATATTTTGAATAATGAAAAATCACAATCAATTTATTTATTTATCATTATTTGCCGTTCTTATTTTGATGTAAGCATTTAAATTTTAGCTTGATGACGTCAGTAATTGTACAAGCTTAATCAATGCAATATTAAAGCATCGTTAGTTCGCAAAGTATAACTAATTCAATAATAAAATTTGACAGCAACATTAGTATTATACTGTTTGACTGGCTAGTCATCTTTATGTAGTTACCGTGGCAACATAATTTGTTTTAGACTTCCTTTTTCTTGTCTCACAAAATATTATTTTGTGAGATTAGAGAAATGATCCCTGAACACCTTTTACAGACTTTACAGGAAAAATAAAAAAATTAAATGGGATTCTTCGTTATTTAAGGAAAAACAATTGAAGGAAAAACAATATTACATTAAGACATTGAAATTCAACGGTAAAATAAGAAAGTTTTTAAATTGAGTGAATGTTCTCTAAACATGTAGGTTTGTTTTAAGATAAAAAATATGCAATATCTTTGTGTATCCTTTGACATCATAAATATAGAAAAGACTATATAAATATGTAAAAAGACAATAAATATTAAAAAGACTATCAATATATATATAATATATATATATATATATATATATATATATATATATATATATATATATATTTATATATTTATATATATATATATATATAATATATATATATATATATATATATATATATATATATATATATATATATATATATATATATATATATATATATATATATATATATATATATATATATATATATATATATATATATATATATATATATATATATATATATATATATATATATATATATATATATATATATATATATATATATATATATATATATATATATATATATATATATATATATATATATATATATATATATATAACTATATATATATATATATATATAACTATATATATATATATATATATAACTATATAACTATATAACTATATAACTATATAACTATATAACTATATAACTATATAACTATATAACTATATAACTATATAACTATATAACTATATAACTATATAACTATATAACTATATAACTATATAACTATATAACTATATAACTATATAACTATATAACTATATAACTATATAACTATATAACTATATAACTATATAACTATATAACTATATAACTATTATAACTATATAACATATAACTATATAACTATATAACTATATAACTATATAACTATATAACTATATAACTATATAACTATATAACTATATAACTATATAACTATAACTATATAACTATATAACTATATAACTATATAACTATATAACTATATAACTATATAACTATATAACTATATAACTATATAACTATATAACTATAACTATAACTATATATATAACTATATATATAACTATATATATATAACTATAACTATATATATAACTATATATATAACTATAACTATAACTATATATATAACTATAACTATATATATAACTATAACTATATATATAACTATAACTATATATATAACTATAACTATATATATAACTATAACTATATATATAACTATAACTATATATATAACTATAACTATATATATAACTATAACTATAACTATAACTATAACTATAACTATATATATAACTATAACTATAACTATAACTATATATATAACTATATATATAACTATAACTATATATATAACTATAACTATATATATAACTATAACTATATATATAACTATAACTATATATATAACTATAACTATATATATAACTAAACTATATATATAACTATAACTATATATATAACTATAACTATATATATAACTATAACTATATATATACTATAACTATATATATAACTATAACTATAACTATATATATAACTATAACTATATATATAACTATAACTATATATATAACTATAACTATATATATAACTATAACTATAAATATATATAACTATAAATATATATAACTATAAATATATATAACTATAAATATATAAAAAGACTGTAAATATATAAATATATAAAAAGACTATATAAATATATAAATACAGTAAAACCCCGCGTATAAGAACCTACAATTTAAGAACCTGTTAGGCTAAATTTTTTTAATTAGACCCCCTTTAAATAAGAACCTGTTTAGGCTAGAATTTCAAAACATGTTCTTATTTAATCAAATTAAGTCAAGACACAATATGTATATAAATGAAATAAAATAAGCTCTTCATAAGTAATGAAAATGACCCAGAACACTGGAAAATAACATGTCTATATGAACAAAACAATACATACAACAATATATTCAGTGCAAATACAATGTAAGTGTAAGAAGTTTTTTGTGGGCTGTTGTCATTACAGTGTCGACTATAATTCAAGTACCTGTACATCAGTGAATTGTGTTGATTATAAATTATCAACTCAAGATTGACACTTCCTTATGTCACTGACGTTGATGTCTCCAACAAATTCTTTTTTGCTTAGCCTTCTCAGAAGTATCTCGAGGTATTGTTTATTCCGCACAAGTCTATAGTCAACAGGAATTTCAAGACCTTTCCCTTGTCCAGCATTATATCGATGGACGATACACTCGGCTTCCACTTCCCCACCATCATCCAGAAACTTTTTGAACAGTTAGAAAATTCTATGGGGACATGTCCAACAGTTTGCATTGCTTGGGTCTTCACAGCAACAGCATACCTGTCATAATCATTATTTTCTTCGATTTCGCACAACATAATATCCCCAACACAAACGGTTATTTCCTTGTATGCGTGGTAGCCACGAACACTTGACTCGATGTACACTTCATACTCCTCTGCCATTTCTAATGCACAGAATATTGAGGTTCCACTTTCCAATTCAACAAGAACTAAGGTAAAAAACTGAAAACCTTGAGGGGAAAATGTGCTGTTTCTCAAAATGGAGGCCAGGCCAGGGCTGACCGTCGTACGGCTGCTAGAGAGTGTTTATAGTTTTCAATCCGAGGAGCGCTTTATAAGCTAATGAATCCATAGAAAATGAACCGTACTTTATTTGACTGTGGGATCAAGAGACAAGTGGAAACGAAGAGTGGTCAATTGTTTGATGTCACGGCAGCATTACCAAAGTCTGTCATGAAGTTGTCCAACAAAACAGTAACATGTGAGATTTGCAACGAATCCTTCGCAGCAAAGAAGTACCTTGATACACACGTGCGTTTCAAACACAACTCCGAGAACTCGAATCGTGTTAACCTAGGAAAGGATTTGTTATTCCATAACAGAAGAGGTGACAGAAATGTATCTGAATGTATCCAGGGGCAAGCATGTATGGCAACCAATGAAGAAACAAATGACGGCATGATCACACAGACCTACAGAACGTGTGAGGCAGCCGCCATTGACAAAACTGACAAAAGACGAGGCTGTAATCGGAGAAATCCTACACAGTAGATTTTAAAATAAAAACCCTGCAGCTTCTGGACTCCCTTAGCGAACTAAAAACCAAAAAGAAGTGGGAAAAAGTTGCAGAGAAGCAAGGTATCAGCAAGTCCCTTGTGGTGAAGTGGAACAAGAATAGAGCGAAATTACAATCAGAACTAAAACTGAACAGGCAGAAAAAAAACGCAGGCAGCTTGGTGGCTTCAAGAAAAAGGAGAAAATTAGTATGTGAGAAGGGAAAGAACAGCGAGAAGTATCCATTGGCTGCCGAACGTGTTATTCATGAATTCAAGCTTCGAAGAGCAGGTGGGTGCAAGGTCTCAAAGCTTTGGCTAAGAAAGAATATGAAAGCTAAGATTGAAATGTTTTATGGCCAAGAAGAAGCTAAGAAGTTCCAGGGAAGCAAAAATTGGTTTCAACGGTTCAAAAACAGGCATGGGATTTCATTGAGACGGAGATCAAATAAGAAAAATAATTCTGCAGATGATGGAAGAGAGAAAATTCAAACATTTCACCGAAATTTAAGAAAGGCTGTAAAGTCAAAAAGAATTAGAAATAATTCGACTTTGGATACCAAGTATATGGATGGTGGTTGCCAAGGAATAGATATAATGTTGATCAAGTCCCTCTGCCCTTTGTAATAGATCAGGATAAAACCTATGACATCACAGGCAGCAGAATGCAGGTTTGGGTATCCCAACCTTCCACCGGCTTAGATAAGAGACAGGCCACTCTACAGCTATGTATACGGGCAGAGGGAGAACAGAATGTAAAGCCAGCAATTGTGTTTAGTGGAAAAAGGAATATTACTAATGCCGAGAAGGAGCAGTGCGACAAAGGAGTAGATGTGTATTTCCAAAGCTGTGCATGGATGGACACTGACCTGAACATGCAATGGGTATCACAAACATTGATACCTGGGATAGGAGACTCCCCTCATGAGAAAGTTCTCTTTGCTGATAATGTTGGGTTTCAGCAGAATCAGCAATTTCATGAGGTCTGCCGAAGAAAAATAAATACTGTTGTTTATCTTCTCCCAGAAAATCATACCGACAAAGTGCAACCTATTGATGCTGGGTGTGGAAAACTTATTAAGACAAAAATAGGAGAGGCTATGGAAAGATGGCTGGAATAAAATGATAATCTGGAGTTATGGCATGACAGGATATCAGCTAAGAAGAGAAGAATTCTCATGACTAAATGGACTGCTGCGGCTTGGAAGGAACTTTTGAGTGATAAAATGCTATTTAAAAAATTGTTCCAAAAGACTGGCTGTCGTATTACGGCTGATGGCTCTGATGATAATAACATTAGACCACAAGGACTAGAGCCTTATGAGTTTTAGGCTTTTGTGGATAGGTGATTCACCAATCCAGACTGTGTTTTTACAACATGAATTTAAATTAGATCCCTGACTGGTGAATACATGACAGTGTAGACTTAATGAGTGTATAAGCTAGGTATAAGTACATATAATTACATATTTTAGATATTTAGTGCATAATTTATGTAAATTATATACCAAACCTAGAAAAAATGAGTTGTTTTTTCTTCAGACATTACGAACCTATTTAAGAACCTGTTCACCCTAAAGCACCATCTATATAAGAACCTGTTTAGGCTAACTTGGAAAATCTAGGTTCTTATACGCGGGGTTTTACTGTATATAAAAAGATCGGACTATATAAATATATAAAAAAGACTATAAATATATAAAAAGACTATAAATATATATAAAAGACTATAAATATTTAAATATATAAAAAGACTATATAAATATATAAAAAGACTATAAATATATAAAAAGACTATAAATATATATATATATATATATATATATATATATATATATATATATATATATATAAAACTCATTAATATTCATTAACCAAATTGTCCAATCACATTTCCGTATTTAGTCACGCGCAAGGCTTTTATACCTGATAAAACACATGAATACTAATCAGCATGAAAAATTATATAAAGTCTCTACGAACTTTATATAAAATTCCTGCTAATTTACATTTGATACATCAACCCAATTTACCTCTAATAGAAAATAAAAACCAGTACACTCCCTAGTGATTACAATCAATTGTTTTGAAGCTATTTAAAACACTCGAACTCGCGTTTTATCATATCTAAAATGCTCGCGCTGCGCGATCGCATTTTAAATATGATAAAACGCGAGTTCGAGTGTTTTAAATACTACATATATATATATAATATATATATATGTAATGTTTAAAAAAAACGAGCAGCAGTGTTTTAAAACTTAAAAAACGACCAGCATTTGGTAACTTCGTTGGCGTAGTAATTTTGAAAAATAACGTTGTCTAAGCCGAGAAAATCAAAGCTAAAGTTTATGTAAATTAGGATGAATCTTTATCACATATAAAGATACGACACGGTGGTGATTTTCCTTTGTGTTTTCCTCATGAATTATTAATGAGTTTTTAAAATATATATATAAAACTATAAATATATTTATATATAAAACTATAAATATATAAAAAGAATGTAAATATATAAAAAGGCTATAAATATTTAAAACATTA
The DNA here is from genome assembly GCA_035772405.1 of Chrysogorgia sp. JL179-B06. Classification (NCBI taxonomy): domain Eukaryota; kingdom Metazoa; phylum Cnidaria; class Anthozoa; order Scleralcyonacea; family Chrysogorgiidae; genus Chrysogorgia; species Chrysogorgia sp. JL179-B06. The sequence continues at coordinate 868,614 of JAYKKM010000294.1, forward strand.
TAAATATATATGCAAAATTATAAATATATAAATAGACTATAAATATATAAAAATATATAAATATATAAAAAAATTATAAATATATAAAAAAATTATAAATATATAAAAAGACTATAAATATATAAAAAGACTATGAATATATAAAAAGACTATAAATATATAAAAAGACTATGAATATATAAAAAGACTATAAATATATAAAAAGACTATAAATATATATGCAAAATTATAAATATATAAAAAGACTATAAATATATAATAAAGCCCAAACATATATCATGTTTTTTTAAAAATGATCTTTTTATTTTAAAGATGAGCATCGTTAAACAAGATATTTTGCAACGTGTAAAAGAATCGAAAGATAGTATAAAATCAATGGCAATGGTTAGTATCATTTGAAATAGTATTGGTATCTAATTACTAGTGACAATAAAAGTAAAAATAAGATGACAACTGTAAAAGTAACAGATTAAAAAATATATACAATTTATGTCTTCCGTCTTCCCGAATTATTTTAAGTGAATTTCACTACGTGTTGCATTTCCTGAGCTCCGCTTGCTGGGCATTATGTAGTGACATAAGAACAACATCTACTAATTTGGGATAATTTGGCTATTGGCAACGCCCATAGCCGCTTTATTTATACTTTAAAACAATAACATATAATATATAATATATAATATATTTATTTAAATAAATTGTTTATGACTCTTGTGCCCAGTAAAGGTGCGGGCAACCTAACGCCATGCAAAGTACTGATAATAAAATCTATCTGAATGGAGCAAAGATGGGGAGGAGGCGGGAAAGCTTGATCATTTGACGTCCTTTCAGATTGGCGAACCGGCAATATCTTGGATCACACAATGGATTTTCTATCTTGTTGGCCATTCTCCCCTGCTTTGGCTATTTACACATAATTAAGTGCCCCTCACCTCAAAATGTTTTATTGTCTTATTTGGAAGAACTTTTAAAATGATAAAGTAACTTCTTTTGAAGATTTTCACTTCTTCGCTTTCTTTGTGAGATATATCAGTTTGTTTGATATGCAAATATCTGGAATTTCGTCACACATGCATAATGAGTTATCAGAGAATGTTATATATCTCTGTGTTCATGAAATGAAAACACCAAAGTGTGAATAACACGTGTGTGCGTTTCTCCCACAACACCAAACATCTTGATTTTAAAGGATTTCGTTCGAGAATAAAAGAGATACACACATTTCTCCAATAAGTCATTATGCATGTGTGACAAAATTCCAGACATTTGCTTATCAAACAAACTGATATATCTCAAAAAGAAAGCAAAGAAACGAAAATCTTCAAAATAAGTTACTTTATCATTTTAAAAGTTCTTCCAAACAAGACAATAAAACATTTTGAGGTTGTGGGCACTTTAATATGTAACTATTAACATACATATAGACTAAGGAACGGAGAAGATAGATGTCCTAATCGCGTGTAAATATTTGCTTTCTCATCAGTCAGCTGCTTATCTCTTTCCCTTTAAAAATTTCTAGAAATTAGATCATATGATTCCCAATGAAAATAGTGATAATGGGTTGTCGCCTATCAAAAGCGTTAATTATAATAGTTTGAAGACACCGAATACTTTAGAAAGATTTGATGTACATTTGTTGAACACAGGTAAAATATGATGTGAATATAAGTTAGTTTCTACTTACTGTTCGCGCTCAATTTCTATGAGGTGATAATTAATAATAATAATAATTTATTTTTTATATAGCTCTAATTCCTACAAAGTCCAAAAGCGCTTTACAATCGAATGATTATAATAATAATAAAAACAAGCCTACAAATTACAATTTTACAAGTTTAAAAATTTACAAATATAAACAATAAGAACAATGGTTTAAAGTGCCTATGACACGAAAATTAAGTTTGCCTTATTTGAAAGAACACTTAAAACGGGACATCTTTTCCTTGCTTCGTTGTCAAGATATTTCAGTTTGAATCATATGTAAATGACAATGATGTGACGTACACGTGCATAATGACTTATCAGAGAAGGTTAATATATATCTTTGTTATTATCACACAAAATCATTTGAAATTGTACAAGTTCCATGTTTTTGGAAATTCAATTCAAAAACTCATTAATAATTCATAAACCAATAATCCAATCTTGCGCACGAATTCAGTCACGTGCATGTGTCTTTATACTAGCCAAAGCACACTTGGTCATGCTTCTGCACACAATAGACTTTTGTTATTTAAATTAGATAAAGATTTTTATATAAAGATTTTTATATAAAGATTTTTTGTATAAAGATCGTATTTACATTAACATAATTATAGTTTCAACACATAATGATAATTCTCGCACAACAACATTCAAATTTAAGAACTACCACGATCTAGCTCTTTACAAGAATCACTTTTCAGCAAAATTGAAAGTACAATTATTGAACACACAACTCGACATGTTCGTGTTAACATTTGATACCCTCTCACCTTCACTCGCACGCATCGGGAAATTACTCAACATTTCGTCGGGAACGTCAAATCTAAAATCAGCCAAACTGAAGTCTATTAAATCCTTACATTCTTCTTTCAAATCACTGTTCGCCCTCTCTGTTATATTCCTTGGAGGTCCTAAAATAGTACTCACACGCTTTTCTTGCTCTTCGTTTTTTGGTTATCGAAATCTTCGCTTTGGAGGCATATCAAAGACAAACGCTGCCGAGAATGTAGGCTTCGGCATTACCACGCCTCGGCATTTAAAATTCATATTCAAATTTTTGGTAGAGGACAACCAAGTTGCTATTCCCTAGAGATTTTATTTTCTATTTAAAATCCATGTTTCTCATTCACAGTTTTTGAAGCCATTCAAAACACTCGCATCACGTGTTTTATCAGATATAAAACACTCGGGCTACGCCCTCGTGTTTTATATCTGATAAAACACTGCTGCTCGTGTTTTAAATAGTACATTAAATTTTGTTTTATAATAGCAAAGATATATAACATTCTCCGATATGTCATTATGCACGTGCACGTCACACCATTGTCATTTGCATGATGTAAACTGAAATATTTGCATGATGTAAACACTTAATTTTCGTGTCATAGGCATTTTAACCATCAAAATACTTGCTAAAAAGAAATGTTTTAGAGCTGTTTTGAAGGCATCCATTGATTGATTGACTACACTTCAGTTCTAGTGCGAGCTCGTTCCAAAGTTGTGGTGCGCTAAACTTCGAGCTCATAATCTAATTGTTATAGATTTATAAGCTAATCAGAACGGCTTTTTTAAATGTTATTTAAATGTTATTTTATACATTTTTCAAATAAACCACAAATATTTTTACCAATTTTTGAACGTAATTTTCTTGTTTTGAATAGGCTCATTTACTACTTCAAGTATTTCACTATCTTCGACTGTCAAACGAGATCTGGCTCAAACGATGGAACGCAGACGCAGCTTGACTGACACAGTGTGAGAACATCATTCAATTATATATTTAATGTTAAACTATTTAACTAATTTTGGAAATGTTATAATTACAATAAATGCAGCTTGTTTTGAACTACTCTAAAATTATATTGATTATAATATATATTATTAAACTGGGGTGAATTATCTAATAAATAATTAGACATTGTAGCCAATCAGATTACAGCTTTTGTACTAGACTAAAAATTTACTAGTCTATATCGTTTAATGCCAATGCTGCAATCTGGTTGGCTAGGCTACTCGTTATCTAATTAAAAAATAGATTCCATTTTGCCGTTGTCTGTTCAGTTATAGATACACAGATGACGTCAGAATGAGGTAAGAGTGGTCACTGATGTTGTTACCACGTTCTGACGTCCTCTGTGCATCTATAACTGAACAGACAACAAAAAATTGAATCTATTTGTTTTATACAATTAAAAATATCCCCAAATGTTTATCAAAGCTGTTGGGGCATGAAAAAAGAAAAACACAGCTGCTGACTTGATTTGACGCCATCCATGTATCTGTCCTTTAATAGATCATGGGCAAGAACCAATGAAAATGCGTATATAAGTCACGTGATTGTATAATTGTCGCTAGTAAATATATATCAATCATCACATAGCGGTCAAACCTCAACAACAGCGTATTTAAATTTTCCGTGTTAGTGGAAATGAAGAAATAAAAGAAATAGAATTTGGTGCTGAAAAAAATTACACAACCAAGTTAAGATCAGAAGTTTAACGGTACCAACCATTTATGGGTAAAGAAAAACCTTTTACCCAACCCAAGAAGAATAAAGTTAGATAAAGACCAATTCCCAACATATCGTCGATACAGACAGATCCTACTGTAACTTTCAGATTATTATCTCCCTGTACTGAGCAGGAATCCAACGAAAACAAGCAGAGGAGTACAATAACAAAAGCTAATGTGCAATGATGACTAAGGAGAAATGATGACGACATTCCAATTTTAAATGATGAACTCTTTATTTTTTTTATATAAATGTCATAATTTTGCCACCCAACCCTTCAGAGAAGTAATTTTTTTGCCCAACCATTTGGGTATTGGAATTTTCAGTTACCCAATCATGATCGGTCCCTAAATGACATCATAGCTGACTCTGCATGCCAAGTCACAAGTATTTACTGCGGCAATCGCTATCCTACGCTAAACATTAATTATTACAAGAATGCGGAGAATAATCTATATAACGCTAAAGATTCACTTGATAATTTACATGGAATGGGGGACGGCCCCTACTTTCTACGTTTTACAAGACACAAATATTTTAATAATCGTTACACACGCACACGCTTCAAGTTTTAAATTATTAGCGTAGATATATGTACGCCTGAGCGTAGCTATTTTTGTGTCTACCTATGTAGATCCAGTAGCACACTATGCCATCGGCTGTGTTTAGCACTTTCCTTCTTTCTTGGGGTGGTCATACCGTCACGTGACTGATACGAAGCTGTTACGGATGTTTACGGATAGACCGCGTGCGATTGATGCAACAGCTAATTCTAAATTCGATTTTACTTCGTGAATTTGTCGAAAATATAAGGATTCTTTGCGGTTTTTCGACATTCAGGCTAAGTAATATGATCTTTAAGACATACATTGTCATTTAAGGTTTTAATGAAGTGACGGTAGCGTGTATTTTTATTCACGGGCCCGTAAACGGACTTCGTGCATTACGTATGTTCAGCGGTGTCATCATAACTCCGATGCGCGCGCTGCTTTACCTGTGCCACTTTTATGTTTTTATAATACATTCATGCGTTATGATCGACTGCGCATCAAAATGACGTGTTCTGCGTCGGGATAAAACTTATTTCAATTCATAACATCAGGCTACTCCACAATCCCAGCCTGATGTTATGAATTGAAATAAGTTTTATCCCGACGCAGAATGCGTCATTTTTATGCACAGTCGACATTACGAACTGGCTTATTAGCGATGCGCACATATTCTATTTTTAAATCCAAAACTCAGACAAACTGAAATCCCCAAATGTTTTATATCCTGTTGTCCACGATTTAGGTTTATTGACAAATTCGGGCGAACATCGACAAAGTAATGCTTTTCTTTATGTTTATTCTTCGCCAAATTATCAATTTAGGGTGTAGAAGCGCAGAAATCGCTGAAATAAACATATCCGCTATAATGTTATTGATCGCCATCTTGAAATTTCAGAATTCGCGCGATTTTTTATCCTGGGATAGCATTCCTATGTAAACGCGGTTTGAGTTCACGTTCAATCCGGAATGAAACTGAATCCGGATTCATGTAAACAGCCCCTTAAAAAGCCCTATAGACACTTCTGAGCCAATATTAATTAATTTTATGCCGTATATATATATATATATATTATATATATATATATATATATATATATATATATATATATATATATATATATATATATATATATATATATATATATATATATATATATATATATATATATATATATATATATATATATATATATATATATATATATATATATATATATATATATATATATATATATATATATTGTGTGTGTAATGATATTATTATACATGCGTGTGCCGAAGTCAGTATTTATAAGATACTTATGGAGTGGTATATAGAGTAAAACAGTTATAGCTTATGTTTAATTTTAAACATAAATATGAGAATGGTTTAGCTCTCGTCATCAGCAGTTTATCATATGGTGAGCTAGGACCAGTCCTCGTAAACAGCCATGAGTCCTATTTCATTCAGTATACGTTCGATCGAGGACCAGTCCTAAAAAACAGACATGATAATCGGTCCTATTTCATTCAGTACACGTTCGATTGAGTTAATTATCTCTGTCATTCTGTCATGCACCTTGTAAGAAAAATGCCAGACCAGACTACTGTAGTAGTTATAAATCTGGAGTATTAACTTCCGCGGTACTGGTCTTCAATATATGTTCTCTGCGAACCACCCCAAGTAGCAATATTTGTATTAGATTACTAGTATACGTCCTTTCTATTGATATAAGGAATAGAAACTTTTGTTTGAAGTTAGTTTAAAGCAAGTAGACATTCGACAGAAATATGATAAATTAATACTGTACAGGAAAGCGACAAATGAACCATTACTGAAAAGTTTTTGGGCTTCGATTGCGGCTACATTTGTGCATTTAAGTTACCTATGCTAATAATTGACCAAACACATTGTAAAGTCTGCTCAAAATATAATAAACCTCCGTTTCTTAATCGACTCAAACTGAAACATAATATATGCAAGCAGCTTATTTAGTTTCTCAATATATGCTGCTTGCATAGATTATGAGAAACCCCGCGTATATGGCTTCAAGGTATTTCCGGGATAGTTTATAAGGACTATATACGTTAGAAATTAGATCACATAGCAGCAACGATAATCGATGCGATCGCAAGTAAACAAGTATTTAATTCATCTTTAATTTATAACGTCGTCGACAAAGAGTTATTTATATTGAACAATATGACGTCGGCGCAATTCCTGTATCTAGCTGCAAATTGTCGTCTATAATTGTTAAAAGCACGCATGTGTTGTTCGTTTCAGTCTTCTAGGTCGTATTTTTCATTCCGGAATGAAATCTCGCACCGCCTTTACATGACACCGGAATGAAATTTCAATGAAACTCAATCCGGAATGAAACTCAATCCGGAATAAGAACCGGAATGAACTCAATCCAGATTGAGCTGCATCTCATTCCGGATTCATGTAAACACCTAAAGGGATTTTAACAGAACCGGTATGAGTTCAATCCGGAATGAAACTCAATCCGGATTCATGTAAACAGCCCCTTATACACTACACACTGTATTTATGAATGACCCCAAATTGTATGGTGTTTTAAGAACAAACATTTGCAGCGAACCAATGCCGTCTCCTGTCTAGCTATAACCTATATACATGCAGCCACCGATACACCAGCCACATCCTTATCTAAATATTTAGCTAAACCTTGAATACTCTCCTTCGAACTTCGCCACGTACCAGAGCTCATCTATGGGAATATCCAATAATTCATAGATTCTCTCTCCGCTATAGACGGTAATATGGTTCATGGCCGCTCTATACCACTCGAAGATATCAATGCCAAATCACCTAGTGTATTCATTACGGTTGCCACCTGACTGTGAACTATGGGCCCTAAGTGACGAGGACTTTATAAACACTTTTTTGCCTATGTCTAAAAAGTGATTAAGTATTGATTGGGGGGCAATGGCTTATTCTGGAAAGAACAAATGGTCATGTAATTCTTAAGCGGTATATCGACGACTATTTCTCTTTCTTCTTGTCACAACAAATTTCTGAAGAAAATATTTTTTATTATAGCCCAATAATCTTAACGATTTTATGAAGTTTACTCTAGAGCTACCCAATAACAACCAATTGCCGTTTTTAGACACAATCGTTTCTTTCAATTCTGGGCTAAATCTTACTTAACATTAAGCCGCGGTATATTCACAGTAAATTATGAGTAAATGTATAACTCCGTTGGATAGCCATGGGTCAATTGCATCAAAACGGGCAATTCTTGTGGTGAAACAATGAAAGCCATTGTCAACGGACAATTGCTCTCCTTATAATGACATGCAGCAATGCACAGAAAGGCTCGTGCAATTAGTTTTTCAACTGTCATTTATATAAATGCCCGAAGAAGGAAGTTATAGTAACATCCGAAACATATAGGAGACCTTAGAAGCAGAAATGTAGCCATAATGGAAGCCAAAACGTAGCCGGTATTGTAATGGAAGAAGCCTGTCCAAACGTATTTCAGTGAGTATGGTTTATCGGCGTTTCCGCTTAACATTTCATGTGCAATTGATCATATTTCTGTAGAATGTCAACTTTCTAAGCAAACTTCAAAGCAAATCTCAAAACAAAGCAAATTTTGCATAAATGTTTCAAGGTTGTTCTTGATTTGGAACAGTTTCTAATTCCTTATTGGAACAGTTTCTAATTCCTTATTGATAGAAAGTACCTACTAGTAGCTGTCTAATACAAATATTGCAATCTAATTGGCTTATACGCTGCCCTACGCACTATATATAGTGACGTGTCCGAGTTTCTCACCAATAAACAACGATTATGTCTATTTTTAAACTCAAAACTCAGACACGATTAAGCTTCATATTATGCTCTAAGTCGTAAAACACAAGCTGCACATCTACCTCAAGATCAGTCACTGTCGGCGTTCCATAAGGAAGTATACTGGACCCTAATTTGCTCTTCTTGATATATATTTTTGGCCGAGCAAAAGAAATAAAACTCGGCGAAAACATTATAGACTGCAAGCTAAGAAGACACAAAGTTGCCTGCGGAGGATGCTATTAGGTCTATTAGGGACCTTAAGATCTACGACGACAACTAGGACGGCGACGGCAGTGAAAGCAATATAAATTTTAGCATTTGAATGAAACCACGGTCGATTGACTAGCGTATTTGACACTCAACGCTTGTTTTATGATCTCTCAAACGCTTTAATATTTCTAAAACGTTACGATTGTAGTGTCTATGTTTTAGTCAGTCCTAAGGAACAGAAAGACGTGAAAATGCTCTCAGTGGCCTGGACGGCGTTGAGATTACTCTTGGGAATAAAAATTAGTCATTCTTTTTGTTTCGCATAAAGATTATTTTGTTTAAACGGCGTACCCGTCCTAGGTTGCTGTCGTAGATCACCTATACGTTTGATAATAAATTATCGTGGGCATACTAGAACGACAATATAATATACGTCGTTTTGCTATTCACGTTTAAATGTATGTGACAATTCAAATTCTAACGTACTAAAATCCTTGTATTATTATCCCGGAAATAGCTTTATGCCAGTTTTCCCAGCTTGGAAGTCTGAGCTCATTGTCAGTGACATCCGATCCTAAGAAACTAAATAAACTGCTTTCATATATATTATGCTTGAGTCATTTAAGAAAGGGAAAAGGCATATTATATTTTGAGCATACAATACACGTGTTTGGTCAATTTATGGCATCTGTATAGGAGACAGGAGAAGCACAAATATGTGGCTGTAATTGAAGTCCAAATGTATTTCAGTAAGTATAATTGGTTTATCGGCGTATCATCTAACATTTCCCGTGTTATCATATTTCTGTAGAATGTTATATACATATATGGAAAAAGTGACTGCCCCAACCGGCAATCGAACCCTGGTCTACGAATCAACGTTTCGGCGCTCTACTCTTTCAGCTAATGAGACACGGTCAGCACATGCAGTCAGTGATTTCTCCATATATTAAATTCGCCGCTTTAACTCAACACTTAGGAAGTGCGCTCGAGAGGCCTTGCTCCATGTTATGGTTAGATGAGATATCTGCCTGTTGGTGTTGATAAAAGCGGTGAATGTATATGGAGAAATCACTGACAATTCTGATCGTGACGTCTCAACAGCTCAAATGTTAGAGCGCCGAAACGTTGATTCGGAGACCAGGGTTCGATTCCCGGTTGGAGCAGTCACTTTATCCATATATATGTTTGACTATATTAAATCCTCTCTAACATTATATAATTATTTTATCTTTATGTTCAACTGCATTTTTATGCAACTGTTGAACTTACATCTGTTGACTTCAATATTAACTGTTCAACTTACATCTGATTCTGTTGACTTACATCTGTTTGACCCCAATAAGCCCGCCACTTATTTGTGCTACTTAATTGACACAATTTCACAACTGCCTTGAATTTCGAGGCAGCACAGTCCTTGCGATAGTAACTTCTAGTTTAATTATTATTCTTAAAGCCCTCTGTATACAAGAATTTGTGTATCGCTTCGCTACTTTTGGGAAGTGCGCTCGAGAGGCGTTGCTCCACGTTATGGTCAGATGCGATGTCTGCCTTTTTCCATATAATGTATATGACTATACTAAATCCTCTCTAATATTAATTAATGTTAACTTTCTAAATACTGAGTCGGACCTCCACTCGGGGTCTTAAAAATAATTGAGGAGAAAAATGCTGCCTTTGCAATAATATCAGCAAATGGTAATACTTTCGGGTGTTATCGGATAGTGTAACGACCTTAAATCCTAGTAGTCCCTCCGAACAGGCGTCCAGCCTGTAGAGGTGTTCCGTTGACCTAAAAGTGATAAATCTGATAAACTAAACTAAACTAAAAACTGAAAAACTTCAAAGCAACATTCAAGTAAAACCTATTTTGCAGAAATATTTTTATTTAATGTTATTGGTTATTTTATATTGTATATTAACTAAAATAACAATTGATTGGAATAGTTTCTATCACAGATGGATATCGAGTAGTAACATGTGATAAGGCCGAATTTTTCACAAAAAAACAATGTAATATGATCTTGCTTTTTTAAATAATGTTTAAGAAATAACAAAATTAATTTAGTTTCTACTATAAGATGATGTGTAACTGTAAGTCGGACTTTTCCCTCGTTAACTATCGATATCATCTCATAGCAATTACGAGATCGTGCATAATCTCATTGTTAAATAGCGTTGTATGCGCACATATTCTATTTTTAAACCCAAAATGAAATGTCAGGACACGGAAGGATTCCAAATCATCCTATTGTCTAAGACTTACATTTGATATAATAAACTCGGGCATACATCGACAATATATAGTCATCTGTGTGTTTTGGTATTCACGGCAAACATGCGTGATTAAATTTCTATAACGTACTAAAATCCTCATGACAAACTAACCCGGAAATAGTTTTAAGCGCTACGGGTTTCCCCAACTATCGGAGTCTATATTGTCAATCACAGAAACTAAATAAGCTGCTTGTATATATTATACTTAAGTCACGGAAAAGCCATATTATATTTTGAGCATATAGGTTACAAGCACAAATGTAGTTGTGAAGTCCAAAAGCATAAGCTGGGGTAAATTTTCATATAATTCCAAAAATGACGTCACATACTGTAGACTATCTGGAGTAAAATTCGAAATTAAAATAAGCTGTTATTTCTAAAGTAAAGCATTATCGTAAGAGTTAGTGTTAGGTTGAGGGTTAGGATTAGGGACAGAGATATATAAGTTTGGAATTCGGGATTCTTTTAACGTAATGTAACGTCAGCCCGTTTATCGGCGTCTCGGTCATAATATTTCCTGTGTTATCGTATTTCTGTAGAGTTTCACCTTTTATGCAAACTTCAAAACAAAATCGTCGCAATGGAGAAATCAGGCGGGAATCGTAGTCTAGTTAGGAATATTAATGGCCAGCAAATAGCTTTAAAAAGAGCCAGAACAACATAATTTTGAAAAGAAAAATTTTAATACTAACATTTCGTTACTAAACTCGTAACATCATCAGAGTGATAAATTGCAATAAAGGAAGGAGGCATATATATATATATATATATATATATATATATATATATATATATATATATATATATATATATATATATATATATATATATATATATATATATATATATATATATATATATATATATATATATATATATATATATATATATATATATATATATATATATATATATATATTTATATACATACAATATCTAATATATATAATATATATATATATATATATATATATATATATATATATATATATATATATATATATATATATATATATATATATATATATATATTATATATATATATATATATATATATATATATATATATATATATATATATATATATATATATATATATATATATATATATATATATATATATATATATATATATATATATATATATATATATATATATATATATATATATATATATATATATATATATATATATATATATATATATATATATATATATATAAATATATATATATATATATATATAAATAAGATAAAACTGTTCACGATCTATCGTAGAGTGCTCGATACCGGTAATACGAGGTAGAGCTTAATATAGGAAAATATAGGAAAATATAGGAAAATATAGGAAATTATTTTTTTTAAGGTCCGTAACTAAAATAGAGCCTTTTGATTGGCTGAGTACGAGGTCCGTATCACACCAGTACGGACCTCTCGAAACTTTTCGCGCCGAAAAATTGCAATTTTGTTGACTTTGCTCGAAAAAATAAACACGTTATTTACCGTTTTGGTCGGTCCGTATTGTAGTACGGACCTCCCAGCCGGTAAATAACATATATATATCGCTTAAATGTTTAAGCGATATTTTCCTATATATATTATATATTATATATATATATATATATATATATATATATATATATATATATATATATAATATATATATATATATATATAAAGGACGTGTCATCACAGATTGATAAACACACCACGATGAAGGAATAAATTAGAAAAGTGTCAAAGGAAAAGATCTAATGTTGACGTTAAGAGACGGTTTAAAACAAATATTCTTCGTTTAAAGTTGCTGTTTATTAATTTTAGTTAAGGTATACCGTATATTAATAACAGTAACTATTATTCTATCATTATTGAGAGAATGATACATTCATGTGGTACGTGCATCTCACCTGTACACGCAACACAATATTTTGTTTAACATGGTACGTACGGTTACTTACAGCGATTATTCGAAAAAATATGAAACATTCAGAGTCTTCGTTATTGTGCCAGGCATGATATAGGCGCATTTTTCAGATTTAAATATTCTAAGTAAATTAAATTTTCAAATTAAAAGCGATCGTTGTACCTAGACGTACAATCGTATCTACCAATCCACATGTCAAAGAAGTGTTTACCAATCTCGAATACACAAATAAATATTTTTTAGGTGTAACGTATGATTTATTTTGAGTCGATCACGCAGGATAAGTTTTTACCCTATTTATCCGAGCCAGAAGCTCATGTTTTAAGCGTTCGACTATTCAGTTTACCACTCTTAGGTGAGCGGAAAACCCAACTGATAGGGATTTCGAGGACCTACGATTTAAGGTCATTTTCCAAGAAGACCCGAACGTCTTACCATTTGCTGGTGTTGTTACAAAGGCAGCATGACCTTCTCCTCAATTATTTTAAGACCCTGAGTGGTGCTCCGACCAGGATTTGAACCCAAGTCTCCCAGCTCATATATAGACATGTGTGGTAACCACTATACCACAACAGCTGGTGTATATAAGAGATAATGAATTATAAGAGGTAATTACCCGATAAAACTGGCTGAAGTTAACTAATAGTGAGATACGAATGCCAAAATGCATGCAAAATACTATTTCGATAAGCTGGGATCATGTTACGTTCAAGCGTTGATATATCATATTCCCAGCTGTCACAGCGCCAGTCAGGTTGTACAACTAATTGGTTTCCTGAAAATGCACGTACACTATATTCACCTTGCGAAAGATAGTTTTTTGAAGAGACCTTCACAAGGCAACTTAATATGCAATCAATTCGTGTCTTACCGTTCACTCGAATCATGGAGAACTTCAAAATATTTAGTCATTAATATTGCTCTATGAGTGAGTTCCAGCGCGCTATAAAAAGAGATTAAAACAGTTCTATTTCGGTATCGTTAATGAATGGCTCGTGTTTAGATAAGATACATTGTACTTCCTAGTACAACGAGTACTTAAAGACTGGAATCGTTCTTGGTTGTAGGCAACTATTGGGAATAGTAACGAAGAGATAGCATTGCAACTGCTTGGAGATTTTACCCGTGCTTTATACTCAGTTCAACTATGGCTAATCCGTCCTCTCTCGTAGCGATCATCGTGTTTGCAACCGTTGTCCTTTTCGTTGGAAAATCGTAAGTGAAATGATGCTAGATTTTATTGTAACTTTTTGTCCACCAGATATTGGGCATGGTTTTGGGAGTGCATCGTTTTGAGAATATGGAATTTTTGTGTTCAGTGCACTGTCTGGTTAAGATTGTCAATAAACAAACTCAAGTTTTTGAGTCCCTGGGACCTTTTCTGCAAGGCCACCAACTTGACGATAATCCATGCATGGTTTGTTTCCTTCAAGCCTAGCTGTCACATTGACTATACAGCGATGTATATAACAAATTTCATAACTTTTGTCTTAAATTTATATTATATATATATATATGTGTGTGTGTGTATATATATATATATATATATATATATATATATATATATATATATATATATAATATATATATATATATATATATATATATATATATATATATATATATATATATATATATATATATATATATATAAATAAGAGTATATAACTTAAAAGTAGAAATAAATATTCTGACGGACACTTGCATGCTCTTTTATTCAATTAAGGTAGCCAGTAATTAGTCCCATTGCATTCGACAAGCTTTTCATTGACAAATTATTTGATACTATAGGATTACATTAGAAGTATGACGTTGATCGTCCACTTTGTTAGTTTTAACTAAATGAGACTATATAGTTGTAGCTGACGGCTGAAATTTAGACTGTGCGTCGGTCAATTTAATTCAGAGTCAAGTAAAGAGGGCATAAATTGTACATACTGCATCTTATAGAAGGGTTTTCACCGATACTTATACGGTCGGGTATTTTCTGAGTTTCGGATGTATTTCTCCGTGAGAGGGCGAGAAAAAAATGCGAGAAACAAGTTTAAGGAAATATCTGAATAAACTGGACTGTGAGTTGACAGTTGCAACTAGATCCTTTTTGGCTAACCAGAAGCTGAATTGAGCAAGTTACAGCGAATTCAAAATACAGCTGCAGCCAGACTTGTTGCGCGAGTTAAAAAATAAGATCAAATCTCCCATGTGCTTAGTACTAATCTTTACTCGTTGGAAGTAGGATCAATGATTATTTTCAAGATACAGTTGGTTACTGTTTATATCCATGATTTACAGCTCTACTTACACTTTAAGTTTATGCATCTAAGCTAAATCTGCTTTTGTGCCAAAATCAAATACCATTAAGGCGCTGTTAAGTCTGGTTTCCATTTGGTCGCCAGGATCGCAACGGTGTAATAGTGGTCGATGTAAAAGTGTGTCGATCTATCTTGTCTTTTGTCTGCTGTATGCAAAGCAGTCTTTACTCATTGGCGATTATAGATGGACACTCTATTACATCAACCATTATGACACCGTTGCGATCCTGGTGACCAAATGGAAACCAGGCTTTACACTGTGCAATTTTTCATGCAACTTGTCTCGCAACACTGATCTAGAGACATGCTAAGTAAAAAGTGTAAATGCAAGCATGGGCCCACGTTCCACTCTGCTGACCTTTTTCTTACTCAACATGCCTCTAGATCAGTGTTGCGAGACAAGTTGCATGAAAAATTGTGCAGTGTAACAGCGCCTTTACTCACGGCAAAATAACATTCTCGGTTACAACTGCAAAATTCAGCTGGAATCACTATATACCAGAGAAAATCAGAAGTACTGACTATTTATAAATAGTTTTAAGTGAGCACTTAAAGGACATTGGCAACAAAAATTAAGTTTGTTTTATTTGAAAGAACTCTTAAAATAATGAAGAATATTAATTTATAGTTCTTTCATATTTTACTTAGTTCTTGAGATATTTAGACTTATGCGATATATACAAATGAGATGATCTATGACGTCATGTGATGGGAAAACATTTTAACATATTGTAAAATCGTGAATATCTTTATCATTATTAAATGAAATTACTTGAAACTTTGCATGTAGATACATACCACTAAACTGAAGATCATCGTTCAAGTCTTATGGTTGCCATGGTAACGGATTAGTTTACAGACCTCTTGATTTCGAAAACAAAACTATTTGTTTTCTGATATAGTAGACTTTGTTAATTAATGTTAATTAATTGTTAATTAATTGTTAATTATAATTGGCTATGACAGTGAACATTTGCTGAACAGGTACCAACCCAATAAGGTTCGGCACTGAAGAGAAAACAAATAATTTTGTTTTCGAAATCAAGAGGTCTGTAAAGTAATCTGTTACCATGGCAACCATAAGACTTGAACGATGATCTTCAGTTTAGTGGTATGTATCTACATGCAAAGTTTCAAGTAATTTTATTTAATAATCATAAAGATATTCACGATTTTACAATATGTTAAAATTTTTCCCATCACAAGACGTCATAGATCATCTCATTTGAATATCGCATAAGTCTAAATATCTCAAGAACTAAGTAAAATATGAAAGAACTATAAATTAATATTCTTCATTATTTTAAGAGTTCTTTCAAATAAAACAAATTTAATTTTTGTTGCCAATGTCCTTTAAGACTTTTTTTTTTCGTATTAATAGTTTTGTAGTTATCACAGTTTTATTGGTTGTACGCCGTTTAGCAGTTTTGATTTTATAATGAAATGCAATTAGTTTATAAGTAACTTTAACTATGTCTTAATATACACATTGCTGTAGTGAATGTATATAGGACGATATATCGTCAAGCTCAGTCCCGGACAGGAATCAAACCTGTTCTAATCATTGAGCCAACGAGAGCGAAGGTTACAATGATGTACTTGTTCGATTGAAATATGTACTGCCTTAGCGGAAGTCACTATATATCAATAATGCTGGATGTGTTAATATATACACTGCTGAAGTGAATGCGGAATAGCTTGGAGTATAGACAGACGATACATTGACGATAATATCGTCCAACTCATATCCTCAGAAAGATTATTCGACAGGATCGTCTAACTTTAACTATTGTATAATACTCCTAACTTATTAATATTATTACTATTATTATTATTATTATTATTATTATTATTATTATTATTATTATTAAGAAAGAATATAAAGTTAGGTTGAGTCCTTATTTCAGCCACGGAATCAACTTCCATGTGTAAACATTAGTAACGACAGACTATTTGCATGGATCGATGAATAATGTGCATAATGACAAACTGTTAATGTTTTCATCACTCCTACCGTATTACATCACACAATTTACACTGCTGTAAATTGTTGAAATACCAAAATATCAATGTTTCGTTTCTCGTATTTGAAAACCCCATTGAGAAAAACTACTGTATCATCCAAGTGTATGACCAATAAGTGATGGCTTGTCGCGCTTAGCAGGGCCGTCGAGAGCCAGAACGGGCCCCGGGTCATAATTTGCGCGCGGGCCCCCTCCGAAAATTTTAGTTTCAATAGCGTTATCTTGAAGTGAACAAACCAAACGTAAACCATCGGGACCGGAAGCGCAGACGAATTAATTACGTGTAAGTAAATAAATTACGTAGACTACTGACTACACAGCCGGTTTTCCCTAGTTGTTTTTTTAATTTTGTACAGTTGAATCTCAAAAACTTAAAACGCATCTTAAATTCAAAGAACAACCTAGTGATGGAATTGTTTTCAGTTGTTTGTCTGTATCTTATCGACGCGTGAATGCGGCAATCTTGAAATTTGAACATTTGAGAAGCTTAACAAGCTCAAGCAGCAGGGTCTGTATCGACTGTATGTTTTGGCCTGTACAAATGAACAGCTACAAAATATTCCCGTTGACGTAAATTTTATGACCCCGAACATTTTGCAATGCTGGGACTGGGGCCTGTAACTCCGTTAGTTTTGACAAAATACTATATTATTATTACGAATACTAAGCCTTAGCCAGGACCAGAAAGTTTCCCAGCAATGATCAACTTACCAAAGTTTTCCTGGGCCCCAGCAGCAAGTTTTTGTTAATTAATAATATAATATATGATATCTTCATGGACCGAATTTTTTGCGGGCCCCTTCTTGGCCCGGGCCCCGGGGTAATTACCCCGCCTACCCCCCTTCACGACGCTACTGGCGCTTAGAATGTAGTTATGGCATTCCTTTATGGGGCGCCAAGTGTTACTTTATTATTTAGCGTAAATAGTGTCACTTTTTCCCTGATTTATTTGGTTATATCAAATAACCAAATTTACTGAGATAGTTTAAGTTGGTTATATCAAATAACCAATTCAATGCTATTTGGTTATATCAAATAACCAATGTTTATGACATGGTTTAATTTGGTTATTTCAAATAACCAAAATTGGAACAGCTTGGTTATTTCAAATAACCAATGTTTATGACATGGCTTAATTTGGTTATATCAAATAACCAAGTCCACGCGATTTGGTTATATCAAATAACCATGATTTAAGTTGGTTATATCAAATAACCAAAATAATTTCGTTACACTTGGCGCGCATTAGGTCCAAAGGTCATTCAGAGAACGCGATCACGCGACTCTCTTCTTTAGCGCACCTTTTCCAAGTCTCTCCATCATGGCGAACACACGGAGGCAACATGCGGCTAAAAGCTGACCTGCTCCAGACTAAAAATAGCAACACCGCTGAAGCGCAACCGGGCTCATGTTACACATGGTGCAATACGATATCTTCACGCCGACAGATTCAGGAACTATAGATCAAGTCTAAAAAGGTTGGTGTATTGCCAAAATAGCGTGTAACTAACGTTTCGAGCGAAAGCCTTCGCTCGAAACGTTAGACAACTTACACGCTATTTCGGCAGTACACCAACCTTTTTAGATATTTGATTTGTATTTCTACATTGCCTACGCAGCACAACACGTTTTATTACTCATTTGATTCAGTAACTGTCTCTTCTGTAGAACAAATGTGAATTGATTATTTGTAAGAGTTACTGTTATCAGAGTTACTGGTTGTCGTAAATTACGCGGCAGGAAAGTTGGTCATGTGAAATATAGTTTCCACTCACGTTGTTTCAACTTGGGTATTATAGATGTTTTTAAACGGTTTAGTTTTTAACTGCTGGTTTGGGATTTGTCTAGTATACGTACTGATGATTTTTACCGTGTTTAAATAAAGATTCTATCTATATCTATAAACCATATTTATCGGAATGACGGAATCTCGCAATAGAATGAAAACATGCTTCACATGATTCAGATTAGGGATCTCAAAATATTATTAAATATTATGCCCTTAGGGATTACAACTTGACAGATAGCGTGTATCATATTATCATAATCCTAACGACGTAATCGCGGTGTTGCTATTTTTAGTCTGGAGCAGGTCAGCTTTTAGCCGCATGTTGCCTCCGTGTGTTCGCCATGATGGAGAGACTTGGAAAAGGTGCGCTAAAGAAGAGAGTCGCGTGATCGCGTTCTCTGAATGACCTTTGGACCTCATGCGCGCCAAGTGTAACGAAATTATTTTGGTTATTTGATATAACCAACCTAAATCATGGTTATTTGATATAACCAAATCGCGTGGACTTGGTTATTTGATATAACCAAATTAAGCCATGTCATAAACATTGGTTATTTGAAATAACCAAGCTGTTCCAATTTTGGTTATTTGAAATAACCAAATTAAACCATGTCATAAACATTGGTTATTTGATATAACCAAATAGCATTGAATTGGTTATTTGATATAACCAACTTAAACTATCTCAGTAAATTTGGTTATTTGATATAACCAAATAAATCAGGGAAAAAGTGACACTATTTACGCTAAATAATAAAGTAACACTTGGCGCCCCATATTCCTTGCCCCCGGTAAACCGATAGGGGTATCTAGTACGTATTCCTTATAAGGAAGCGCAAATAGATGGCAGAGTGAATCCCTCGTACCAGCCTCCTAGTTAATTGGATTGTAACCGACCCCAAAACAACAAAGGTCCTAACCCTTTGGCAAATGTTTTCTTGAGAAATAAACCACCCCCAAAGCTATAGAATATATCAAAGGAAAGTTAAATTATCTATTTACAACATACGTACAGCTTATCCTGCTAGCGAACGTAGTTCTCTTTAAAAGCGCGGATAATCGAACATGCCAAAATATAATTTTCCTAATACGGATACCATCTTGTAAACAAAAACACGGCTGTCTTCGACGAACGTTTTCTTGAGAAATAATCAACTCCCAAAGCTACAATACATATTAAAACAAAGATAAATTATCTGTTTACAATATGCGTACAGCTTATCCTGCTAGCGAACGTAGTTTTCTTAAAAAGAGCGGATAATCGAACATATCGTAACGTGTTAATAATCCCACACCCTGCAGCGGGCTGGTACGAGTGCCATGTATTTCTTCGTTAATGCCTTCTATTTGCTCGTCAATGCCTTCTATTTGCTCGTCGGTCACTTCCTTATATGGAATACGTACTAGAAGTACATATGGGTAAACCCCACACCAGAAATATCGTCATGTCATAAGTCAGTTGAGTCAGTTCACGAAATGGAATTCTACAAAAAATACTTCTGGCATTACAACCATGATATATACAGAATCGTAACTAGCTCTCGGAAACTGCCTCCGTTGCTCAGTGGTCAGAGCACTGCTGCACTATAGCATCGCGAATTCAATTTCGAAGGCCTTGATGTACATGTTCCGGTTTGGTCTTAAAATGTATATATTCCAACACTCGAAATTTTCCTTCACCATAAATATCTAGTGAAATGCCAAATATTACTTGCCATGTTCATACAGCGTGATATTTACGATGTAGAGCAATCTGGTTGTCAGAAATGTTGAAAAATTGACATGTGGAATTCTATACAACCCTGTGGGAGTTAAACAACTGTGGCATAACGGAAGTAATAAGCCTACATGCATGTGCCTATACACGTGGCATTTACCTGCACGTGCAGGCATACACAATACATTTTGTATGTGACCAGGCGATTGGACTTATCATATTATAAGAGGTCTGGCTTTTGGTAATCTTTTGCAAATAACACTTAAATCAAAACAAGTCCAATTGCCTGGTTCATATATCCACTGCATGTGCATGCCACGTGTAGGCACATGCATACAGGCTTATTACTTCCGTCATGCCACAGTTGGAGTTAACTCTCACAGGGGTTGCATAGAATTCCAGCATCTGTTTATGCTTAATCATTTTGAGCACATGGCAATTTACATATTATCCAGTCTGTCCAGAAAAACGACATTCGTGCCAATAACAAGAACCGTCTTAATTCAGGTCTCCACTCTTGGCATCTCAGACTCTGTTGTGTACTTTTGCTTAACAAAACAGATTTGAAGATTTCTTAGTTGGTACATATTATATACTGTAGTTGTTACATTACATCGGTCAACTGGTATATATAACTACATCACAGTAATCTCCTTTCGCGTTATGTAGTTTCGTTTCAAATAATAACGAAGCGTTCAGCAAGCATATTCAGATACTGTATCTTGAAACACGTCGTCAAGCATTTCAGCGATTATTTACTCAGGATGTTACAGGAAGAATTCCATAATGACCAGTTCCTCGTGTATGTGCATGCATATGATTAACAGTTGGACTTGGATGAACAGCAGATATGGTCAGATCACAACAGAATGATTCTCAATGAATCAAAGACGAAAGTGATGCTTGTTACGGGCAAACGTCTTGTCAAAAAACTGGACATCAGCAGTTGCATGTTAAGATAAATACCGGCACTGATCTCGAGCAAGTAAATTCACACAGCTTGCTAGGAGTTAAGATTGACGACCGGTTGTCTTTTGACGACCATGTAGATTGTCTTTGTAAGAAACTCTCTCAGCGTATTGCTGTTTTGAGAAGGATCAAGCGTTTTCTCCCTTTTGATCAGCGGGTATTATATTATAACGCTATGATCAAGCAAACTATGATGTATGTTTCCTCTGTGTGGTCGTCATGTTCTATTGAGAACATGCACACAGTTATCCTACTCCAGAAACGAGCCGCCCGGATCATTCTTGATGCTGACACGCGAGCAAACAGTGTTGAACTTTTTAAAACGTTGGGCTGGCTTCCAGTTTTTTATGATGTGAAAGTGAACATGTTCACTTTGGTATACAAGCGACTAAATGCCGAATGTCCACCCTATATGAGGGAACTTCTAAGACTAAACTCAGATATACATAATAGAAATAGCCGGTACGGTTCTCTCAACTTAGTTTGCCCGCGTTTTAAACGAGAAACCGAAGGGGGCCGATCATTTTGTGTTAGATCGACCAGGTTGTAGAACTCGTCGGCCGAATTATCTGAAGAAATCAGCCAAAACGTACTTAGTTTTAGAAAGGCCTTAACTGATTTTTATGCCTCTAGTTTTAAAGATGTTGATCATTTTACTATTTCTTAATTTTAATTTTTAATTTATAGTTTTCCTTTTATATGTAGTTTTTGTTTTTGCTTAATTTATTCATATATGTATATAATAATTATGTAGTAGTAGTTCATTATTGTTGTAAATATGTCGAGGGCCGCTAGTTTATCAGTTTTTACTGTTATGTCGTCACCCTCTTTTAAATAAAGTTGATTGATTGATTCATTCATTCGTATGTCCTCATGTACAGATATACTTGCGTACACACGGAAAACGCTACATCACGGGCGGAGAGGGAGGGCGAGCACGCCATTTATCCCGGCCAGCGGCAAGGAATCGTCTTCTGGGTTGCTACTTCATGTTAGGATCACAAAATCGTTTTGGAAAAAATGTTGGTTAGGATTATAGTACTTGTGTTGGGGACAGGCTTACATGAAGTAACCAGCTTTAGCCATACATGATGTACGGACGATAAATTTGCGTATATCATACCGAGAAATCGTTTTCTTCGATATATAACTGTAAATAAATGCTCACTTTCTCAACATCAAGGCCCACTATTTCTACTTGCTATATATGTTTACTTTATCATAGAAATAAACTATTAATTAGTTTCTCATACGAGAATGTACAAGAACTGGAGTACTCCTTTGAAGCGCCTGTGAAACGAAAATTAACTTTGTCTTATTTTAATGAACTCCGAAAATGATTAGCGGGAATGGTAATTTAGAGCTCATCCATATTTCACGCCGTTCTTGAGATAATGCATGGTTTCATCTGGAGCGTTTTTTGTCAGCGCCCGCAACCAATCGTCTTCCGGACGATCCTTTTATTAGTATTAAAGTTAGTACTAGAAAACCATTAGGAGGGGGGGTTAGGGTTATGATCCAAGTTGTTTTGGGGTTAGCACGTTCCATGATGTATTTCCCCCAATTCGTCATACAGGCATTGCCGCCTCTTGCGTATACTAAAAAGGATCGTCCAGAAGACGATTGCTTGCGGGCGCTGACAAAAACGTTCCGGCCCGGGATGTCAGTTGTAAAACTCTTTTGTAATATGCAATCACTTGCATATAATAACCTATATGACGTAAAGAGAATTACACATCTTTAGAAAATTAATAACTTCTTATTAACCGAGAGCGCGGTCATTACGGGAAAATATCAGACCGAGGTCTTGACAGTACGGACCGAGCCCGTAGGGCGAGGTTCGTACATAAAAGACCGAGGTCTGATATTTTCCAGTAATGACCAAGCGGTCGAGGTTAATAAGAGGTTTATTATATGGCATGGCTTTTTTAAACAACATACTTTACATACGTTTTGAGTGACAGAATCGTCATTTTCAATCTTGTTCTTGTTCTTCTATTGCTTTCATGATAGTAATACTCTCATTTAGATTGTTCATCGTCCGACTCGTACATGATTTAGTGCTTAATTTACTAAATTCGTTCAATTTTTGCTGCTTTTCAAAGTTTCCTATCGTTGTTTCTTTCCTTTGTAAACAAAATGGCTGACAAAATCCGTAATCCGGACCGGTCCATTACGGGAAATAACGGACCGGCACGTGACGTGTCTCAGCCAATCAGAGCACGCAATTTCACCGGAAGTAGCTTGTGCCATATAATAAGTATATCTTATTTTAAATTATTTTAAAATAAGAAATTATTCTACGAAATCACTTGAAACCTTGATATCGAAATAATAATGCCAAATTAATTTACTATTTCTAATTTCTTGATTTCTTAAAAATGTGTAAAGCTCTTACGTCATACAGTAGGTTATTTCATTTGCATTTATAAAATAACATGTACACAACAAGCGCTCTGATTGGTCAATACCTGTGTTCGGATAAGAGTGTCCAAACTAGCGGGGAATTTTGAAGTCGATCTTGCTATGATCTTGTACACACAAAAATAAATTAATGCCGACCCATCATCGTTTTTAAACATTTATTAACATTCTATACATATGCAAAAATGAATAACTATAAATAAAATATAGCAATCTTCCCTGTTAATTTTCACAAGATTTTACAAAAATAAGCCGAAATTATAAGTATTTAAAGCGGACAAAGCAAACGCTAAAGCGAACGAGAATTCCCTTATACCGGTAATTTGTAAGGGCGACGTTTTAATACCTTATTGAAAGTTTCAATAAAACCCCAAAACACAACACTTTTATAGATATAGTTCACCAAGAGAACATGGAAAAGGTATAAAACGTTTATTTTACCTCTCGTCGGGCAAGATATTCACGAAGAAATTATTCATTTTTTTCTTATAGCCAACAAAAAATCACCGAACAACATTTCGACAGTGAGAGAAAACCACAACAAAGATTATGTGCTGTAGAATATGCAGGCTAGGCAAACTCACAACATCACTTTACATCTGCAGCAATCCAACATAAAGTTAAACTGCATATATTTTCGCGATTAAATCCATCTGGAAATATCTTTTTCATCTTTATAAGCATATTTTCCTGATGTTTTTACCACTTCAAACTTATTTTTGGCTGTTGCTGTCGTCAGCATCATAAATCATAATAGAAAACCATCCATGATTGGCCGATTAGCTTAGAAGAACATGAAAGACCTCTCCTGATTGGTAGTTGACGGTTTTGGGGAGAATTGTAATGTTGATCTAATTATATTTTAGTGATAATTTCTCTGTAGTTATTTTATAAAACAAATACCTAATGGTTTTCCGTGTTTGGATACTCTGATCCAAACACTTGGGATGTTGCTCGACTTTCGAAAAGCTAAAAACACTCGCCTTTAGCGACTCGTGTTTTTTTACGCTTTTCTCAAGTCTCGCAACATCCCGCGTGTTTGGATCAGAGTATCCAAACACGGAAAACCATTAGGTATTTCTTTAATCACATAAGTCTAAATATCTCAAGAACGAGTTGAGATAATAAAGAGAAAAAATTAAAACTAAATTACCATTCCTAATAATTTTAGGAGTTCATTTAAATAAGTCAAACTTAATTTTCGTTTCGTTGGCGCTTTGAAAAAGTAACTACATACGTTCATTGGGGTAATAATTTTGAAAACCAACGTGAAATTCTCTAAGCCGTAAAACAAGCCAGAAATTTATCGATGTATATATAAGTTCAAACCATTTACTTTATTATATATAAAGACACTCATATATATAAATTAATTTATTATTATTATATATTATTATACTCATTAAATGTGACTTGCAGCCAACCTCTTACCCAGGGAATTTTGCCTCCACGGTGGAAGGTCAGCGAATTAAAATGGACCTGGGATCGGCTGGTCACATGACACCCAGAAATACTGGGTGTTTAGATATGATAATTTTTGTGGTCTTTGTTCAATTGCCTTTGTGTTTGCTTTGTTGACATGAATAATTGAGAAATATTCAATGCTCTTCAGAGTTGTTCATGTCAGCATTCGTCGACATAAAAGCAGCTAACAAGCTTAATAATACCCACCATACATCCATGGTTATCACTTACAAAAGGTATGAAGAAGCATATATCCAATTTAGCGAAAGCTATATTACTTCTAATTTGCTGTAAAATTTGAAGACAGCATTCATATTTAGATGAATAAATTATGACAAGCCAATCGGATTATAGAATGGACCAGCCGATCCCAGGGATATTTTCGCCGACCTTCCACCGTGGAGGCAAAATGCCCTGGGAACGAGGATGACTTGCAGCTTCTTTAAATGTGACTTGCAAAATTGTTTGCTACTCAAGGAGTAACTTAAACTCAGAAAAATGTTTTTGAGCCCCAGACGCGAATCGAGCCAGCAACCTTCATGATCTCCGGTTAGACTTATCCAGTTAGAGCCGACCATTGAGCTACCAGAACACAGATGGCAGAGCTAAGGATACGTTATGTACTAGTTTGTTCGTGCGACATACGCACTGATAGATCACTAGTCTCTACTATATCTTTAACCGGAGATCAGGAAGTTGCGGGATCGATTCCCGTCGGCTCAGAAACGTTTTTCTGTGTTTGGATTAAAGCTTGAGTAGCAAACAATTTACAATAAAAATTTCGTTAAAGTGCCCCTAACCTCAAATTTTTTTATTGTCTTATTTGGAAGAACTTTTAAAATGATAAAGTAACTTCTTTTGAAGATTTTCACTTCTTCGCTTTCTTTGTGAGATATATCAGTTTGTTTGATATGCAAATATCTGGAATTTCGTCACACATGCATAATGAGTTATCAGAGAATGTTATATATCTTTGCGTTCATGAAATAAAAACACTAAAGTGTGAATAACACGTGTGTGCGTTTCTCCCACAACACCAAACTTCTTGATTTTAAAGGATTTCGTTCGAGAATGAAAGAGATATACACATTTCTCCAATAAGTCATTATGAATGTGTGACGAAATTCCAGACATTTGCATATCAATTAAACAAACTGGTATATCTAAAAAAGCGGTGGGTGTAAAACATGGCATAGGAAATGGCATGGCATATGGCATGGCATATGGCATGGCATGATTTATTTTTTTGATTTAATTAATTGACTCCCATCAAGTAGGGATGGGCCGATACCAAATATTCGATACCATCGATACCAAGGTCTGCAAGAAAAGTATCGATACTGGCGAGAAATATCGATTGTTTCGATAGCGCTGAGCCTGCGGTCTTTTGCCTTTTGGTCAGCGGACTCAGCACAAACTAACAAGTGTTAACCAGGAGTGTTAACGTTAACCTTTCATGTTACTCCATCAAATAACCGCTAACCCCAAAACAACTTAGATCCTAACCCCCCACCTAATGAGTTTTCTAACCCTAACCACCTCGAAAGTTCGCCATTCTGCCAATCAAAACTTTCGTTACCAGTCCATTCAACCGCCAAATTTTATTTCACGTCTCTGCAATTTCTAGTACTAGCCTATTTTGTGATTCTTGATGGTAGTGATGGGCGATACCAGCTTTTTTAATTCGATACGATACTGGTTCGATATTGTCTTTATATAACTTTCTATTAATAAACAAAGTATCATAGGTCAGTAGGTCAAATGCAGGAAATGAATATCTAATTAAGGAGATCAAAATTGCAAATGAATCGTCATTACCTTCGTTCATGTTTTAATAAACCAGTAAAACCAATGTAAATACGCGCGCCTTGTTAGGGATAACCTTTCATGTTACTCCATCACCAATATAAACATCACCGGATAACATCAAGGGAATCGAGGTGGGAGGGTTAGGAAGACACTTAAGGCGGGGGGTTAGGGTTAGAAAACTCATTAGGTGGGGGGTTAGGGTTAGGATCTAAGTTGTTTTGGGGTTAGCGGTTATTTGATGGAGTAACATGAAAGGTTAACTGGTTAACACTCCTGGTTAACACTTGTTAGTTTGTGCTGAGTCCGCTGACCAAAAGGCAAAAGATCGCAGGCTCAGCGCTATCGAAACAATCGATATTTCTCGCCAGTATCGATACTTTTCTTGCAGACCTTGGTATCGATGGTATCGAATATTTGGTATCGGCCCATCGCTACTTGATGGGAGTCAATTAATTAAATCAAAAAAAATATCATGCCATGCCATTATGCCATGCCATATGCCATGCCATATGCCATGCCATTTCCTATGCCATGTTTTACACCCACCGCTAAAAAAGAAAGCAAAGAAACGAAAATCTTCAAAAGAAGTTACTTTATCATTTTAAAAGTTCTTCCAAACAAGACAATAAAATTTTTTGAAGTTATGGGCACTTTAAAAGTGGATTTATTTTGTTTTTCTTTATGAATTATTAATGTGAACTTTTATTTCTTTATAGTGATGTCGCAGCAGTCAACAATTGTCGTTGTATAATTAAAAACACCAAGTTATACTTCAATATAATTTGCTTGCGTCGTTTAGATTGTACAGATAAACGTATGTATATCAGACAATTTCTGTAATTGTATTTACGTCGCTTGGAAAGAAGTTAATTATGCAATTAAATTCGTTTGAATTAAATTCGTCAGTTATACGTCGCGAATTAGCGCCGGCCTGAGCGAATGAAATAAAACTTGCACGGTCTATTGTGCCGTGAATGACAGTAGCCGAACCATGCGTGCTTCTTTGTTGATTAGAGTTTCCACGAATTTCGAATTAACATAGACAAAACAGCCCGTTTGTGTTTGGGGAGTCGAAGGATTTTCGTCTGAAAATTATGGACAACTCTATATAAGTTTTTATGATTTTTCTTTCAATTGCCGAAAACGGCCGAAACATTTCGTGGAAAAAGTACACGAATTTCCAGAAAAACATTTGGGATGCAATTGCGAACTGACCCATGCCTCGTATTTTATTGCAGTTCCGTTGTTGCGGGATGGTATGATCGGTAAAACACTCTTAGGGTTTGGAAACAGACTGTACCATGCATACAAAGCAGTTGGTAATCAGACATGCATTGTCCGTGGAAGTTCTTATAAGCTTGGATATTGTATCAAATCTGTCAGGTGTTTCCGGCAAGGTAAGAGAAACACAACAAGAACAAAAAATATTATAATAACACACCAACTCCATCACCACCAACAATCAACATATACTGTTGATATTAATGCAAATGTTGCCATTTTTTTTTTTTAGTTTGGTTCATCCAAAATGGCCCTGTTTCCAACTTCTACTACGCAATGAATTACTCATTATATAGAAGTTATAAACCTGTCTGTTAATAATAAAATAAGATACAGCTTCATGGTGTTTCTTACACCAACGGAAAATTTTAATATTGTTGTTATAAAATATATATATACAGTATATTAAAAGGCATATATGCAAAATAAAGACGTTGAAAACGTACACAACATTGAATTTTTCTTTTAATATATTAATTTTAACTGAGTATTGATGGTTTGCATTTTAAAAAATACGCGCTATCGTAGATATCGTCTAAAAATAAAAGCTACAAAATCCAAGCCCTTACAAAAAGTTTCAAAAGTTATTCCTGAATTGGAATAACCATAGATAATGGAAGGGAAATAGTTAGAAAACTTAACGAAACCTGAAACAAATTTTGCACAACTTGCTTTGGTAATAGACGATTTCGAGATTATTGCCGCCAGGCTTATTGTATCAGGGTAAAAGACACAGAAACTATCCAAATCAAATGTAAAAAAAGTTTAAATAGAACGAAAATATTGCAATTTTCCGTCTTTTAGACTGTTATTACACTCTGTTAAACCGTGCTCGTCCCAATCTCTTTGCCCACATTTCAACATGGCGGCAATAACCTTGAAATCGTCTATTGTATGATTATAAACAGCAACCTCGTACCCAGGGTCTTCTCAGTGCCCGGGGCTGGATGGGAAGGGAGTGGAGCGAGCGAAGAGAAGACCCTGGTAAAGGCTTGTCACGTAACTCCAAGGATATTGGATTATTTTGTAACCTGGCTTATTCTCGCTTATATCATCCGGGGGGCCGGATCGCTGTGAAAACATACCACAAACTTTACAGAATATATGGTTAATTTATAAAGATTACAAATTATTGGAAAAACAGTAGCGACTGCAGACAGAAGTTGAAAGATGGTGGATTACTTCGAAAAATACGTTGATTTACTGGACAAAGAAATAAAAAACTTTGTCTTGTGTGATTATCGAGTTATAATGGCACTCGAGAAGCTAGCAAACCACTCTGCTATCGCCTCGTGTTTTACACACATCTCTCGTGCCATTATATAACGATCAGCCGAGTACTAATTTATTCACCTAAATCTGAATGCTGTCTTCAAATTTTACAGCAAATTTGAAGTGATAGCTTTCGCTAAATTTGATATATGCTTCTTCATAACTTTTGTAAGAGATATCAATGCGGGATGCATGGTGGATTATTAAGCTTGTTAGCTAATTTTATGCCGACGAATACTGACACGAATAACTCTGAAGAGCATTGAATATTTCTCAATTATTCAGGTCAACAAAGTAGACAAAAGCAATGGAACAAAGACCACCAACATCATATCTAAACACCCAGAAATTCTGGATGTCATGTGACCAGCCGTGGAGGCAAAATGCCCTGGGAACGAGGTTGGGGGATCATCAAATATGTTTACAGATATATAGAGGGGGTCACCAAACAATTATAGGTTTAAGAGTGGGTCTATCTAGTTTATGTTTATATTGTTGGTTAATGTAAACGCGTCAATGAAATTGACATTTTATGTTCACATAATTACAGTAATACCACATACTGCTGATAATGTCCATGTGCATGATGTAGTGAGCCATTATATAACTGTTTCATATAGAATATTACTTAAAAAACTTGGGATTTTGTTTTGTTGCTTCAACTTAATTATCTATTTACCAATTATATAGTCAGGATGTTTTTGTTCTTCAGTGCACATAAAATCTGAGCTTTTTAACTCTTTCCCTACGGGTGCAGTTAAAATGGGTCGTTGATGACCCGCAAAGTCGTCAATCGAAAAACACGGCACACGGTAACGCAAGATTAAAAATTGAAATTCGACAAGCGCCAGGAACATGAAATCCACGCACACGCCAAGTTTGATTTGATTTCATAAACAACTCTGCGATTGGTGGCATTTTGAGTTTTCAAGATGCTATGCGGGCGTGCAAGATGGCCTTTTCTGGAAAAATGTAAATTTTTCAACCTGATTTATGATAATTAATGCTAATTTATATTAACATAATGTGTTTTGTTCGGGAAATTTAAAAGCACAAGTAAAAGCCGGTTTATTGGGCTTCCAGAAAATGTATAGCTTTCGCAACAGTTATGGTTATTTCAAGAGATATCAATAGAACAACGTGGTCGTTCAATTTTTGATGTTTTTCAGCCGTAGGGAAAGAGTTAATAGAGGTGTTCAGTTGATTGACATTTTGTTATTATATACTGAATTCATAAATTTTCCCACTAAATTGCAGTATACTATACTAAAAGTCAATATTTCTCAAAATTGTTATTTCCTATTGAAGCCTTTGAACTTTAATACTCTTCAGTTTTAGTTTATTAGCATGAGGGTTTGTTCTGATCACGGGCCACGGCCACATAGAAACGATGATAAATATATGTTACATCGGGAGGAAGGGGGCTGTATTTTTGCAAGGGGGTCATGCGATTTTCATTTTGTATTCGGGGGGATTTTCATTTTGTATTCGGGGGGGGGGGGGGGGGGGTTCACAACATTTTGTTTAAGCTAAGGATAAATCTTGCCAGCCCCCTCCCGTGCATAAATAATGATTGGTCCCTAATAGCTCAAAAAGGGGAAAACAAACCAAATTTTACTAACAAATTATTGCAAATGAGCTATTTTATTTTGTTATGGCCGCAATAATTATGGGTAAATGTAGACAAATGTAGACGTCATCTGTCCACTGTGTCTTAAATACTATTGAATCTCTGACGAAAAAGCGAAAATGGCTACAATAATAATGATTTCATTATATAAAACATTTATTTAAAAAAGACATCGGCTGGCCTAGATTGTTGTATTTCTACAAGTAGCTACAAATACAGCTGCAAGACTTGTAACAGGGGTTAAAAAATCGGAGCATATCTCCCCTGTGCTTCGTGATCTTCACTGGTTGCCGGTGAGATCAAGGATTGTATTTAAGATACTAATAATTACTTTCAAGGCTTTGCATGGCCAGGCGCCTGTTTATATTTACTGATTTGCTAAATAAATATAAACCTACTCGTGCTTTGAGATCATCAGACCGTAATCTGCTACTTGAGTCAAAATCCAAAACGCTGACCCATGGAGACAGAGCGTTCTCGGTTTCGGCACCAAAACTGTGGAATTCATTACCTCAGGAAATTAGAAGCTTTGATATGTTGGATAATTTTAAGTCAGCAATTAAGACTTTTTTAAAATTAATAGTTTTTTTTGTTCATAGTGGTAATATATGTAGTAGGCTTTATCTTATAATGAAACTGTATAAGTTTTATAAGTAAATTTAAGAATATATTGTTGTAAGAGCATTGAGATTATTGTATAATGCTCCCAATACGTCTATTATTATTATTATTATTAAATACTAAATGCATGGAAATCGTTTACATGGATGATTACATCCGCAATAATTATGGATAAATGCGGACAAACATGGGTACTGACGTCATCTGTTCACTGTGTCTTTATACTTACTCATGCTATTGAATCTCTGTCGAAAAGCGAAAATGACAACAATAATAATGATTTCATTATATAAAACGTTTATTAAAAAAAGATAAAATCTCATCACTTCATCGGCTGGCCAAGATTGTTGTATTTCTACAAGTAGCTACAAATACTAAATACATGGAAATCGTTTACATGTATGATTACAAAGATGTGAAATGACGTACAGCAGGAAGTTTACTTTTGAAGGTCTATTTTCCAGCTTTATGGCAATGTCCCGGAGTGGTGAGAAAGTAAATATAAAAGGAACCATCATATATGTATAATCCTCTGGTACTACTTTTGAAATTTATTTTTTGCTTGAATTTCTTGTCAAACTTGACTGAAATAAGGGAAAGAAAAATATTTTCGTGTTTATATTAATTTAAATAATCAAATTCACTTTAAACCAAATTAACTGTATCACGTTAAACCAAATTAACAGGATCACGTTAAACCAAACAACCAAACAACCAAACAACCGAACAACCGAACAACCAAACAACCGAACAACCGAACAACCGAACAAACCGAACAACCAAACAATCAAACAACCAACGAACAACCGAACAACCGAACAACCGAACAACCGAACAACCGAACAACCGAACAACCGAACAACCGAACAACCGAACAACCGAACAACCGAACAACCGAACAACCGAACAACCGAACAACCGAACAACCGAACAACCAAACAACCAAATAAACAAGCAACCAAACAAACAAACAAACAAGCAAACAGCAAGCAAGCAATAAAACAACAAAACAACCAGCCAACCACCAACTAACCAACCAGCCAACCAAACAAACAAACAAACAAACAAACAAACAAACAAACAAACAAACAAACAAACAAACAAACAAACAAACAAACAAATAAACAAACAAACAAAACAATCAAACGAACAAGCATGTAAGCAAACAAGAAAGAAAGCAAATGAACATCCAAACAACCAACCAACCAACAAAATAAACGAACAAACGAACAAACGAACAAACGAACAAACGAACAAACGAACAAACGAACAAACGAACAAACGAACAAACGAACAAACGAACAAACGAACAAACGAACAAACGAACAAACGAACAAACGAACAAACGAACAAACGAACAAACGAACGAATAAATGAACAAACGAACAAACGAACGAACAAACAAACGAAAAAACAATCAAACGAACAAACGAACAAACAAACAAACGAAAAAACAATCAAACGAACAAACGAACGAACAAACAAACAAACGAGCAAATGAACGAACAAACAAACAAACAAACGAGCAAATGAACGATCAAACAAACAAACAGACGAACAAACGAACAAATGAACAAACAAACAAACGAACAAACGAACGAACAAACCTGCAGCAAACCAACAAACCAAGAAACCAACAAAGTAAGGAACGAACGAACGAACAAGCAAACGAACAAGCAAACAAACGAACGAACGAACGAACGAACGAACGAACGAACGAACGAACGAACGAACGAACGAACGAACGAACGAACGAACGAACGAACGAACGAACGAACGAACGAACGAACAAATGAACGAACAAACAAACAAAAAATACGAACAAACGAACAAACGAAGAAACGAACAACGAAACAACGAACAAACAAACAACGAACAAACGAATGAATAAACAAACGAACGAACAAACAAACGAACAAACGAACAAACGAACAAACGAACAAACGAACAAACAAACGAACGAACAAACAAATGAATGAACAAACGAACAAACAATTAAAAAATAACAAACGAACAAGCAAAAACGAACAAACGAAAAACAAACAAACAAACGAACAAACAAACAAACAAACGAAAACGAACAAACAAACAAACAAACGAATAAACAAATAAATAAACGAACAAACGAACAGACACACATATAAATAAACAAACAAATAAACAAACGAACAAACAAAAAATAAATAAACAAACAAATAGGTGAATAAATACTCGAAATAGTTTTGTTTAAAAGATCTACATTTACTTACTGCCATTATCACACGAAACTTTTGCCATGCACAGGTCTACATCTTTGTTATATTTAAAATTGATATACCCGCAACAGTTAGGACTAGATAATAAAATATTTAAATTATTTATGTGGTTTTCTTACAAAAATTATTAACATGCAAGCCAATGGACATTGTATTTAGCAGGTTTGATGCGAAGATGCAAATTATTGTTTGCTACATTTTAAATTACTTTATGAAACGTCTCTAAATAAGTCCCGTTTGAAACGTCGGACTTTTCATGTGCCAATTACTCAATGTAATTAGCAAAACTCTCTGTCCAAAACTCTCTGTTCAAGCTAGATTCGGCACATATAACAAGCTCGACATTTGAAACGGACCTTAAACAGAAAATTGGACATATATTTTAGTACGATGATGTCATCTCGTGGGAGGGAGGGATCATCAAAACAACGTCAAATTGAAATTAAACATATTCCTTGTGTAGAATACCTTTAATTTGACGTTATTTTGTGATTCATCTCTGCCACGGGATGGCATCATCGTATTTAAAGTGCCTATCTCACGTTTGGTGTTTTTACATATCCATAATATTTCGGTCTTCCTGAGCAAAAATCATAATATAATATTGTCAGCCGAAAATTTCATCTTCATGAACTTTTTTGCTGTCAAAGTTACAAGTGGCATTCCAAACCATTACTTGCACAAAATTGCCTCTTGTGACATCACATCCGATTGTTTTAACAGCAAAAAAGTCCATGAAGATGAAAGCTGACAAGATATTATTATGATTTCGCCAGAAGACCCAAATATTACGAATGTGTAAAATCCCCAAACGTGAGATAGGAACTTTACGCCTTCTTTACACGAACGACATAAGCATAACCACAAGATCAATACGAAAACAAAGCATGACTTCTCCTCTGCGATAACAACACTAATTTGTTTGTTTCGTCTTTTGTTCTTCTCTTGGCTTATGCTTGCAGGACTATGATCTTATACAGGGTGTATAAAAAAAAGCGCAACCTCGGAATTTCCCAAGAAATCCACTTTGTTTTTATTAGCACAAAAGATTTTAGGCCTCTGGGAATTTAACTGTTGTTGATACTTGTAAAATAAACAACTTTCCATCAAATAAATGCATACATTTCGATTCAATTCTGCTTTACGTGCTCGAGTTTGTAGTAATTAGACAGTTATGCCCCTGGAATACGATTACAAGCTATTTTAAATTCCCAGGGGCGAAAATCTTTTGTGTTTAAGAACACAGTGGATTTCTTGGGAAATTCCGAGGTTGCGCTTTTTTTTATACACCCTGTATATGCTTATGACGATCCTTATGTCGCATGCTTGACTTCATTCCTTTGTTTTGACTTTTGTTTTGTCCTTATGCTTATGACGATCCTTATGTCAGAGGCTTGACTTCATTCCTTTGTTTTGCCTTTTGTTTTGTCCTTATGCTTATGACGATCCTTATGTCGTAGGCTTGACTTCATTCCTTTGTTTTGCCTTTTGTTTTGTCCTTATGCTAAAGCCTAGTTTACACTTGTCGTAAGAATCGTAACGCAGCGACATACGCAAGCGCAGTAAGCACTTAATGGTAGATGAACTTCTTTGAATTGAGGAAGAACAAAGAGTTCAATTGACCATGGAGTGCTTGCTGCGCTTGCGTATGTTGCTGCGTTATGATTCTTACGACAAGTGTAAACTAGGCTTTATGACGATCCTTATGTCGCATGTTTGACTTCATTCCTTTGTTTTTCCTTTTGTTTTGTCCTTATGCTTATGACGATCCTTATGTCGCAAGCTTGACTTCATTCCTTTGTTTTGCCTTTTGTTTTGTCCTTATGCTTATGACGATCCTTATGTCGCATGCTTGACTTCATTCCTTTGTTTTGCCTTTTGTTTTGTCCTTATGCTTATGACGATCCTTATGTCGCATGCTTGACTTCATTCCTTTGTTTTGACTTTTGTTTTGTCCTTATGCTTATGACGATCCTTATGTCGCATGCTTGACTTCATTCCTTTGTTTTGCCTTTTGTTTTGTCCTTATGCTTATGACGATCCTTATGTCGCATGCTTGACTTCATTCCTTTGTTTTGCCTTTTGTTTTGTCCTTATGTTTATGACGATCCCTATGTCGCATGCTTGACTTCATTCCTTTGTTTTGCCTTTTGTTTTGTCCTTATGCTTATGACGATCCTTATGTCGCATGCTTGACTTCATTCCTTTGTTTTGACTTTTGTTTTGTCCTTATGCTTATGACGATCCTTATGTCGCATGCTTGACTTCATTCCTTTGTTTTGCCTTTTGTTTTGTCCTTATGCTTATGACGATCCTTATGTCGCATGCTTGACTTCATTCCCTTTGTTTTGCCTTTTGTTTTGTCCTTATGCTTATGACGATCCTTATGTCGTAGGCTTGACTTCATTCCTTTGTTTTGCTTTTTGTTTTTTCCTTATGCTTATGACGATCCGTATGTCGCATGTTTGACTTCATTCCTTTGTTTTGCCTTTTGTTTTGTCCTTATGCTTATGACGATCCTTATGTCGCATGCTTGACTTCATTCCTTTGTTTTGCCTTTTGTTTTGTCCTTATGCTTATGACGATCCTTATGTCGCATGTTTGACTTCATTCCTTTGTTTTGCCTTTTGTTTTGTCCTTATGCTTATGACGATCCTTATGTCGCATGTTTGACTTCATTCCTTTGTTTTGCCTTTTGTTTTTTCCTTATGCTTATGACGATCCTTATGTCGCATGTTTAACTTCATTCCTTTGTTTTGCCTTTTGTTTTGTCCTTATGCTTATGACGATCCTTATGTCGCATGTTTGACTTCATTCCTTTGTTTTGCCTTTTGTTTTTTCCTTATGCTTATGACGATCCTTATGTCGCATGTTTGACTTCATTCCTTTGTTTTGCCTTTTGTTTTGTCCTTATGCTTATGACGATCCTTATGTCGCATGTTTGACTTCATTCCTTTGTTTTGCCTTTTGTTTTGTCCTTATGCTTATGACGATCCTTATGTCAGAGGCTTGACTTCATTCCTTTGTTTTGCCTTTTGTTTTGTCCTTATGATTATGAAGATCCTTATGTCGTAGGCTTGACTTCATTCCTTTGTTTTGCTTTTTGTTTTGTCCTTATGCTTATGACGATCCTTATGTCGCATGTTTGACTACATTCCTTTGTTTTGCCTTTTGTTTTGTCCTTATGCTTATGACGATCCCTATGTCGCATGTTTGACTTCATTCCTTTGTTTTGCCTTTTGTTTTTTCCTTATGCTTATGACGATCCTTATGTCGCATGTTTGACTTCATTCCTTTGTTTTGCCTTTTGTTTTGTCCTTATGCTTATGACGATCCTTATGTCGCATGTTTGACTTCATTCCTTTGTTTTGCCTTTTGTTTTGTCCTTATGCTTATGACGATCCTTATGTCAGAGGCTTGACTTCATTCCTTTGTTTTGCCTTTTGTTTTGTCCTTATGATTATGAAGATCCTTATGTCGTAGGCTTGACTTCATTCCTTTGTTTTGCTTTTTGTTTTGTCCTTATGCTTATGACGATCCTTATGTCGCATGTTTGACTACATTCCTTTGTTTTGCCTATTGTTTTGTCCTTATGCTTATGACGATCCTTATGTCGCATGCTTGACTTCATTCCTTTGTTTTGCTTTTTGTTTTGTCCTTATGCTTATGACGATCCTTATGTCGCATGTTTGACTACATTCCTTTGTTTTGCCTTTTGTTTTGTCCTTATTCTT
Organism: Chrysogorgia sp. JL179-B06; assembly: GCA_035772405.1. Classification (NCBI taxonomy): domain Eukaryota; kingdom Metazoa; phylum Cnidaria; class Anthozoa; order Scleralcyonacea; family Chrysogorgiidae; genus Chrysogorgia; species Chrysogorgia sp. JL179-B06. Next base: position 906,895 of record JAYKKM010000294.1, read on the forward strand.
ACGACGATCCTTATGTCGCATGTTTGACTTCATTCCTTTGTTTTGCCTTTTGTTTTGTCATTATGCTTATGCTCACGTTTGAACCAGGCTTTTGTTTTAGTATAAGACGTTGCACCTGAAGAGCTGTCTGCAGAAATACATATAGTTCTTCATTCTAGTATTTATTTACTAAGCTCCATCTCTTTTATTACTCTTCCTCTGATAAGTTTCTAACAATTATTTTCAGAACTCTCCATACGTTTTCACACGCTATATTTAAGTTTATTGTCACCTGCAGATATTTTTGGCCATAATTGTAGCTGAAACGGCATAACATGATTTGTGATCATATTTGTACCGTTCTATAACGATATATAAAAAGATAAAATTGTTGCCATTGTCCTTGAAGAACTCGTAAAATGATAGAGTAACACCTTTTCCAACTTTTCGGTATTTTACTTCAATTTTGAAATATTTCAGTTTGTTTGATATGTAAATGAGATCGTCTCTGACATCAGGTGCAGGGTAGAGAATTTTCTCACATTAAAAATGTCTTATATCTCAGTGATTGCTAAGTTTATAACGTTCATTAGTATAAATTGACAAGTTTATATCACAAATCCTAAATTTTCATTGGCTATCGCAGGAGTTACTATTCGCTGATATAAACCTCTGGGGTAAAAGTCGCCTGATTTCGAAAGAATATTTACTTTTTTCCATGAAAAATGCGAAATAAAAGTTATTTCTTGGGTTAGAAAGTTGTAAATTTATACTAAAACAATTAGACAACTCGCCCTTGTTTTCTATGAGCGATAGTCAACTCGGCTCCGCCTCGTTGACTATCTGCTCATAGAAAACGCGGGCTCGTTGTCTAATTGTTAATTATCATGAGGAGTTATTACCCGCACATTTTCAAGTAAATTTGTGTACAAACTTGAAGATGCAACTAATATTTTAATGAGTGACAATTTTCTACACTGCACCTGACCTGACGTCATTTACATATCAAACAAACTGAAATATTTCAAAAACGAAGTAAAATACGGAAAAGTTGTAAAAGGTGTTACTCTATCATTTTACGAGCTCTTTCATATTAGACAAACATAATTTTTGTTGCCAATGTCCTTTAATGAAGTTTTTTGCTGTCTGTCTGAACGGTTTCTTGTCCGATTTCGTGCATGGACTCAAGCATTTCATTAAGTAACGATGAGCATAGCCTCAGTTGCGCATTTTTATACATGTATGTCTAGTAAGTAAAAATTACATTGTGATTATAGATAATCATGACACGATCCCTAGCGCTTTACCCTCGTTTTTCCTTCTCTGGTGCACCATCGAGCTCATATCCGTTGTCTTCCTGCTGCCAATAATCAGCAAGCTCAAATTCAATTGGTGCACTTGAAATAGCCATTATAAGGGAAAAGACCAACAGAGCTTCCTTGAATATTCTAAAATATTAGATAAATAAGATATACGATGATTAGAGTTTGTTTTGCGAATGAAAAGACTGATATACTGCAGAAAAGATATGGCCAAGTCTCACATTCCAAGCAAGAGCAAAGGCCACGCCTTTCGTCAGAGAGTTAAAGTGCCTATGAAATGAAAATTAAGTTTGTCTTATTTAAATGAACTACGAATATGATGAGGAATGGTAATTTAGAGTTCTTTCCTATCTCTCGTCGTTCTTGAGATATTTAGACATTTGTGATAACCTATGACATCAAGATGTTTCTACATTTTAAGAAAATCAAGTATATCTTACAACCTCGTTCCCAGGGCATTTTGCCTCCACGGTGGAAGGTCGGCGAAAATGGCCCTGCGATCGGCTGGTCACATGACACCCAGAATTTCTGGATGTTTAGATATGATAATTTTTGTGGTCTTTGTTCCATTTCCTTTGTCTACCTTGTTGACCCGAATAATTGAGAAATATTCAATGCTCTTCTGTTCATGTCAGCATTCGTCGACATAAAAGCAGCTAACAAGCTTAATAATCACCATACATCCAAGATCTGAAGCATATTTCCAATTTAGCGAAAGCTGTCACTTCTAATTTGCTGTAAAATTTGAAGACAGCATTCAGATTTGGATGAATAAATTATACTCGGCTGAATGAATTGAATTTTATGACGATCCCAGGGCCATTTTCGCCCACCAGCAGTACTAATATGAATCTTCTCCCGACCTTCGGCCGTTGAGGCAAAATGCCCTGGGTACGAGGTTGGTATATCTTATTCTACGAAATCACTTGAAACTTTGCACAGTACGACACTTGGTGATACCTTACAACATTACATCGGAATAGCGATGTAAAATTAATTTACTATTTCGATCTAATTTCATGTGATTTTCTAAAAATGTAGACTCTTGACGTCATAGGTTATTTCATTTGCATATCATAAAAGTCTAAATATCTCCAGAACGACGTGAAATATGAAAGCGCTCTAAATTACAATTCCTCATCAACTTAGGACTTCATTTAAAAAAGACAAACTTAATATTCATGTCATAGGCACTTTAAGGTGAAGGCTAAAGGGATGACTCAAAAGGACCTCACATTTTCTCGAACTTCTAACCCTAATCTCGATCCTAATCCCAACCCTAACCTTGATACTAACCTTAAACCTAACCCTAATCATAGCTAATCCTGACCTAACGAAAAATAAAGACCAGACAAAAACAAAAAGGTCCTTTGAGTCATCGGCTAATTTTAGCTATCCCAGAGTTAAACATTTCACCGATGTAATGGGCGTGATGCGCGCACTAGTTAATAGAAACCCCGGCCCTCAAACCGCCGGTAAAATGCATGCGGGGATTTAACAATATTTTTCAGGTTTTAATAACCGTCGACCTCACGCGTACCGGGATTTTAACGATGGCAAAAAATGGGATGGAGGCATGAGTATGTATTCCTTATAAGGAAGCGCAAATAGAAGGCATTGACGAGCAATTAATAGAGTGAATTAACGCGCAAATAGCTGACACGTTGCACCCTCGTAGCAGCCTCCTAGTATTGGATTGTATATGATCCCAAAACAACAAAGGTCCTAATCCTAACCCCCCGCCTAACGAGTAACCCTAACCCCACGGTATAGTGTTTTCAGAAACATTGGACCTTGTATGAACTAGAAAAATGTACTATACGATACTTCTACATTCAACGATTTGTGGTTTGATTCAGAGATAAAATTCAAACTTCAATGCTATATAACATGATCGTCTTTAGTTTTTGCGTCTACGTTGCTTGGCAACTTAAGTGCTATATCACATGGCTCCTGTGAGAACAAAACTGTCACAAGTTCTGCACTCACAAATCTTCACAAGAGTAAACACTCTTGAAACAGAAAAATATATGAAAAAATATGTAGACTATATAGTTTTATATTTCGAAGTGGCTATTCGTACTGGAGTTGTGCGTGGACTTCCATTTGCTGATTGTACTGGAGTCAAAAGATTTTCTAGACTCATATTTACGCCTGAAAAATAACACGCGGCAACCAGCACGTGGGATACACTCGTGGCATAAACGACGAACTTCTCACTTATCTCAACACACAGTCTAAGGAAAATGTATAGAAATCCGAGAAAAACTCTTCGAGTTCCAATGAGTAATTTTATGAATATTTTTTTGCTTTTTGCATGCAGTCATTAATCAATGAAAATCTTTACAATATTACCATTTCCACTCAGCGTTGTTTCCAGGCGTATTTGTTTTCCAGGCGTAAATATGAAAGACATTAATTTGTCGATAAATTAATAACTGCAGTAAGTAGAGAGTAGAAATTCGTTTTACGAACGATAAAAACGCTTGTCGGAATCGCTAATAGCACTTTAACAAAGGTAAAGTTAATGAAAAACATTTGAAACAAGCACTTATTAGAAAATTGGGGAAAATCTATTGACTCCAGCACAATTAGCAAATGGAAGTCCCCGTACAACTCCAGTATACGACTGTATACGAGTGGCCACTTCGTTTATATTTAGATGAAACCTCCAAATATAAATGAGTTAAAAATCTGCAGCCTCATGGCTTTCAATATGCATGCCTTTACGTCAATGTTATGTCAATGTTTCAATGAATCGTATAAAAGCTTCATACGAGACGAGCGAAAAACGAATAAATTCACGGACTTCACGTGATGCTGAATTTGATTGTGTAGATTTTAAACATGACGTTGGTATAAGATAACTGGTCACCTTACCTTAGAATTCTCGAGAAATCAAAGCAAACACTGAATTACGTAAATCTCATGAGACACGAAGAAGACAAGAACGTGCACACTGCATCACTTGTAAGTTACTTCCTAGCGAACGCCGCTTGGAATGTTTGGATGTTGTGACGTCACAAAATTTGGTTCCCAACCACAGTCCGCCATATTTTAACTAACGCCGATGTTCGTGCTGATCAAATTAAACGAAGCCATTGTTTTCGTCAAAAAGCTAAAGAGCGAGGCGAACTACAACAAAATATTTTTTAATGGTATTATTTATGCAAGTAAAGGTTATTTCCCACAGATAATATGATACTTAAGAATAATGAATCCCATGTTTTAATATATTTATTATTGCAGTTAAAGACATATAACTACACATTGTTTACCAGAATTTTGTCCGAATTGTCAATATTGGCATTGTTACAATGAGAGGTACCCTCTTTGGTTTTTACAAAATTATTGTGCACACCAATTCGAGCTCTGTACTCGAGACTCCCATTTGAAAGATAGTTTTGTCAGCCTCAATGGGCGAGTTGTTGACTTTTTTTACTATTAACTGATAGAAATAATTTCAGTTATAATTTCAGTTTCATAATTTCTTGTGACAGAAATAATTTCAGTTGATAAGTTTATTTTACAATATAGTGACTCCTTGAATACGCATTCATGATAAAGTAGCCATTGTGCCACTGCTATATTTACAATAAAAGCAAGCCGTTGTGCCACTATTATACTCTCAATAAAAGCAAGCCACTGCTATATTTCACAATAAAAGCAAGCCGTTGTACCACTGCTACTCAAAATAAAAGCAAGCCACTGTTATTTAACTATAATTATAACAAAATTATAGATACAGTTAATATACAATGGACATAAACAGTCATTTGCATCAAATAGGAGTAACAATTGAGCAATACAGAGCTTGTATTGATATGCACAATAATTTTGTAAAAATCAAAGATCCAATATTGGTTATATTCTACGATTTCTACCGGAGTGTACTTGTAAGCTATATTATGTATGTTGCATTATTACTGAGAATGGCAAATGATGTTGAGGAAAACCCTTGTCCCACTGTTTACGATATCAAACACTCAAGGAAATGTAAAAAAATGTGGACAAAATGCTGGTAAGCAATGTGTAGCTATGTCATTGACTGTAATAGTACATATTCAAGTTAAAGATATTACCATATTATATGGGATACACCATTCTTAGATACTATATTATCTGCTGGAAATAACCTTTATAGTTTCTTAAGTAATTCTGTTAAAAAAGTTTTTCGCTGTTAACTGAATTGCCAGAAATTATTTAGTTTAGTTTAGTTTATTAGATTTATCACTCTTAGGTGAACGGAATACCCCAACAGACTAGAAGCCCAATTATAGGGGTTCAGAGGGCCTACGATTTAAGGTCGGTATCCGAGAAGACCCGAAAGTCTTACCATTTGCTGATATTATTGCAAAGGCAGCACTTTCTCCTCAATTATTTTTAAGACCCTGAGTGGAGGTCCGACCCAGGATTGGAACCTGTGTCTCTCAGCTCATTGGCATGTGTGGTAACCACTGGACCACAACAGCTGGTTGTTTTTTCAATTTCAGTTGTTAATAAAGTTTATTATTTACAATATATAGTAACTCCTTTTCTGGTTATTTGTTTATGATAACAGACAATGAACCATTTTATTCACTGACAAGTGCCCTTGGTAAATTGTTCACCCACTTTCAATTAAATATTCAACATTGTTTGTTGACTGTTAACTGCAACACAGTTGCAATCTTCAAGATTTCTGAAGATATATTCAATTTTTTTATTCCTACTGAACAGATTTATACGGCATGCCACACCCATGTGGGACATGTGTATTACTTGATGTTGAAGGTTTTGATAACTTACCTGTCACATTATAATTTTCAAAATACTGTCCTGTGAAATACTGCTGTACCTTTTAAGATTATGGGATTAAATTTAACAAATAAAGATATTCAAAATAATGTTTCATGTGAGAATTAGAATTAGCCTAAAAGATATTTGTCATCCATGAATTTTGGCAAGCTGTAAAATTTGCTCTGAAGTTTGCAAGTATATTTTGTAAGTTGTAATCATGGTTGTCAATTATCCAATAAAATCAAAGTTCATTTTTATAAGATAATGGACAACCTCCTTGACAAGCAGTTCCAAATGGACTTTGCAGCACTTCTTGGTCAAGTAGTATCAAATCAACTTTAACTAGCAAATTCTAGTCTAACGACTCGCATACTGTACACTTTAAATCCTACAGACAGTGCAAATAGTATATGTACAGTATAAAGCATGGTTTTCATTAAGCTTTTTTACAATGATTTATTGCTAATCAGTTGAACATTACCATTGATAAGTAAACTTTATTACATGTCACTATTAACCACTGTCGCTATTTAGGTTGTATCACTATTAACATTGCATGACATTAGATCGTGTGATTACAGTAGTTCTAAAACGTAGACGCATGTACGCATTGCGTGCCTATTTTTTAGTCATCTGTTGAATTTCAGTCGAATTTAATCGATGCTCGCAACGTATTGGTTAAAATAACATCATAATTCACGCATTATATTCGTCTTCGTTTTACCCGTCGACTAAAGCTTCACCATGGCTAAACGTCGTATAACTCGGAGACGCATTTCCGTCGCATTATTCGAGTGCCATTTGCGATTTCCGGTTGCCGTGCATGAAGCAAAACGCCGCTTGCTGATCTAATGCTGAGTGCAGACAGCGCCGTTAGGGTAAATGGACAATTTTGTTTAAGTGTTATTTATAGTGAAGAGATGATAAACCTGTATTTTCTATAGCCAGTCCGTATTTTATACCAAAGTTCGGTCTGCAGGACAGAAGATCCGTGAAGCTGAGAATTCGATTTATAATTAATTGTGCATATATATATATATATATATATATATATATATATATATATATATATATATATATATATATATATATATATATATATATATATATATATATATATATATATATATATATATATATATATATATATATATATATATATATATATATATATATATATATATATATATATATATATATATATATATATATAATATATATATATATATATATATTATATATAAAGTAGAGTGCTGCGTAGACAGTGTTTTGAATATATAGCAAAGTGAAAAGGTGGTAAACTGCCAATAATTTAGTGACGAGATACTGACGTTTCGAGCGGAGCCCTTCATCAGAGTAAGACGAGATCATATATATATAAGGATTATATATATATATTATGTATATATATGTGGCATCAAGGGTGACTGTTAATAGCAGTTATCTTCATCCTGCTCATCAGCACTACACTGATGAGGCGCAGGCGCGGATTTAGAAGTTAGTCGCATAAATTAGATTTAGAATTTGCAATTCAAAATACCTGTGAATAACAATCCTATTGGATAGGTTTTTGTTCTGAATTATTCTTAAGAAAAGCATAACCAATAGGGTTGTTCATGTAGTGTCTAATTTATGCGACTAACTTCTAAATCCGCGCCTGAGGCCCAAAAGGCCGAAACGGTACCGTCTGTAGTTAGATACGCTCTATGACCTTTAGGTCATATTGAGCGCTCTACAGGATGAACCATTGTCGCTTACGCATTGTGCGCACGCTCACTGCTTGCAGTTTGAGCGCTCTGGCATGGTTTTTGATGTCCCACATTTTGCGTGGTATCAAGGGTGACTGTTAATAGCAGTTATCTTCATCCTGCTCATCAGCACTACACTGATGAGGCCCAAAAGGCCGAAACGGTACCGTCTGTAGTTATATATATATATATATATATATATATATATATATATATATATATATATATATATATATATATATATATATATATATATATATATATATATATATATATATATTACCTATTACCTATATATATATATATATTACAAATATTGATCATAAAATTACCATAACGTAACATACCAAAAATGGTATTCATACATATATAGCCAGATGACGATGACAACAATAAAATGTTTTGTTGATAAATAATTTCCACTGACAAAAATGGAAAGCGAAGCCGTTCATGCATGCTTGCATAATTTGTCTTCATGTATAGTTTTGCAACTCTTTCAATAATTGAAACGAAGTTGAAACAGTAAAGTCGATATGCGATGTTGATGGTAGTCTTTACGTTTCATAGGTTTGATTTCAGCCTTCAGGATAAAAGCAAACTCTGTTTGATAGTCGTTATAAGATTGTTAACGTGTAAAGATATACATCAGGAATGAATACATATAAAGCCATAAAGGACTGATAGATTGATTTTAGAATTCTTGTACGCGGTGTGCTGAGATAAATAGCGTGACTAAATAATTATAAATTAATTAACTGTAAACAGATTTAGCTAGCTTACTTCATGCTTCTGTGGTAAAGCTTGGTCGCTTGACGTCTTTAAATGTCTGACTAATATAGTCGTCCAAGGTTTTTGAAATTCTCTTCCAAATCACTGCAATGTATAGTCACTATACTAACGTAACAGCAATGTTGGCGTGTGGTTTTATGTGTACTTATCGAAACGAAAGTTTGAACAAAACAAGAAAATTCGTGTTAGAATCTGCGAAACACGCTTATAGCGTTGATCAGAATAGACAATACCCCCATTGATTAAGTATTAATTGCTACTGGCACTATTAAATTTTACTATTGCTACTGGCACTGAAAGATATATCACCTTTGCCTCGATTTTTTTTGTTTATTCAATAATCACTGAAATTAGACCTTTCTGCAGAACTCCCACGAGACTCTCGCGCAATCGCGCTATTAGTTGGAATAGACAAGTTGGTTTGACCGTCATGTGATGTTATTCGTTGTACAACATCCTGTTGACATTTGATTGTTGTTTGGTTTTTGATCAGCCAATAGGATATCATGTGTAAAAAATAATTAAATGCAAGGTTTTTGATCAGCTAATAGGATATCATGTGTAAAAAATAATTAAATGCAAACCAAGATGTTGTTCAAAGAATTACTTCATCAAAACACGATCAAATGAAGAAACTAATTTTCTCAACTCTTTTTAACTTTTCTATTGCCACGACAGTAATTGTTTCTAATTACAAACTCTAATAGCATGTATAGTTAATGTTTGTCTATAGTTAATTATATGTTATATTAATTTATGGAAGGCCATCGTCACAAAAATAAATAGAATGTAAATCGGGCGAAGCCTACAGTACTTTGAACTGGTCTAGTGTAGTTAGAGATGATATAGCGATCACCGAAATGGACAGCACAGACTAACTTGGTATAGCATAATGTCGATTGGTTTAGCTAATTAAACTCTTTGGATTGGTCTAGTTAAATGTAAATTGTCTATAGCCAAAAGCCGATTGCTTTAGCAAAGTCAGTGAATTAGTACTCTAGCGTAATCTGAATTGCTCTATAGCTAAAACAGGATTGGTATAGGTACATTGGTATAGCTAAAACAGGATTCAGGATTGGTATCTGAGTAGTCGGCCGGCCAAAATAATATTTGATGGCATGGTTATACTAGCTGATCGTCAAGGCAGTATTCGTGTAAAATTATAAACCTCTTTAAATTGGGGAAGGTGCAGTGTATAGACCAACTGTCCAGAGGGCCACTTGTATATACCATAAGCACACGAAATTGGCAGGCTTTCAGAAAGATTTACGAATACCAATTAGATAGTTAACTTCACGGACAGCAACCGGAAATCACAAATGGCGTATTTTTCAATAACAATTATCATACCAAAAATCTGATCACATGCAGAGGCACTTTAAGAATAATGAATCCCATCTTTTAATATATTTATTATTGCAGTTAGAGACATATAGCTACACATTGTTTACCAGAATTTTGTCCGAATTGTCAATATTGGCATTGTTACAATGAGAGGTACCCTTTGGTTTTTCACAAAATTATTGTGCATACCAATTCGAGCTCTGTACTCAATCGTTTAGACTCCCATTTGAAGGATAGTTTTGTCAGCCTCAATGGGCGAGTTGTTGACTTTTTTTGCTATTAACTGATAAGTGATGTGACAGAAATAATTTCAGTTGATAAGTTTATTTTACAATATAGTGACTCCTTGAATACGCATTCATGATAAAGTAGCCATTGTGCCACTGCTATATTTACAATAAAAGCAAGCCGTTGTGCCACTATTATACTCTCAATAAAAGCAAGCCACTGCTATATTTCACAATAAAAGCAAGCCGTTGTACCACTAGCGCTACTCAAAATAAAAGCAAGCCACTGTTATTTAACTATAATTATAACAAAATTGTAGATACAGTTAATATACAATAGACATAAAAACAGTCATTTGCATCAAATAGGAGTAACAATTGAGCAATACATGCAGAGCTTGTATTGATATGCACAATAATTTTGTAAAAATCAAAGATCCAATATTGGTTATATTCTACGATTTCTACCGGAGTGTACTTGTAAGCTATATTATGTATGTTGCATTATTACTGAGAATGGCAAATGATGTTGAGGAAAACCCTTGTCCCACTGTTTACGATATCAAACACTCAAGGAAATGTAAAAAAATGTGGACAAAATGCTGGTAAGCAATGTGTAGCTATGTCATTGACTGTAATAGTACATATTCAAGTTAAAGATATTACCATATTATATGGGATACACCATTCTTAGATACTATATTATCTGCTGGAAATAACCTTTATACTTTCTTAAGTAATTCTGTTAAAAAAGTTTTTCGCTGTTAACTGAATTGCTAGAAATTATTTAGTTTAGTTTAGTTTATTAGATTTATCACTCTTAGGTGAACGGAATAACCCCAATAGACTAGAACCCAATTATAGGGGTTCAGAGGGCCTACGATTTAAGGTCGGTATCCGAGAAGACCCGAAAGTCTTACCATTTGCTGATATTATTGCAAAGGCAGCACTTTCTCCTCAATTATTTTTAAGACCCTGAGTGGAGGTCCGACCCAGAATTGGAACCTGTGTCTCTCAGCTCATTGGCATGTGTGGTAACCACTGGACCACAACAGCTGGTTGTTTTTTCAATTTCAGTTGTTAATAAAGTTTATTATTTACAATATATAGTAACTCCTTTTCTGGTTATTTATTTATGATAACAGACAATGAACCATTTTATTCGCTGACAAGTGCCCTTGGTAAATTGTTCACCCACTTTCAATTAAATATTCAACATTGTTTGTTGACTGTTAACTGCAACACAGTTGCAATCTTCAAGATTTCTGAAGATATATTCAATTTTTTTATTCCTACTGAACAGATTTATACGGCATGCCACACCCACGTGGGACATGTGTATTACTTGATGTTGAAGGTTTAGATAACTAATTACCTGTCACATTATAATTTTCAAAATACTGTCCTGTGAAATACTGCTGTACCTTTTAAGATTATGGGAGTAAATTTAACAAATAAAGATATTCAAAATAATGTTTCATGTGAGAATTAGAATTAGCCTAAAAGATATTTGTCACCCATGAATTTTGGCAAGTAGCAAACTTTGCTCTGAAGTTTGCAAGTATATTTTGTAAGTTGTAATCATGGTTGTCAATTATCCAATAAAATCAAAGTTCATTTTTATAAGATAATGGACAACCTCCTTGACAAGCAGTTCCAAATGAACTTTGCAGCACTTCTTGGTCAAGTAGTATCAAATCAACTTTAACTAGCAAATTCTAGTCTAACGACTCGCATACTGTACACTTTAAATCCTACAGACAGTGCAAATAGTATATGTACAGTATAAAGCATGGTTTTCATTAAGCTTTTTTACAATGATTTATTGCTAATCAGTTGAACATTACCATTGATAAGTAAACTTTATTACATGTCACTATTAACCACTGTCGCTATTTAGGTTGTATCAGGATAAACATTGCATGACATTAGATCGTATGATTACAGTAGTTCTAAAACGTAGACGCATGTACGCATTGCGTGCCTATTTTTTAGTCATCTGTTGAATTTCAGTCGAATTTAATCGATGCTCGCAACGTATTGGTTAAAATAACATCATAATTCACGCATTATATTCGTCTTCGTTTTACCCGTCGACTAAAGCTTCACCATGGCTAAACGTCGTATAACTCGGAGACGCATTTCCGTCGCATTATTCGAGTGCCATTTGCGATTTCCGGTTGCCGTGCATGAAACAAAACGCCGCTTGCTGATCTAATGCTGAGTGCAGACAGCGTCATTAGGGTAAATGGACAATTTTGTTTAAGTGTTATTTATAGTGAAGAGATGATAAACCTGTATTTTCTATACCCAGTCCGTATTTTATACCAAAGTTCGGTATGCAGGACAGAAGATCCGTGAAGCTGAGAATTCGATTTATAATTAATTGTGCATATATATATATATATATATATATATATATATATATATATATATATATATATATATATATATATATATGCATATATATATATATATATATATATATATATATATATATATATATATATATATATATATATATATATATATATATATATATATATAATATATATATATATATATATATATATATATATATATATATATATATATATATATATATATATATAAAGTAGAGTGCTGCGTAGACAGTGTTTTGAATATATAGCAAAGTGAAAAGGTGGTAAACTGCCAATAATTTAGTGACGAGATACTGACGTTTCGAGCGGAGCCCTTCATCAGAGTAAGACGAGATCATATATATATAAGGATTATATATATATATTATGTATATATATGTGGCATCAAGGGTGACTGTTAATAGCAGTTATCTTCATCCTGCTCATCAGCACTACACTGATGAGGCCCAAAAGGCCGAAACGGTACCGTCTGTAGTTAGATACGCTCTATGACCTTTAGGTCATATTGAGCGCTCTACAGGATGAACCATTGTCGCTTACGCATTGTGCGCACGCTCACTGCTTGCAGTTTGAGCGCTCTGGCATGGTTTTTGATGTCCCACATTTTGCGTGGTATCAAGGGTGACTGTTAATAGCAGTTATCTTCATCCTGCTCATCAGCACTACACTGATGAGGCCCAAAAGGCCGAAACGGTACCGTCTGTAGTTATATATATATATATATATATATATATATATATATATATACATATATATATATATATATATATTACCTATATATATATATATATTATATATATATATATATATATATATATATATATATATATATATATATATATATATATATATATATAAAGTAGAGTGCTGTGTAGACAGTGTTTTGAATATATAGCAAAGTGAAAAGGTGGTAAACTGCCAATAATTTAGTGACGAGATACTGACGTTTCGAGCGGAGCCCTTCATCAGAGTAAGACGAGATCATATATATATAAGGATTATATATATATATATATATATATATATATATATATATATATATATATATATATATATATATATATATATATATATATATATATATATATATATATATATATATATATTATATATATATATATATATATATATATATATATATATATATATATATATATATATATATATATATATTATATATATTACAAATATTGATCATAAAATTATCATAACGTAACATACCAAAAATGGTATTCATACATATATAGCCAGATGACGATGACAACAATAAAATGTTTTGTTGATAAATAATTTCCACTGACAAAAATGGAAAGCGAAGCCGTTCATGCATGCTTGCATTAATTTGTCTTCATGTATAGTTTTGCAACTCTTTCAATAATTGAAACGAAGTTGAAACAGTAAAGTCGATATGCGATGTTGATGGTAGTCTTTACGTTTCATAGGTTTGATTTCAGCCTTCAGGATAAAAGCAAACTCTGTTTGATAGTCGTTATAAGATTGTTAACGTGTAAAGATATACATCAGGAATGAATACATATAAAGCCATAAAGGACTGATAGATTGATTTTAGAATTCTTGTACGCGGTGTGCTGAGATAAATAGCGTGACTAAATAATTATAAATTAATTAACTGTAAACAGATTTAGCTAGCTTACTTCATGCTTCTGTGGTAAAGCTTGGTCGCTTGACGTCTTTAAATGTCTGACTAATATAGTCGTCCAAGGTTTTTGAAATTCTCTTCCAAATCACTGCAATGTATAGTCACTATACTAACGTAACAGCAATGTTGGCGTGTGGTTTTATGTGTACTTATCGAAACGAAAGTTTGAACAAAACAAGAAAATTCGTGTTAGAATCTGCGAAACACGCTTATAGCGTTGATCAGAATAGACAATACCCCCATTGATTAAGTATTAATTGCTACTGGCACTATTAAATTTTACTATTGCTACTGGCACTGAAAGATATATCACCTTTGCCTCGATTTTTTTTGTTTATTCAATAATCACTGAAATTAGACCTTTCTGCAGAACTCCCACGAGACTCTCGCGCAATCGCGCTATTAGTTGGAATAGACAAGTTGGTTTGACCGTCATGTGATGTTATTCGTTGTACAACATCCTGTTGACATTTGATTGTTGTTTGGTTTTTGATCAGCCAATAGGATATCATGTGTAAAAAATAATTAAATGCAAGGTTTTTGATCAGCTAATAGGATATCATGTGTAAAAAATAATTAAATGCAAACCAAGATGTTGTTCAAAGAATTACTTCATCAAAACACGATCAAATGAAGAAACTAATTTTCTCAACTCTTTTTAACTTTTCTATTGCCACGACAGTAATTGTTTCTAATTACAAACTCTAATAGCATGTATAGTTAATGTTTGTCTATAGTTAATTATATGTTATATTAATTTATGGAAGGCCATCGTCACAAAAATAAATAGAATGTAAATCGGGCGAAGCCTACAGTACTTTGAACTGGTCTAGTGTAGTTAGAGATGATATAGCGATCACCGAAATGGACAGCACAGACTAACTTGGTATAGCATAATGTCGATTGGTTTAGCTAATTAACTCTTTGGATTGGTCTAGTTAAATGTAAATTGTCTATAGCCAAAAGCCGATTGCTTTAGCAAAGTCAGTGAATTAGTACTCTAGCGTAATCTGAATTGCTCTATAGCTAAAACAGGATTGGTATAGGTACATTGGTATAGCTAAAACAGGATTCAGGATTGGTATCTGAGTAGTCGGCCGGCCAAAATAATATTTGATGGCATGGTTATACTAGCTGATCGTCAAGGCAGTATTCGTGTAAAATTATAAACCTCTTTAAATTGGGGAAGGTGCAGTGTATAGACCAACTGTCCAGAGGGCCACTTGTATATACCATAAGCACACGAAATTGGCAGGCTTTCAGAAAGATTTACGAATACCAATTAGATAGTTAACTTCACGGACAGCAACCGGAAATCACAAATGGCGTATTTTTCAATAACAATTATCATACCAAAAATCTGATCACATGCAGAGGCACTTTAAGAATAATGAATCCCATCTTTTAATATATTTATTATTGCAGTTAGAGACATATAGCTACACATTGTTTACCAGAATTTTGTCCGAATTGTCAATATTGGCATTGTTACAATGAGAGGTACCCTTTGGTTTTTCACAAAATTATTGTGCATACCAATTCGAGCTCTGTACTCAATCGTTTAGACTCCCATTTGAAGGATAGTTTTGTCAGCCTCAATGGGCGAGTTGTTGACTTTTTTTGCTATTAACTGATAAGTGATGTGACAGAAATAATTTCAGTTGATAAGTTTATTTTACAATATAGTGACTCCTTGAATACGCATTCATGATAAAGTAGCCATTGTGCCACTGCTATATTTACAATAAAAGCAAGCCGTTGTGCCACTATTATACTCTCAATAAAAGCAAGCCACTGCTATATTTCACAATAAAAGCAAGCCGTTGTACCACTAGCGCTACTCAAAATAAAAGCAAGCCACTGTTATTTAACTATAATTATAACAAAATTGTAGATACAGTTAATATACAATAGACATAAAACAGTCATTTGCATCAAATAGGAGTAACAATTGAGCAATACATGCAGAGCTTGTATTGATATGCACAATAATTTTGTAAAAATCAAAGATCCAATATTGGTTATATTCTACGATTTCTACCGGAGTGTACTTGTAAGCTATATTATGTATGTTGCATTATTACTGAGAATGGCAAATGATGTTGAGGAAAACCCTTGTCCCACTGTTTACGATATCAAACACTCCAGGAAATGTAAAAAAATGTGGACAAAATGCTGGTAAGCAATGTGTAGCTATGTCATTGACTGTAATAGTACATATTCAAGTTAAAGATATTACCATATTATATGGGATACACCATTCTTAGATACTATATTATCTGCTGGAAATAACCTTTATACTTTCTTAAGTAATTCTGTTAAAAAAGTTTTTCGCTGTTAACTGAATTGCCAGAAATTATTTAGTTTAGTTTAGTTTATTAGATTTATCACTCTTAGGTGAACGGAATAACCCCAATAGACTAGAACCCAATTATAGGGGTTCAGAGGGCCTACGATTTAAGGTCGGTATCCGAGAAGACCCGAAAGTCTTACCATTTGCTGATATTATTGCAAAGGCAGCACTTTCTCCTTCAATTATTTTTAAGACCCTGAGTGGAGGTCCGACCCAGAATTGGAACCTGTGTCTCTCAGCTCATTGGCATGTGTGGTAACCACTGGACCACAACAGCTGGTTGTTTTTTCAATTTCAGTTGTTAATAAAGTTTATTATTTACAATATATAGTAACTCCTTTTTCTGGTTATTTATTTATGATAACAGACAATGAACCATTTTATTCGCTGACAAGTGCCCTTGGTAAATTGTTCACCCACTTTCAATTAAATATTCAACATTGTTTGTTGACTGTTAACTGCAACACAGTTGCAATCTTCAAGATTTCTGAAGATATATTCAATTTTTTTTATTCCTACTGAACAGATTTATACGGCATGCCACACCCACGTGGGACATGTGTATTACTTGATGTTTGAAGGTTTTAGATAACTAATTACCTGTCACATTATAATTTTCAAAATACTGTCCTGTGAAATACTGCTGTACCTTTTAAGATTATGGGAGTAAATTTAACAAATAAAGATATTCAAAATAATGTTTCATGTGAGAATTAGAATTAGCCTAAAAGATATTTGTCACCCATGAATTTTGGCAAGTAGCAAACTTTGCTCTGAAGTTTGCAAGTATATTTTGTAAGTTGTAATCATGGTTGTCAATTATCCAATAAAATCAAAGTTCATTTTTATAAGATAATGGACAACCTCCTTGACAAGCAGTTCCAAATGAACTTTGCAGCACTTCTTGGTCAAGTAGTATCAAATCAACTTTAACTAGCAAATTCTAGTCTAACGACTCGCATACTGTACACTTTAAATCCTACAGACAGTGCAAATAGTATATGTACAGTATAAAGCATGGTTTTCATTAAGCTTTTTTACAATGATTTATTGCTAATCAGTTGAACATTACCATTGATAAGTAAACTTTATTACATGTCACTATTAACCACTGTCGCTATTTAGGTTGTATCAGGATAAACATTGCATGACATTAGATCGTATGATTACAGTAGTTCTAAAACGTAGACGCATGTACGCATTGCGTGCCTATTTTTTAGTCATCTGTTGAATTTCAGTCGAATTTAATCGATGCTCGCAACGTATTGGTTAAAATAACATCATAATTCACGCATTATATTCGTCTTCGTTTTACCCGTCGGACTAAAGCTTCACCATGGCTAAACGTCGTATAACTCGGAGACGCATTTCCGTCGCATTATTCGAGTGCCATTTGCGATTTCCGGTTGCCGGAAGCAAAACGCCGCTTGCTGATCTAATGCTGAGTGCAGACAGCGTCATTAGGGTAAATGGACAATTTTGTTTAAGTGTTTATTTATAGTG